>CM069905.1:166351051-166889217 GCA_036172215.1 Camellia granthamiana | reverse complement strand
GGTACAATATCCTGATGTAGATCTCCTATCAGTTATTGATCCTGCCCAATCAGCATCTGTTTAGGCTTCCACTCTAAGGTGATCATGTTTGGAAAAATAAAGGCCCTCTCCAGGAGAAGATTTCAAGTACCTCAGAATTCTCATAACAGCTTCTAAGTGAATTTGAGGAGGAACATGCATAAACTGACTAACCATACTAACAGTAATAGCAATATCAGGACGAGAGTGAGATAAGTAAATAAGCTTACCCACTAGCCGTTGATAACTCTCCCTATCAACAACTGCTCCTCCTTCATCATCACCAAGTTTTTGATTAGGTTCCAGTGGGGTATCACAGGCCTCACATCTAAGCATCCATATTTCCTTCAAAAGGTCAAGAACATATTTCCTTTGTGAGATGAAAATCTCATCCTTGGAGCAAGCAACTTCGATTCCCAAAAGATATTTTAAGTTCCCCAAGTCTTTGATTTCAAACTCACTAGCTAAATATTTCTTCAACAGATATTTCCTCACTATCATCACCTGTAAGCACTATGTCATCCACATAAACAATGAGAACTGTAGTCTTACCACATGAGGAATGTTTCAAAAAGAAAATGTGATTAGCCTGACTCTATTTGAAACCATATTTAAGCATAGCCTGAGTGAATCTGTCAAACCAAGTCCTTGGAGACTGTTTGAGACCATATAACGACTTCCAAAGCCTGCATACTTTACCTTATGTCTAATGATCCTCAAAATCAGGAGGAATGTCCATATATACCTCTTCTTCTAGACCACTATGTAAGAAAGCATTATTTACATCAAACTGATGAAGTAGCCAATCTACATTAGATACTAGAGAGAGAAGTATTCTGACTGAATTCATCTTAGTCAATGGTGCAAAAGTCTCCTCATAGTCTACTTCATAAGTCTAAGTAAAGCTTTTTGCCACAAGTCGAGCTTTGTAACGCTCAATGGAACCATCTACTTTGTGCTTCACAGTATACATCCATTTGCATCTCATCAGTCGTTTGTCCTGAACTAACTCAGTTAATTTCCAAGTGTCATTCTTACGAAGTGCTTTCATTTCCTCAATCATGGGAAGTTTCTATTTAGAGGTAGCGAGAACATCCTGAAAATGGTTAGGAGAGGAAATGTTTGACACAAAGGCTCTATAAGAAGGAGATAAATGAGAGTAGGACACAAAGTTTGAGATAGGACGTTAAGTACAAGATCTCACACCCTTTCTCTTGGCAATAGGAATATCAAAATCAATAGTGTCAGGAATAGCAATATCAGTAGACTCAAGAGAAACAAGAGGTTCAAAGTTACCTGTACTCTTATCAAAAGCAAGAGATGGCAGTGGGTGAGCAGAAGTGGTCTCTTGTATCCAAGTAACTTTCTGTCTGTCTTTGTCCTTAACATAAACTTGACATTCCTTATCCTTGGTGGCATTCGATTCTATAGTCCCAGTAATAGGTGGTGCGGGAACAACTGGTTCAACCATAGGAGCAACAGGGACAACAGGAATCTCTTCGCACCAAGGCTCCCCCTAAAGAAATGACTGTGACACCGGAGAAGACAAGAAGTAGGACTGGGACTCAAAGAATGTGACATCCATGGACACAAACCACTTACGAGAAGGAGGGTGATAACACTTATACCCCTTTTGAGTAGGCGAGTATCCTGAGGAAAACACACTTGAGAGAGCAAGGGTCCAACTTACCACGAGTAGGAGAATGAATGTGGACAAAACAGACACAACCAAATATTTTAGAGGGAATAAAAAACAAAGACTCTGAACCGAGAAAGACTTGAAGTGGAGCTTGTTTTTGTAAACCTGGGTAAGAAAACAATTAATGAGATAGGCTGCAGTGAGAACTGCCTCGCCGCAGTAGGATCGAGGCACACTCCTAGAAAAACACATGTAGCAAGTTAGATCAAGAAGATGACGATTCTTGCGTTTTGCAACCCTATTTTGTTGAGGGGTATTGATGCAAGATGTCTGATGTATAATACCATGAGTGGAAAAATAACTCTCTAACATTCACCCCCATTATCAGAACAAAAGATTTTGACAATTGCCCCAAATTGAGTACAAATCATTTTATGAAAATTTTGAAACACAGAGAAAACCTCACTTTTTTCTTTCATGAGATACACCCAAATAGTACGAGAAAAATCCGATAAGGGTAACAAACTATCTATGGCCTTTTAAAGATATAACACGACATTAACCCCACACATCATAATGTATTATAGAAAAATGAGCTAAACTTTTATTAAGACTTGGAGCAAAAAAAGCTCGGTGTTGTTTGCCGAGTTGACAAGACTTACAAAGAAACTTAGACACATTATTATTTGTAAAAACAGATGGAAATAAATGCCTAAGTAAATGAAAAGAAGGATATCCAAGACGCCGATGCCACAACCATAAATCCTCCTTAGTGGTTGGGAACTGGATGGAATGATGAGCAAGCTTGTTCAGCTGATCCAAGAAACAGAGACCATTTTCTGCACTACCACTGCCAATCGTCCTCCTTGTGACAAGGTCTTGATAAAGACAATGATCAGGAAAAAATGTCACACTCCAGTTCAAATCCTTAGTAATACGACTCAAGGATAGAAGATTAACAAAAAAATTAGGAACGTGGAGCACTAAAGACAAAGGTAAGGTAGGGGTGACATGAATTATACCTTTCCTAGAGATAAAAGAAACAGTACCATCTCCAATCCTAATTTTATCTTGACCTGAAGAAGGTTTATATGCTGAGAAAAGGTTAGAAGACCCACACATATGATTTAAGGCACCAGAATTAATAATCCATGGCAACGACTTATGGGAAAGAAAAACACTAGGAGAAGAGGCTAAGTTACCTGAGCAGACAAACCACGAGAAAGATGCACTAGGATCAGTAGAAGACCGGCGGGCCAACAAATGACGTAGAACATCCTCAAGCTCAAGAGAAGTCATACTAGATAAACTATTAGAAGTCGGACCAACTGAAGCAGAAGTAGAATCAAGGGTGTCAACGGCACTAGACTGATGGGCCCGTGGATTAGAAGCCACGTCCTCTAGACTGACCTGATCGACCGCCTCTAGTACCAGATTGATCACCCCGACTCCCTGATGGAGCCCCATGAAGCTTCCAACACGTCTCACGAGTATACCGCGGCTTGCGGTAGTAATCACAGAACACAGTATCTTTCCCTGAATGATGGGAAACAGGTAGTGACAAACCAGTCCTATCTCGAGGAGCAGAAAGTAATGCTAAACGGTTTCCAGTAGCCAGTGATAACATAGCAGAACAACGACCCTCCTCATTCTGTACATATGCAAAGGCCTCTTGAAGCGATGGAAGAACATCCATGCTAAGGACACGACTCCGGACCGGATCAAACTCCACATTGAGACCTTCTAGAAACTTGAAGACCCTTTTCTGTGCAATAAACATCTGGTAACCAACTGAGTCAACTATACAGACAAGCTTGTAATCCAAGAGATGATCTAGGCATTTCCAACCATTAGTCAGGAAGGTGTAATACTGGAGAACAATCTGCTCCCCTTGTATTGAGCGCTCAATAGACCGGCACAGCTCAAAAGACTGAGAAAAATTTCCTTTTCAAGAATATGTAGCAGCGATTGCTTCCCACATATCTTGGGCAGTATCCATGGATAAGTAGCCTTCACCAATCTCAAGAACCATAGAATGAATGAGCCACCCCATGATTAAAGAGTTGGTAATCTCTCATTCGTCATAGCCAGGATCCGTAATACCTGGTGCTTGAACTCTCCCATTAACATATCCCATCTTTCCCCTACTCTTTAGAAAAAGTGTCAGACACTGAGACCATGAAAGGTAATTCTGACCATTAAGAGCGGTGGTGATTTTGAGGCTAGGGTTCAGATTCTCAGATGTAGTAGTCATAACTAGACTGAAGCTCTCCCCTTTAAATGCGTGAGAAGTAGTGGTGGATTCACTAGTTAGGTTAGCCATAAGGACTCTACAATTTCAACCCAAAAAACCTTGCACGAATCACAATAATGGAAAGAGGAATAAAATGGGCTAGAACAAGCAAAATCACATGTAGACCACTATGGGAGCATAACAATTAGATTAATGGGTCATCTATAGATCCAAAAAATAAATCAAATATGGGAAAACGAACCTCCAATCAAAACAAGTGCTGAACTGTGTTCAAGAAAGTAGAGGGAAAGAAACTTGGGGCAACAAAAGATGGGCAGCCCTCAAACACTCATCCATAGAAGCCAAAATACACAAAGAGAGGCTCGGACAGCCCTCACAAGGGTCGACTAGGCTAGAGGGGCCTTCAGCTGAAGCCGAAACAGCTCTGTGGGACCTTGGCTGGTTGCGACAGAGACTCAGGGACCAACGGTGGAGGATAGGTGGTGATAGATGATGGCTGGTTGGTGGCAGGGGCTATGTGGGTGACAATTTTTAGGGTTTTGGCTCTGATACCATGTAATTTAAAAGAATACAAAGCTTGAGTGATGATTATGATATCATCACCTTTTATATTGATCAATCAATTGTTACAAAAGAAAGCCTTAAGGCACTAATTAAGGAATCACCTTTTATATTGATTGATTGATTGATTAATTGACTGATTAAGGAATCACAATCAATCAATCACAATCCAATCTAAATAAGGAAATAAGGAAATATTCTAACAGGTTGCTCATGGTGTTATATAGTTGGGTTATGGGTTTGGTTGATCCAGATGTTCTGGCTATCAGACCCTTTATTAAAAAGAAGCTAGATGAAACTTAGAGAGCTATGATCCAAAGAAGAAGAAGAAAAAAAAAAAAGGTTTCATGTCTTGGCAAGACAACAAAGCCCCAGGCCTTGGTGGGTATTTGACAGGGTTTTTAGAGAAGACATGGAACGTAGGGGAGGAGGTTATTACAGCAAGCCAATGTGGCGCAATGCATACGTGAGCTTCTTGTGATTGAACATATTATAGGCGTGATTGTATTTTCCTTTTTTGGTTTCAATGTTAGGGCTATATAATCTAGGGTCTTCTTGTAATCAATTACACAATTGGAATATACAGAAATACAGAAACCTTACATGGTATCAGAGCCACGTTCAAAACCCTAGGTCTGGCCTTAATCATTCAAAGTTCTTTCTCTTCGTTCACGCTTGTTGTTTGAAGTCTTCTTTGGTCTTCTCCGAAGCCACAAAGGTCTTTCTGGGCTTCTCTAGAGTCGCGACAAACTTCTGGTGCTTGGTCTGAAGTCGCGACTTTGGTCTGGGTTTAAGGGATCTCTCTATCTCTCTCTCGACCTCTGTTTTAGCTCGATTTCTGGTTTTCTCTCTGGCTGTGTCGATCGAAGCTTCTACTTTGGCTCTCTCTCTCTGGTCTCTGTTTTTTGATTTCAGTCCACCAGTACTTGACCCTTTGTCTCAACTCTGGGTTATTACAGTTTAACCCCTCAAATTTATTGGGTTTTATCAGTTTGCCCTGTTAGTTCCCTTCTTTTTTATTTCTGGTTTGTTACAATGTCAAAAGATAAAATCCAAGCTATTAAATGTAAACTTACAGGTGACAAATATGCTTATTGGTCTAGTGTTATGAGAAATTTTCTTCTCGTTCGAAAAAAATGGAGATATGTTTTTTATTCTATTCCTCGTCCATCGAATCCCAAACAAGAAGGATATCTGATTTCCTATGACACTTGGGATTGTGATAATGCTCAAGTTTTGACCTAGTTCCATAACTCTGTAGATGACCGTATCGGGATAATATTCTCTAAATATAGCACTGCCAAAGAGGTGTGGGATTACTTACAAAGTGTTTATCAGTAGTCCAACTTTGCCAAACAATATGAGTTGGAAACAACTATTCAGGGAGCTCGTCAACAAGATCTATCTATTCAAGATTTCTATATTGAAATGACATGTCTCTAGGATCAGTTGGCTCTTATAGAACCTTCCAGCCTCAAGGTTCTAGATGCTTATATTGAGTTTCAGGAGCAGGGCCATTTAATGCAGTTCTTAACTACTCTCTCCCCTCAATATGAGGCTATCCGTGGTAGCATTCTTCACCGGTCTCCTCTTCCCTCTATAGATGCCATTGTTTGTAAGCTTCTCTCCGAGGAAAACCATCTCAAAACGGCCAATTAGACTCTGTCTTCATCTGTCTTCCTAGCTCCTACTCAACCTCCACTGTTATCGACCCCACCAGTTTAGGCCACTACCAAGCCAAAAAAAGGGCCCTTAGCATCCGATGAGTATGCTTTCTGTCATCAAAAAGGTCATTGGAAGTATAGTTGTCCCAAGAAGGGACGTTCATCCTCTCAGCAATCTCAGTCCCAAGCTCATACTCAGAGTTCTTTTCGGCCTCCCGCTGCTTATACTGCATCCACTCCGATTCGAGGTCCTGATTTGGCTTCCTTGAGTACTCAACTTGCTCAACTTCAGCAGATCTTGTCTACCTCTCAGTCATCTTCATCTGCCTCTACTCTCACATCTCTTCATTTAGGTTTGCTTGGGTCCTCTTCAAGTATTCCTTCTTCTGTGTGGCTTTTTTATTCTGGTGCATTTCATCATATGACTCCTCACCTTTCCTTACTCCAAAATTGTATCCCCCCTCCTTTTCCTATTACTATTAATACTTGCTAATGGGTCTGGTATGTCTGTCTTATCTATTGGGTCTATTTTAACCTCTAGCATGTATGTTATTACTATTCCCTGTGTTCTTTATGTTCCTCAACTATCTGTCAGCTTGTTTCTATCAATCAACTTGATACTTTGGTTTTGATGTTATCTTTTCATCTTCTGTCTGTTGTGTGCAAGATCGGGGTGTCCAAGAAGTAGACTGGGACCGGCCGTAAAGTTAGAGTTCTCTATGTGGTGGAAAACCTACATCTTCCTCTGTCTACCTCTCTCGTTGCACTTTCATCTTTTCAGTTATTCTCAGTCCAGTCAGTTTTATTTATGACATTCTCACCTCGGTCATATGTTTGTTGACCGCTTACGGACTTGAGCTCAGTCAGGATTGTTGGGTAAAGTTTCTCCTAGTCAAATTAATGAATGTCAAGGGTGTAAACTTGCTAAAATAATAGCTTTACCTTTTAATAAAAGTTCCTCTATTTCTGTTTCCCCCTTTTTCTCTTATCCATACTGATGTCTGGAGACCCTCTCCTGTTCTCACTAAAAAGGGTTCTGCATATTATGTGTCCTTTGTTGATGATTGTACCCGGTATACCTGGGTTTATCTTATGGCTCATAAAGCTGACTTTTACTCGATCTACCGTACCTTTCAGTCTATGATCACTACATAGTTTAGGGCTACAATTAAAATACTACGGCCTGACTTGGGTAGGAAATACTTTAAAACCAAATTCTGTGAGTATTTGGCCAATTTAGGTACCCTTCATCAAACTTCCTGTACTAAAGCACCTATCCAAAATGGCCATGCTGAGCGTAAACACCGGCATCTCCTTAAGATTGCTCGATCTCTCTTTCTCTTTGCCTCTGTACTGGCCCCATTCTGGGGTGAGGCCGTTCTTACTGCTAATTTTCTACTCAACCGCATGCCGACTCCTCTCCTCTCTGGACAATCTCTTATGCATCCTGTATTCCTAACCTCCTAATTATTCCATCCTGTGCATTTTTGGATCTGCTTGTTTTGTCCTTCTTTCCTGTAAAGATAGGACCAAACTCAATGCCCGGTCTATCCTGTGTGTCTTTTTGGGTTACAGTCTTACTCAGAAAAGCTATCGCTATTACGACCCTGTCTCTCATCGCCTTTATGTCTCTCGCCATGTTGCCTTTCTCGAACGTCTGTCTTACTTTTAGATTCCCCCTCTCATTACTCCAGTTTCAAAAGCGGATTTGGTTCACATTGACCCATTTCCTTCTGAGGTCCCGTCTGGTGAGTACATCTCCACTGTTCCTCCTGACCTTATTCCATCTTCTCCTCCTGCTTCTCCGCCTACTTCCCCTTTGGCTACTTCTCCTCCTTCGACTTCTTCTCCTCCTCCGTTGTTAGTCTATTCCCGTCGCAAGGCTCCCCCTCCACCAGTTGTTTCTGCCCCGGTTGCTGCCTCTTCTGCTTCTGAAGACTCTAATCCTACTACACACTGATATCCTACTCGAGCGCGTCATCCTCCAAACAGATTGGGTTGGTCTAATACATGTTTTTCTGCTTCCTATCGTACTTTTTTATCCACTATTCATTCTTTTTCAGAACCTCAGTCTTACAAGGAGGCCTATCAGGATCCCAATTGAGTTTGAGCTATGGAGGATGAGTTGTCTGCTTTGCACAAAACTCGTACTTGGGAGTTGGTTCCTTTGCCTGCTGGTAAGAATCTGGTTGGTTGCAAATGGATCTACAAAGTCAAGACTCATTTGGATGGTTCTCTTGAGCGTTACAAGATTTACCTGGTTACCAAGGGTTTTTCCCAGGAGTATGGTATTTATTATGAGGAGACCTTTGTCCCTGTCATCAAGATGACTACTGTCCGTACATTGATATCTGTCGCTGTTGTTCGCCATTGCCCTCTTTTTCAGATTGATGTTAAGAATGCTTTTCTTAATGGTCATCTCACTAAAGAGGTTTACATGCGTCCTCTCCCTGGCCTTCACTATTCCTCTGGACAGGTTTGTCGTCATCGGCGTGCTCTATATGGTCTCAAGCAATCTCCTCGTGCTTGGTATGATCGCTTTCAGACTACTGTTATTGTGCTTGGGTTTCATCTATCTGCTTCCAACTCTGCTTTGTTTCTGCGCTATACCTCGGCTGGTTTTGTTACTCTCTTACTTTATGTGGATGATATAAACATCATTGGCTCTGACTCTTCTGCTATCTCTGATATCAAGTAGCATCTCTTCCGCACCTTCAAAATGAAGGATCTGGATCCCTTGCAGTATTTTCTTGGTATTGAGGTTGTTTCTTCCCTAAAAAGTTATTTTCTGTCTCAAGCTAAGTATGCTAATGAGGTCATTCACTATGCTGGTCTTACTAATCCTAAGGTTGCTGAGACACCTATTGAGCTTAATGTGAAGCTCAACTCTACTGATGGTGTTCCTCTGGATGATCTCATTTTATATCGCGAGCTTGTGGGTTGTTTAGTTTATCTAACTGTCACTCGCCCTAATCTTGTTTATGCTGTTCATGTGGTTAGTCGGTTCGTTTCTGCTCCTCGCTCTACCCATTGGGCTACTTTGGTTCGCCTTTTTCACTATCTCAAGGGTATCATCTTTCAGGGCTTACTATTGTCCTCTACATCCTCTTTGGACTTGGTAGCCTATGCCGATTCTAATTGGGCTAGTGATGTTACTAAGTCTATATCTGGTTTCAGTATGTTTCTTGGTGATTCCTTGATCTCTTGGAAAAGCAAGAAACAATCCGTTGTTGCTCGCTCTACTGCCGAAGCTAAGTATATCGTGCTATGGCTCATGCCACTGCTGAGATTGTTTGGCTTCGCTGTCTCCTGTCTGATTTGGGTGTCCCTTAGTCTTCTCCGACCTCTCTCTTTTGTGACAACCGCAGTGTTATTTAGATTGCCCACAATACTGTCTTCCATGAACAAACAAAACACATTGAGATCAATTATCACTTTGTCCAACAGCATCTGCAGTCTGGCTCTATCTCGTTTCCTTTTGTTTCTTCGGCTTTGCAACTAAAGGACTTCTTCACCAAAACTCACACTACCACTTGGTTTCAGTTTCTTCTTAGCAAACTCTTAGTGTTTTCTGCTAAAACGCCTTGAGTTTGAGCGGGGGTGTGAGAATATATGTGTATATTCTATATTTGGCATGATTGTGATTGTACATATTATAGGTATGATTGTGTATAGGTGTGCTTGTATTTTCCTTTTTTGGTTTCAGCATTAGGGCTATATAATCTAGAGTCTTCTTGTAATCAATTACACAACTGGAATATACAGAAATACAAAAAGCTTACACTTCTATGGCTCATATTCTAATCTGCATGATAGGACAAAGCAAATTGAAGTTTATTGCACTTTATTGAGGAGAAATTGAGTTCTAGGCTTTTTACACCATTTGTGCAGATTGGGGGAAAACAAGCATATTTCTAGACTAAAGGAGTGTCAAGTGAAGCTTTCTGTAACATTTTGTGCAAACTGGGCACATGAAAAATCATTGCACCAGCTTGAAAGTGAGTGTTGTTCACTTCATGGCAATTTTGTTTTTCATTGAAGTGTATAGTTCTTCATAAACACTATCTCATATAAGGGGGCAACACATAAAGCTCTCATGTTCTCCTCTGTACTTCTCTTCTTTTTCTGCCACCCATTTCTTTCCAGTCCACCAAGTCCAAACTGGGAAATGGGTGGATAAACCATCAAAAAGGGACACAGACAAATTATCTCCAGCACGACATGTCAAAAACTGCATCATCATGAAGCACACTAGAAGTGACCTCACCTTGACAACCAACAAGGGGTATGTTGACATAGTTGCTCCCAGTTTTGCCAAGGCCCCCAATAAAAAAACCTGCTCATATAAGAAAGCATAACGTTAGACACTATCAATTTTGGGAAGGCCACTGATTTGGACACCATTTAATTTGATAAGGATAGATTTGTCTTTTGAGACTTGTTGAAGACCACTGTTTTGTAGAAAATTTTCTGTTAATATTTTTTACTAGCTTTAATGTTCTTGTGAGTCTTTGCAAGAAGCCAATTGTTGGAAAACTATTGCAAAGACTCATAAGAACATTAAAGCTAGTAAAAAATATTAACAGAAATTTTTCTACAAAATATGCTTTCCAAGTCTACCATCTCACGGGGGCTTACCTCCAAGGCAGTAACATTATTTATACCCTGTTTGTTAGAGGAACGTTTGGCCCTCAGATGCTTTAAGGAGGTCTCATAAATCATGAATTGGATCGACGGATTGCATACCTAGCATGTAGTAATCCTCAGTATAGTATTGGTAACTTAAAAACTGCATCTAAAATTAATTTAATTATAAAAAAACTAACCATGATTAGAGTGGGGATGATGCCTTTCCAAAATCCAGTAATTCCTGCTTCATTATAAACCTCACGTGCCTACGAACGATGTACACACACATATAACAAAGATTAAACACCGAACAAAAATTATTTGTAAAAAAAGAAAAACAAAAAGAAGAAATACCAAGAGGTAAATAACATGAACATCCAAAAATATTCAAAGCACTAAAATTAATGTGCATAACATTGTTCTAAGTTTTTGGTGCCAACTGCCAACCATAGCAATGTTAAAAATATCCTCCACAGTGACCATCATGGTCATTGAGTTGTATCTGGCACCTTAAGACACTACACCTAGCCTAATTGCACCAAGCATCACATGACAATGCCTAACTTGTGATGTAAGTTGAGTGCAGGAATCACTTGTAGTGACTCCCAACTTTGATGTGTGGCAGGTAATAGTAGGCTTTGGGGTCTAAAAGGTTAGCAACAAATACAGGGTTTTGCCAAATGATTTGTATGGGTCACAAAGAGTAAGGTTTTTGAGAATGACAAGGAAAAAATTTAGAGACGGTTTAAAGATTATTCCGAGTGTTGTTAATAGCATCCATTAAAAGTGACGAGCTGGTTGTATTAATTTTGCACTGTTGAGGTTGGAGTTTAGCTTAGAAATTACGATGTCTAAGAGCAAAAAAAAAGGCTTTAATAGATCTATTAGATGGTTCAAAAGGCTAAAAGTACACAAAAACAAAAGAAAAAGAAGAAAAAAACCTACGCATCACAACTAGTCTCACAAGCAATGGTGGGACTAAGGATGGTTGAGGGCTATGAAGCACAGACACGGACACGGACACGGACACGGACACGTGACACGACACGGACACAGACACGCGAACACGCAAATTTTCAAAAAATAGGGGACACGACACACTAGGGACACGTCCGATATATATAATTAAATTTATTTATTATATATCATAAAATTATAAAAAAAATTATTAAAAGTAATAAAAAATATAAAATAACAATATTAAAAATTAGTTTCTATAATAAAATTAATAAACACATTATTAAAATTAACAAAATTAATTAATATATATACTTCAAATAATAGAGGTACAGAGAGAAAAGAAAATATAAAATGAAATCAGAAAAAATAAAAAAATAAAAATAACAGATTGAGAGAGACAGATGTTACACTCCTATCCCACTTACCATAAAAAAGAAAAATAAATAAATAAAAAACGAAAATAAAAGTTCAAAGCAGAGGAGGAGAGAGAGAGAGAGAGAGAGAGAGGGATTGAGACAGAGGGAGAAAGATCGAAGAACAAGACGAAGATCGAAGGAGAAGATCGAAGAAGAAGAAGAAGAATCAAGAAGGGCAACAGCAACGAGCAGCGACCACCGACGAGTGACGACCGACGAACAACCAACGAAAAGCTACTAGGTCTTCTCTCTGTTCTCTCTTCTCCTCTGTTCTCTGTCGATTTAGGTTAGATATTGTTTTGTTTTTGCTTTTTACAAATTGACCCCCACACAGAAGTTTCATGAATTATGAAATTGACCCCGAACATGTCCCGAACGTGTCCATTACGTGTCCGGCTGCAAAAAAAAAAAATCAGACACTCTCTACTGCGTGTCAAACACGTGTCCATCGCGTGTCCGTGTCCGACATTGATACGTAGCCCTCGGAGAGGTGTCTGTGCTTCATAGGTTGAGGGGGACCCATGGCCCCTCCTAAATTTTAAAACAATCCCTTTAGAATGACCTTTTCAAGTATACAATATGTTATAATACACCAAATGGCCTCCTAAATTTCTTTTGGTATAGAACATGTGTCCAAAAAAATAGATCAGGCATCTTGTATTGCGGTAGCCGAATAAAAGCAGACGCAGATAGGCAGAGTGTATATTTTCCCAATCGGTGTATAGTATGCACTCGGCCCTGCCCCTGACGTTTCAGATGCCGAATAAGTTGAGCAGGGGGGCCAATTAAAAGTTGGAATACGGCATAATGGGGGGGCTGACTGCATAAGTACATGACAGATCAAGAGCGGGCCCTGCCTAGAAGACCAGGAGTGTATATAAATAGAAGAACGACGAACAAGAAGAGGTATGTGAGAATTAGTACGCTTAACTTAAGATACATGCAATCTAGAGACCATACACTGACTTATCCGTCGGAGTGCTAATTCCGGCACCCCCGACCGGAGTGTTCATTCTTTTTCAGGCTACCAGCTGAGGATCTCGAGCGTCCCATTGGATCCAAAGAGTATTTCCAAACTACCTTCCCCACATGTATAAATAAGCGTGGTCCCAATCATAAAAATAAGCCTTTGTCTTTCTATCTTATGCATTGAATGCATTTTTCTTTTTCTTTTTTAATAAAAAATTATCAATACCTAATACAATAATTTCACCTTTAATATAATAATATTAAAAAATTTCCAGGCATGGCTGATCACCAGCCCTTGACCATGTTGTGGTCTAGTCTTCTGGACTCTTGGGATTTCCACTATGGTCAACCACATCCATCACAATTATCAAACATACAATGGGATTGACTAATTAGAACCTCTCTGAGGACTACCACGCTCCACATCATGGTCTAACAAACTTGGACTTTTATGACCTTCTCTTTTCATGACTCGGTCCTCTCCTTCTCCAAAGACTTCTTCATGTCAATGAAGCTCTTCCAAAACATTTCTTTCATGTTGATGAAAATCTCCCATGGCACTTCAAGTTTCTAGGATATCGCAGGTAGTCCAATGTGATCTCCTCGTGGTACTGACAAGGGTTCTACCTAAGGTTGTACATACAAGTCATGCAATTGTCAACCTAATACTAGTCCTAACACTAGCATCCCCTACCATCGAATGTCTTAAAATTGAAATATGGAGATCATGTTGTCTATAGGGTCTGGTGAAGATGAAGGGTTCATATTACCATTTAGGTAGATATTGTGGGCTTGTTTTGTGATAATGGAGGTTCCGTGGGCACAACACCAGTGAAGGGTTGGGGGGAGAGGGGTATAAAGATATTCAAAGTTGAATTTTCAACACTGGCTATAGACCTTACATAGGCTTTGTTATTAATATTACTTATATATCTACATATGAAAAGTGAAGTAACTACAAAAGAGTGGAAAGGTTTGCATTTAGTTAAGACCCAATTTGAATTTCAGGTTTATAGAGTGGCAACGTGTGAATTTATACATTAGATGTAGATAGTAGCTCAATTATTGAAGGTCATTATTGAAAATGTTTTTATTGATTTTAGAGACATAACGTTGAATTTAAAATTGTTTATTGCATGTAAAAATAAATAAATAACAATAATCATTTTATGTTGTTGACTTGGTCAACAGTTAACTCTCACTGATACATTTTAATGGCAGGGGAGGTGCATGCCTATTTTAAAACAAGGGGTGTACCTGCCTTAATCGAACACCTCAACAAAGGTCAATACAATTTTCCTTCGCTTATTTTTTGTGGTGGGAGGGAGCCTCATGCATTGGAACTGCTCTATTTTTTTGTGTGTTGGGTTTGGTTTGGTTTGGTTTGGTTTGTTGGTGTGTGTTTAGGGGGTGGGGGCCGTCTTTAAAATTTTAATAAAGACTCAAGTCAAAAGAGATAACAACATTTTCGCAAGAGCGAAACCATATTGAAAGCATTATGAAAAGTTGGCATTAAAGAGAATAAAACCTTAATAATATTTGCTTCACATTTAGAACAAAAAATATGTGGAGAAAACATAATGAACAAGAATACCTATGCTCTAATGATGTACAACAATAAGGAAAATAAATTTTAAAAATAAAAAACTAACCGCATGCAATGTTCCATAGGGGCTAGGTTTTGTTGAATCAAGTTGAGCCAATTTATCTTGCAAAGTAGAACCTATGAAATTGCTTTCAGAAGCTTCCATCAGCAGAGCCTCCCTTTTTGCCTCAATGACTTTCCTTTCCGCTTGAGTATGTGTCTAAAATCAAATGTAAAACACCATGGATTGAATCCTTAATGCATTTCAAAGCTCATGGATAATTTATATTTAACCAAGGTAATCACACTAACCATATCAAAACAATCAGAGGGTATGCATGCATTAAAATTTTCTCATGAAAAAAGGAATTGTGCACAGATCATCAATTATTGTTATTTCAAAAATTGTAAAATCAGAATGCAAGCAAACTATTTTACAAAAATTGTGGTACATATATGCCATCTGTGAAATGTGAATTGCAATTTCAGGATATAAATATGGCTTTTGCACTGACAGAACAAATACAACATTTTCAAAACCAGTAGTAGTTTTCTAATGATGGGGTCAGACTGCAGCACAGCAGGTAACCATATCCTAAACTCAGAATACATTTCTCAACTAAAATAAGTGTGGAACACTCTGCGAAACATTCAAGTGTAATCCTTCACATAATTTGTTTCCTCCAGTGTTAACAAGTAAATAATACATCGATGCAAAAAACTTCTATCAATGATGAACTCCCGTTTTCTGGGAATAATGAGATTCCAATTCTGAAAAACTAATTAACAATCCCATTTTGACAACAACCAAACAAACTAGAAAACAATTATATCAAGAATAAGAGTAAAATTCTTATAAGCATTTATAACTGTCACACAACATCCAAAATCACCTGCATACGGGTCACAAGAACCCATATTGGGTTTGTCAGTAAAACATTAAAGGACCTGCAAAAAAAAAATACTTAGCAGTAAGATATCATCCAAACAAATCACAATTTTAATAGGGGAATTTGATTTAACATTGTACCCCCAAAGACCCAATAAACAAACCATCAGGAACATGATAGCCAGGAGAATTGACTATTGTAAACCATGGCTCTATATAACTTTCACATGCACATCCTAATCCCTTGAAAAATGAATAAGAAGAAAATAAAGAACGAAATATTGAGATTTATAAATGATTTTTTTACCCAGCAATAGCTGCCACAACAAGCCAAGAAAACATGCCAATAGTACCGTCCCCACGTCCATTGTTTCTATGGGCAATCGCAATAGCCTCAGCCTTGTTTTTGAAAACCTGATAAAAATAGTAATAAATTCCCTGGGAGCATCAGAATGAGAGTGTTAGACTACAGTGAAAAAGCTGACATGAAGCACAAACACTACAGGGGTAATTTTCTAGGCCTCTAGTTAGGGAGCTTCTATTTACACATGTTTTTTCCTCATTTCACACCATTTTTTTTGTTCAGATATCAACTACCATACAAAAAGCAATGGTTCAGATATTCAAACCATGAGTTTTTGTTCAGCGGTTGATATATGAACCATTGATTTTTGTTCAATAGTTGATATCCGAAATATATATAAATGAATAAATAAATAATTGATGTGAACTCATAAAAAGGGTGGTATGCAAATAAAAACTCCCCTTTGTTTAATAGTTCTCATAATTTATAGAGTACGGGTCGTAATGATACTAAATTTCAGTATAAACAATTGTTCAGTAGAGGTAGACCTGTCAATGGGTTGGACCATGATATGAATACAACTTTGAATGTTTTCTGTGATTTTATATAATATTTTGATATAATGACCTGTTTATGATCCAATTACATCTAATCTTACAGACAATGAATGAACTTAAATTCAGGTTGATCATGTTCCTCAAAAAACAAAGCCAGGTCTAAAAAAACATGAAATGGGTTCTAGATTACAAGCCTAAACAACCACAAAGAATAACTAAATAATGAGAAGAAAAAAGGAGAGATTTATGGATTCACCAAGAAAGGTAGGAAAAGAAGTTCAATTTTGACTTGTAGCAACTCCAAAAGTCCAATTTTCATTAAAAGGGAAGATGTGAGAGACTGAAGTGGCAAGGTGGTTGAGTGAATGCCCAAGTTCAAATCAATGACCCCAATCATTAAAATAAGTGGAAACTTTTTGCAAGCAGGGAATTTATGCAGTTCAACCAGTCAATAGCATGAACTAATTAGCCATTTCACAAAACACTAAGGGCTTGTTTGGTAACAGTTATATTTACAATTTTTTGTTTATATTTACGTAATTTTTGAAAACTGTAAACAAAAACTCGTTTGCTTTCTATTTTCGTTTTCAAAAAGTTCTAAAAAGTTAAATTTTGTAAACAAAAAAAAGTTTGTTTCACTACTTTTATTTTATTTTATCTTCATTTCTTCCTCTTTCTTCCACCCATTCCGACCACCACTCATTACTTATCACTACCGAATACCATCATTGATGACTACCTCCAACCACCACCTACCTCAGCCACCAACCACCTTCTACTGGCGGTAACCACCTTTGGCCACTACCTCTTGTTGAAAACCACCTTAGGTGGCCTAAGTCACTATCTCCGACCACTGGCAATCACTTGCAGCTATCACTTCATTGCTAATCACTTTCAGCCACTGCTAACCACCTCCAGCCACCACCTCCCACAGCAACAACCACCTCCGGCCATCATCTCCAACCGTCGACAACCACCTCTTTTCAATTGTTTTTCAAAATAAAATTTTAAAATACTTGTGTATCAAACTTGTTCTTTTTTTTCGTTGTTACCCAAAATAAACATAAACATTTTTAATGTTCTCCGTAAACTAAAAACAATAAATTTTTTAACCCCAATTGAAACGAACATGAAAAGGGAGACTGAATATCAAATTTCGCTAGATATCCAATCATCCAAACATATTTCAAGCTTCCAATTAGGGGAAAGGTCCCCATTCTACATATGAATGTTTTGTGAATATTCATAAATTTTGAAAGAGGGCCTGACTGCTATTTACCCCTATCTTTTTTCTTGGGGCCCCCACTTCTTTGAACCCCCACCCAGCTAGATGAGTCCCCTCCATTTTCTCTTCGAACGCCTACCTTAATTCCAACTATACCCCTAACCCCAAACCCAAACACTTGACCCCACTCCAGCCACCACCTCCAGCACCACTAACGTTGCCTCCGGCAGCCAATCCACAACTTATTCACCGGTGACCTCCTCCCCTCCATGTCCGACTGACGCAAGCGTTCTTCTTCTTCTTAAATTCCAATACCCATTTCATCAACCCTCATTCTCTTAAACCCAACATTCCCATAACCTCCATTAACCACATCAAAGTCTTCAATCTGAGCTTGATTTTGAGAGAGAAAGATGGGAGTGGATAAGAGTGGTGGAATAATGGTGAGACTTTTCTGGGCATACACAGACAAGCCTTACGCTTCTCATCGGAGAAAGATCCTCTCTCAGTACCCTTAAATCAAAGACCTCTTTGGTCTCAATCCTTTGGCTCTTCTTCTTCTCCCCTCACTTCTACCACTGCCGACGACCCCCTTCCTCTAACGGCAACCTCCCCAGACCCAGCCACGTTGTCGTCCCTATTGGCTCATCACCTCTCGCCATCGCCGTTGTGACCCAGCCATGCTGTCACCCCTGCTCGCCTCTCACCGTCACGACCTAGCGATCTCAAACCAAATCTGGAGAGGAGAGAGGAACAGAGAAGAGAGAAGAAGAAGAAGAAGAAGAAGAGGGCTAGGGTTAGGGTTTTGGGAGAAAAGGACAAAAAAGAACAAGGTGTGGTTGCAATGATGGCGTTGGTTCGGGGTGACGGGAAGGTGAACGGTGGCTGCCAGAGGTGATGGAATTAGGGTTAGGGTTTGAGAAATTAGGATTAGTGGGTTAGGGAGGATGAGGGTAGAAATAAAATTTTATCTTTGAATAAAATTGGAATTAAAAAATAACTAAAAGAGAGGGGGTCCAAAGAAATAAGGCAGGCGTAAATAGCAACCCTCATTTTGAAAACTATATTTTAGTGCTACACTAAATTCCTCAAGAAATAAGGGTTGGGCTTATATGTAGTATATTGGCACTACAAAATAGGGCTTAGGGCACCAATGCTTGTGAGAGATCCCACAACAAGCCAACAACAGCAACGACACCCACACAACCGAAACAGTGAGTGTCCAGCCCTTGTGACACAGGTTAGGAGATCGCAGGAAACACACAAAAGTGGCCAGCCACAACTCCTTCCTCCCGTTTATGTTGTCTATATAACTTTCTTTGAAAAAATGTAAAAGCAACTAATAGAAAGACTTCAAATACTGGAATATAGGCGCATCTATGGTCTCAGTTTCATATCCCAGCCAATTAGTACAAGTGCGAAACAAGAAATGTACCACCGACCTGTGAAGCAGCTGTTCCAAGCAGAGAAGGCTTCAGGCCGCTGTAAAGCCCTCCCCATCCTTCGCCTCTCACAACCTTATAGTCAGAATAATAGCCGTCGATGAAAACATGGGAATCAATAAATGAAAAGAAACTCTTAAAAATACCATAGCATAATGGAAAGTCGAATGGAAAAGGTAAACCTTGAAAATTTGAACAAGTGTTCCGCCTGCACCAGGGGGCGAGCGCCCTCCTCTCTTAGTCTTGGCAACTCTCTCAGTCTGTTGGCGCGTATTCACCTGCAAATAATCGGATGCATGTAGCCATTTAGTACGAACAAACGTGAGCGACAAAAAGAGCGACAAGCTTGCACAAAATTAAGGCGGTCACTACTACGTTTGCAAAATAGAGTTTTTTTTTTTTTTTTTAAGTACGAGTGAGTGATGTGTACCGTTTGGAGGGGATAACTGATGATCTGGGCGATGATACCGCCACCAGCTCCCGCCAGCCCATTCACCAATGCGTTAGACATGCCTTCCAATTCTGCACAGATCGGCTATTTTTTTTTTTCTTTTTGTTTATTTTTCTTCTCCGGTTTCGAGTCTACTTCATCATGTTGTTGATCCCACTCATCCTGTAACTGGGAAGTGGGAAATTGGTAATCCCTTTCCTTCTGCCTAAAAAATAAGTATTATCTTGAAACGGTTATAGAGCGGCCGAGCCTGGGGCGGCGTGTCAATTCTCAGGCTTCAATTGCAGTGTTCCACTTCAATAATGGAAAGATTGCATGGCTACGATGGAGCCACATCGCGTGCGTGGGAAAGGAGATGAATCGGAACGATGTCGTTTTAGACACCAAACCTCGTTGACAGAAGCCATCCTAACAAACGGCAAACAAACCGCAATCCTTATAACCAAATCTCAGGTCTCAATCTCAACCCTCTTCTGCTCTCTCTCTCTCTCTCCTCCGATTCTGCTGCCAACAACAGATGCGATCTCGTTCCCAATTCTCAAGTCTCAAAACTCCATGAACAAGCCTATTTCAGTTCAACAAAAATCAACAAGGAATCCCCAAATCTTCTTCTCTCACTGTGATTTTCTCCAAATCCATGCCCTTTTTTCTTACATACCTCTCCTCTCTACTTCTCCCTCTATCTCTTTCATATCTTTCTTTTAATCATCAACTAATCAAATTATTTATACATTAAAAAATCTAAAAAATTAACTACCAATTAAACTTGTATACTATCATTTTCTGAAATGGCCTCCTCCGTGGATACTTGGACAGCTTTCTCATATTCGATCGACTTCAGGGGAGCAGTCCGTTTCAAGAGTCCGGATCCTCTCCGGCCAAAGTTTCCAAGCGGCCCTCCGGTCAATGGCTTGGATCTTGCCATGTCACCTCACTCAGAAAGAACGGCCCAGATCAACGAAAAAAAAAAAAAAAAACTAATTTCAAATTTCCCACAAAACAGAGCTCCGTAATTTCCCTCCCATTTAGCGTCTTTTCCTCTTTTCCCTCCCATTGAGTTCTTTCACCAGCAACATCTTTCTTGTGAAATAGACAGTGACAAAGGCAACAAACATCGACGGCGGCGGACCTCGACGGCCGTGAACATCAACGCTCCGGCTCCGGCTCCGGCGACCGCAAACCAGAGCCCCAGTGAGAAAGCAATTCAGCTGCAAGTTTTGCTGGTGATGTTCCAGTCCCTTTGCAAATCTTGTGTTATTGTTCCCATTTTTGTTGTTACATTCAAAAAATTCATTCATTTATACATGAAATATGATAGGAAAGAACACTTTTCATTCATATATATATATATTTGATTATGTGCCGTGTGCATTTTTCAGGAAATTTTATAGAGAACACTTTTCAAAAATAGTTTCACCAAATGTGTTTGAAATATTGTTTCATCTTGTATGTTTTTGGGTAGAATAAACAGTTTCCAAAAACCAATACTCATTAATTCATAAAAATTATAATAGCTTCTGCTCCATGTAGTGATGTTTGAAAAGTTCCAGGTTTGCTTGAATTATTTCAGTGCGTAAATCATGGAAATAACACCTTCCTTAATGACCCATTATAGAAAAAAAAAAAAGATAATGGTTCATTGCTTGCATATGGATATTTTGTGATCAATTAAAGTATTAGTGTCAAACAAGTTTTAGAGAAACTTGTAAGAATAGTGACATATTATTGTTGAATAATAAACTTTTGAGAGTATGAAAAACATAACAAAAATGATTGCTGGTAGCCATGGGTTTTCTAAATTGTTTTGCCTTTGTTTTGCATAACAAAAATGACTGCTTGAATTAACATAAAAAATTTTAAATTGTTTTGCCTTTGTTTTCTAAGCTAGTTTCTCCACTCAAAGAGAGCTTGCTGGTAGCCATGGGTTAGACAACATGACAAGGACATATTTTTAATTTGAAACCTCATGTAATATTCAAAATCATATTTGTTTTTAAATTTAAATCTCACCCCATTAAAACCTGAGGTTATGTGCTTTTTAAAGGTTCTTGTTTGATTTTTTAAATGTTAATGTTCAAATTTTATTAATGTTCAAATGTTAATGTTCAAATTTTATTAATGTTCAAATGTTAATGTTCAAATTTTATTATTTTTGTTCTAAAGTTGTGTATGAAGAAAGCTTTTCTAAAGCTTCTCCCCATTTCATTGTCTTTACTTTGCAGTTGTGTTTTGATATGGATATGGAAGCTGACAACGATTGTGGTTGGAAGCCAAAAGAAGGAATGACTTTTGATTCAGAAGAAGGTGCGTATGATTTTTATAATGCATATGGAGCAAGAATGGGGTTTAGCATAAGAAGGGAATATTGTAAGAAGAACAAGGTTACTAATCAAATTATTTCTAGAAATTTGGTTTGCAACAAAGAGGGATTTCGGAAGGTTGACAAGCGAGACCCATTGACAAAAAACTCTAAAGCTAAAACTAGGATTGGTTGTGAGACCCGTCTTTTTGTTAAATTGGATGTCAGTACTGAGAAATTTGTTGTGATTGATTTCAAAGAAAAACACAACCATCAACTTGTATCTCTAGATTGTGCCCATATGTTGCCATCGCAGAGAAAGATATCACCTACCCAAGCAATTGAGTTAGACTTAGCGTCACAGTCTGGTCTTCGTTTAGGGCAATCTTTTGAACTCATGGGTAGGGAAGCTGGTGGGAGGCAGTCTATTGGGTTTCTCAAAGTAGATCAAAAAAATTACTTAAGAACCAAAAGACAAAAAAGTTTAGCATATGGGGAAGTAGGTAATGTCTTGCAATACTTTCAACAAAAATCTGTGGAGAATCCATCTTTTTTTTATGCTTTCCAGTTAGATAATGAGGAGCAAATAACGAATATGTTTTGGGCCGATGCACAAATGATCATGGATTATGCCCAATTTGGCGATGTAGTTACATTTGATACTACCTACAAGTTAAATAAAGAGCATAGGCCATTTGCATCTTTTGTGGGATTTAACCATCATAGAGAAACAGTCGTTTTTGGTGCAGCTTTGTTGTATGATGAGACTGCCGAAACATTTGTATGGTTATTTCAAACTTTTTTAGAGGCTATGTCAAAAAAGGCACCAAAGACTTTGTTTACCGATCAAGATGTTGCAATGGCTAAGGCCATACCTATTGTGATGCCTGACACGAGTCACCGTTTGTGCACTTGGCATTTGATGCAAAATGCATTAAGGCATGTTAACTGTCTCTTTCAAGATAAGGGGGTGAAAGGTGTATTAAATAAATTCTTGTTTGACATTGAGGATGAAAATGAATGGAAATTGAAGTGGGGGGAAATGCTTGATGCATATGATGCTCACGATAATCATTGGTTAAAGTTGACTTTTGGGGTGAAGGAAAAATGGGGCTGGGCATATGTTAAATCAATATGGGCTACGGGAATGAGTATGACACAACTCAGTGAATCTTTTAATGCGTTTTTGAAGGATTACATTCGTTCTGATTTTAATTTAAAGGAATTCTTTATGCATTTTGAAAGGGTACTTTCTGAGAAGCGGTACAAGGAGTTAGAAGCAGGCTATGCTTTGTGCCAAAGGTTGCCAAGGGTGAGAGCGCCATTCAGAATGTTAAGTCAAATGGGTAATGTGTATACTAAAAATATTTTTGAGGAGTTTCAAGATGAGTATTTTCTCTCTGTTGAATCAGACATACAAGCAATTGAATACGGGGAGGGTTGTACTGTTTACACAATTGTTGATGCTACTGGGAAAAATGCAAGGAAAGTGAAAATGGAGATGGATGGCTCTTTGGCTTGTAGTTGTACAAAGTTTGAAAGGAAAGGGATTTTGTGCAGTCACTGTTTGAAGGTTGTGAGAGACATATTGAAGCTTAAAGAGGTTCCTGTACAATACGTTATGAAAAGGTAGACCAAACAAGCAAGAGCAGAAGCTGTTAAGGACAACTTGGGGAATCGGATTGAAGTAGACGTCAAACTCCAACAAGCCTCGCGGTATAAGACATTGATGACTGCATTTAGAGCAGTAGCATGTAGAGCTGCTGAAACTGAGGAAACTTATGATTTAGCATTTTCACAAGTCGCTGCATTAGATGCAAATGTTGAAAGCAAGATAAGTGCCCTTTTTGTTACTGAAAATGAATTAAGTTGTAATGATCAACCGCAAAGCTTGGAAGTGGCTTCTGAAGATAACAATCATGTTGTGCAAATTCCAACAGGATTGAAGAAAAAAGCCCCAAGTAGTAAGGGCAAAAGGAGGGTAAAAGGCCCATGTGAGGTGGCGTTGGAAGCAAGCTTTAAAAGAAAGTCACGTGCTAAATCTTTGAGTTCTTCACAATCTGTTGCAATTCTGACAAGTACACCTTCTCCATTATCTGTTGGAGGAGATGTGTGCAATGATGAAAATGTTCCTCCTTCAGTTCCACCTCCATTGATATATCCCACATATAATGTGAGTGAGATTTGTTTTCGTATTTTTTTTGTAGGTACAATATGATTACGTATTTTTTTTGTGGGTATAATATGATTACGTAATCAATATGCTTTGTTTTTAATTCATTGTAGGCAAACAATTTGCCGTATTGTGGTGAACCTTCATTTATGACACTGCTTCAAGGTGGGTATGACATTGTTTTTCAAGATTCTCAAGGCTCAAATACAGATTCTCGAGCAACAAACACTTTAATGTGTAGTCAGGTACTGATCAAGGCAGAAATAGTTGCTATTTTGATTTTCTTTTCTTGCTATTTTGCTGTTTGGGTGCTCCAAGTGCTGCTATTGTGCCCTTTTTTTGGACTGAGTTCATGCTATTTTTTTCCTGCTGTTTTGTTTTGTTTTTTTTTATTTTTTAAATTTTTTTCAGGGTATAGATGGGCACAAAGAGATGGAAGGTGGAAGGCACTTCAAATTTTAAGCCTGTTGCAATCCACTTGGTGCTGAATATTTCCAGTTCATGTTGTAATCTATTTGTTTAACATGAGTTGTTATCTAATTTTACCTTAGCTCTATCTGAATTTGGGTTCTATCTGAATCAGATTTGTAATTGTAATGTTAAATCTGAATTTGGGTTCTATCTGAATCAGATTTGTACTTGTAATGTTATATCTGAATTTGGGTTCTTTTGAAGCAGTTGCAAATTTTAATTTTTATGAATTCTGATTATGTGTGGATGAATTTTCTATTCCATCATTTGATATATGAGCATCCAAAAATATTAGTTGAAGATATTGTTCATTCATTCCCTCCATAATTTTAGCATCCATATCAACCTCCTTACTGAGAATATGGTGTTCCCCTGCTGCCTTACCAGTCTTTGTCAATAAACAATTTGCATTCTCAAAACTGGTATCACTAACCTGATTCTCAGGTTTCTGATTGTTCAACATCTTAACAGCTACAACAATATACTGTGAAGAGGAGTCTACATTCTATTGTCAACATCTCAAGGTTTTGCATTCTAGTGTCAAGAGATTGCAACATGAACACTGTTATGTTTAACATGAGATTGCAATCCATTACATTCAACCATTAAACAAAACATCATCCCAATTACATTACACTATTTCAAATACACTAAGATCACAACTACCACCAATAGCAAAACAAAAAAAACAAAAGCGCAATTCAATTTTGCACCAACTCTTTCAACCACCATTGCCAAGTCTCTATATTATTTCCTACTCTTTATAGTCATGTCTTTGAGCTCCCCATTCACGATAATTACTTCTCTAAGAGTAGACAAGACTTCCATGCGTTCTTCATCGATATCATTCTCGACCACCTTCAAATTATGCTGCATATGTGGAGGGATCCACCACTGAAAGAAGTTACAACCATTCGGATAATTGTGGCATACAAAATAAAGGCAATTTGGATTATCCGTTGACTGAGAAATCTTCACCATAGCTTTTCTGCCACATCGACAATTGCGGTTTTCGAATCTAACTTCATGCATGTTGTCCATACTTGCATTTGTGCTTGACATTGACATTGACCTACAAAAAAGAGGTTCACATGCATATGTTTATCATACACAATAAAAAAGTTCAATCTAAACACCAAACCCTATGTACTTGTAAAGTGGAAATGAGTCCCACTAATCTGAACAATAATCTGAACACAATAATCTGAATGTTTACAATAATCTGAACACACTGATTTTCAACAGATTCTAAATCACTCTAAAATGATTAATATGTTCATATAACTATCATTTATAATTAATATAAATGGAAACATCAAATCAATTCAAAACAACCAGAAAATGCTACCAAACTAAATTTGTCTAAGACATTATTAGCCACTTCGGTGTGTCATAATCTAACATATTCTAAACAACATAACTCAATTGATATATTTGGGCCTCTTGTTACTGTCAATGCTGCCAAAGCTGTCCTATAATGGGTCATTAAGGAGCTCTGATTCAAGAACCATAATTCAAGCACTTTTCAAATTTATTCATTCAAGCACTGATTCAAATTATTTTCCTATAGTGGGCCAGTGCTTGAAAAGTGTTGAAGATAATGTATATATTCATTTCATTCCCTCTATTTTTGAAAAGTGTTCTCTATAAAATTTCCTGAAAGATGCACACAGCACATAATCAAATATATATATATATATATTTTAATGAACCATTATGAGCATGTAAAGAAAAAAAAAAAAAACAATGGCAGATGGACAGTGGTATATATATATATTAAATACATTATGAGCATCTGAAATTTGAAAATCCATAGCTGTGTTTACAGATCCAAAATGGACGGCTTTTTTGTTTATATACATTATCAGCTCCTCATTTTATGTATATATATACATTATATATGTATATGCATACATTATATATGCATATGCATTGCAAGCCCCAAATCAAAGTAAAGCCCCAAATAAAAGCCCTAATTTTTTTTCTTTCAAATCTACTTTAGTTTCTCAACCTGGTGGTCGCCGGTGAGGAATGGCAGATGGACGGTGGTCGCCGGTGAGGAATGGTGGCTGGTGGTCCAACAACAATGGCAGATGGACGGTGTCTCCTCTCCCTCTCCCTCTCCCTCTCCCTCTCTTTTTTTTTTTTTGTTTACAGATTGAAAATGAGGAGCTCTGTTTTGTGGGAAATTTGAAATTTGTGTTTTTTTTTTTTTCGTTGATCTGGGCCGTTCTTTCTGAGTGGGGTGACGTGGCAAGATCCAGGCCATTGACCAGAGGACCGGTTGGAAACTTTGGCTGGAGAGGATCCGGACTCCTGTTTCAAGCCGTTCAAGAATGAGATTGCCGTTTGGTTTAATTTTGAAATTTAAAAAAATAAAATAAAAATTTGTGGAGATTTAAAATTTGTTTGACTTATAATTTGTTTTTAAATTATTTTTAATCACTTTTTTAATTTTTTTTTTCTTTTTCACCTTCTATATATCAATTAATTATTTTTTCTTCCACTCTTTTATTTTTGGATTATTTACCAATAAATTCTACTTCACAAACTGTTATACCAAATAGTCTTACTTTTATTCTATTATACCAAATAGTCCTACTGGTGGGTTGATTTGGTCCTTTTTGGTTTTTTTTTTTTTCATTTTTGTTTCACTGTGTGGACAAGAGTGCCCTTGGTTTAATGTGATACTGTTTTGCTGGATCAGTTCCTTTTTTGGAAACGTTGCTCATTCCAGTTTGGCTAATTTTGGTGATACATTCAAATATGTTTCACCAATTGTGAGGTAGGGTTTTCGAATTTGAATATGTGTCTTCTTTGTCGACGGCTGTGTGGCACACCCTCAGAGATTCGGAAAACTGCCGTGCATACGCTATTCTGTACCTGGTATGCTCACTTTTCCTTGGGTCGTTTACCTTTGATATGGATTGTAGGCATTTACATTTTGTTCTGTGTTTTTTCATGTTCCACGTATGTGGGTGGTTTATGTATGTTGGCCGTTCATGGTTATCCATTGTCGCTGATGTGTTGGATGTGTGTAGAGCTTCGCTCTGTATGGGGAACAAAGGCACATGCGTTTTAGAGGTGTCGTTTGTAATGGTGTGTGGTGTTCTAGTGGTGTTATTCTTTTCCTTTTTGTTAAACCAAGTTCAGAAGTGTCACGTTTTTCTTACGAGATGTGATCTGTGTGGATAACGTAGGGACATGTGTTTTGCTGTGGGTGGGGAATCATATTGTTAAGTGTGTGTGTTGCCCCGTTCCATAGTGTTTTTAATTTTTTTTTTCCCTCCCCCTTCATAAATCATACGTTCACATTCGCAGGAGGATGGACAATGGAATTATGCTAATATGTTGTTATGGCAATGTGAATGTTGCTATTAATCTGCAAGTTCCGTTTCGATTTGACGACGTGGTCGGTGGTGTGTGTGAAAAGTTTGATGGGCTCACACCTGCCGATGCATGTTTCTACTTCAAGATGCCCGGTTATAACAATTTCATATTGCAGAATGATGTTGATGTGGCGAACTGGTGTGTCTTGCACGGTCTTTTCAATTGAAATCCGTTGATGTATTAATTGAAGTACGACATGCACAAGACGATGACAATGCTAACACCCAATTACAAACAGCTCATTTTGAGCCGACCGATGTGTTTGATGAGTCGAACTTGGATGACGAAGATGATTTATTGGCAAAATTCTGCCCTCATGTTGACAATGTGTTTTTGTTTGCCGAATGGGCTAACGGGATTCAACGTATTGGTCAAAGTTTTGAAGGCGGGGCGGATGAATTCCGAAGTGTTCTTCGCAAGTATGCTGTCGAATGTGGCTTCCGTTTTAAATATGTCAAAAATGATTCTGTGCAGATCACAGCTGTATGCATGATGAGGGAATCAAAGGGATGCATGTAGTCGGTGCACGCACGCGTTTTGCATGCTAACGGATTTTTCTACCTTCACAAGTGGAATAAGGAGCATATTTGTGGCGTAGCTGTTCGGACCCCGAAAAACCCCAGGGCTGGTTCAGATTTAGTGTCCGATGTTATTTCTGATCGGGTATGTGACAAGCCACTCACGCGTCCCATAGATTTTGTCTACGATCTGAAAAAAGATTATAGATTAGAGGTTAGCTACCAGGTTGCGTAGTTAGGTGTTGAAAAAGCTCGGGGTGAGATGTTTGGTGCACACTCCATTTCGTTCGACCAATTGTGATGGTATAGTTTCATTGTCATTGAAAACAACCTTGGAAGTTACGTCAATATTGAGTGTGATGAACACAACAACCGTTTCATAAGGTATTTCATATCATTTAAAGCATACATCGATGGGTTCGATCATTGCCGGCCATTGCTATTCTTGGATGGGACTTTTCTGAAAGGAAAATTCAAGGGGCACTTGCTAGCCGCTACTACGAAGGATGGCAATCAAGGTACTGTTATAATGTTGACACAAATCATTTTCGTTGTACAATAATAATTTCATTATTTACTACCGAAACGATGTTGCAGTGTACATTGACTCACTCACATGACAATTGGTCTCACCAACACACCACCAACATATTTGCAAAACTAACTCACAACAACCCTTTCCAAGTCTCTTCCCTGTAGCCATCTGTAGACGTCCCCGAACGCCCCGGGAGGATGACTCCCGTTCGGTTCGTTTATGGGTCTACTACAGTTCAGGACTCAAATTGTCACGGTTCTTAATCTGAACCAAAGAGTCCAAATCTGGCAAATCGTTTTGAGAAAACAGATTTTGAAAGAAGTGCCAAACATGGACTGCTTTGCCAGATACAGAGTCGCCACCTAAATATTTTATTTTGGGAAATTTAGGAAACCCTGACTCGGTGCCAAAGGCCATGTGTCCGTCATCACCAAAGTTGTCTTGGCTCGGGAGCTTGGGTACGATTGGGAAAGGTCAGCTATGAGCACCCCCTTTCGCCCGGTCCGAAAACCGGCCTCTACTAACCATGATATCCGATTTTGAAAACGTTATGCGTTCTTATTCCGGTTATTAGCCTAGAATTATTATGTTATGCGCACAGCAAACAAGTATAGACTAGAATGCCTAATTTGGAAACAAGCATTGCATATCCGTTTGTTTTTTGAAAAGCGCTTTGAAATTTGCTACTCGCAAGTAGGCTAAAACACGGATTTCAATGAGTTTTTCCAACTCAAACAATCCAACCTTCACCCACAGGCATTCAAGAAGTTATATCACATAAGCAGCTAGCCTCATGGTAATCATGCTGTTATGGCAACATTCACACGCATGCGATATGCTAAAGCGTAAAAACTCACCTAGTACTCAAAGCCAAAACAGAAACTAGTTAGTAATCATATGCATGATCCTAGTTCATGTTAAGTGGCTAATGCAACGCAAGCAAGGGTGTAATCTAGACAGGCTCGGCTATCCTAAGTATGGCATGTGAAATGCTACAAGTAACAAGTATTCAATTTGGAAATTGAAATACAATGCAGTTAGCGTGATGTACCGAGCCCGGTGCATGTAAAACAAATGTATGGATGCACGCATGCATTGCATAAGGTATGCTAATTTTAAATATGCCCTAATCTACCATCATAAGCAGGTAAATAAAAGGGAAGAAAGAAGTGGGGGTTGGAAGACATGCACACCACTCACCCACACTTATTACAAATACGCCCTCACTCAGAGGGACCAAATAAATATTACAGTCCGAATAATAAATAAATTATTACAGAATTTCTAACTACTCAAAATAAATGCAAAGAGAAGATGGCCGCAGCCCCCGCCTCGGGATGCGTGAATAATGCATGTCCGATCCAACTTGCCCGGAAACCCGCACCATGCCACTGCTGCCTCTGTTTACACTGCCCTGCCTCCCCAAAGACTGCCAAAGTCCTGGAACAAGTTTCCTGCACACTGTAGAATACCATCGGCTAGAGGAAATGGCCACCGGCCACGGGAAAATGCCATCGGCTGCTGATGAAGATATCGGCCATTCACCAATGGCCGGTCGGCACTATGTGTTGCCGGTCGGCAGAAACTTCCTGCAGAAGACAGTTTTGACAGCAGCAGAAGACAGGCAGTGCATGGCATGAAATTTTCAAGCAAATGTGTGCACCACCACACCCCTTATCATGTTTATGACTCAAAGGGGCATGGTACTCGATTCTCGGACCACCAATTGCGCATTTCAATGCGTGATGGCCCAAAGAGTCAAAGTGTGCAATTTCAATATGGAATGAAATGCACAAAACAAACAATGGGCCCCAACCTCCATCATAATCAATTCAAGAGGCAAGAGATGCATGCTTAATGTTATACAACCTAAACATGCAAGCTAAGCATGCAACATGAGCATATGAACATGCAATGTACAAACATGTATCAACATGTGAGAATAGGCAAGCATGTAACAACACGTAACCTAACTAGCACGCAACAACATGCAAAGATGGACTTAAACTAACATGGGTAGCTCTCAAGCATGCCAAAATTAGTGGCCATAATGAGGCAAGTAAGGCAACACAATACATGGAATGCATGCACAATGCATTAACCAAACCTAAGGCACAAAAATGCAACTCTACCAAAGCATGGCAAGGGATGCATGATGGCATACAAGCATGTGAATTTCAGCACTGGAACACGATGCCAAATGGTCCCAAAACATGGAAATATGTCACCTAATGCATGCTATAGGCCCCGAAACCCAAGATTAGGCACATGAAATGACTTACATCCATACAAAGCATGCGTAATTTGAACATGGAGTATGAAGACAGAAGCAAGAAAGCCCTAAAACAAGAATTTTTATAGTTCAAAGCATGGCCAAACATTGAGCATAGATAGGGCAAAATCAGCATGCAAAAATGGCTCCGCAAAAGGGGACAATGAGGCAAGTGGTAGATGCAAAGCCCAAACAGAAAAATACCCTTCTACAACACTGAAGAGGGACCAAAAATATGATGTTTTTCAGTAGATGACAAGCCCCAAATCAGTATACAAACATGCTCAAAATGCAATGCAAGATTAAGGCCACAAGAAGGCTATAACACAAAGTATACAAAATATTCATCAAACAGCCAAAGACCCTTAATGAAACATGACAAGGGGGTCAAAATATAGCCACTCTCAGCTTTGATCATGGCCGAAAAACAGAAGCAAGATAAGCTAACAAAACATGCAAAAATAGAAACCAAAGAGGGGTACAATGGTAAGTGATACATGGAGGTCCCAAACAGTGTTGAGCCCTTCTTCAATGTTGAAGAAGGGCTCAAAATAAGCCTATTCTCAGTTTACATCATGCTCCAAAACAGATTACTCATAGGCCAAAAATACTACTCAAGAAAATGGCATACAAAGGGATAATGAAGGAAGTGCAAGATGGGGGTCCCAAACAGGGTAAGACCCTTAATGAAAGATGAAATAGAGCTCAAAAAAATGACACTTTCAGTTTTGTTCAGAGCTCAAATGTGCAAGAAAATATGGCTTAGATATGAACCAAGAAAATTCTAGTTTAGAGGAAAAGTGTGCTTACCCTTGTAGATCAATAAACCAGCAGGTTTTGATCCAAGGAAATGAGCTCCTAGCCTCTGCAAATGGCCTCCAATGTACTGAAATGAAGTGTAGAGGTGTGGTGCTATGGATTGGTGAGGAAATGGCCCAAGAACAAGGGTATTTGATGGTTGAATGAGAGAGATATGGAGAGGGAGGTGAGATATATCAGATATATATCTATATATCTCTGGTTTTTTGCTCAAAAATCCCAACCCTTTACAATGGAGGAGGAGAGCTCCTTATATAGACAAATGGAGAGGCTCTAAGCTTATAAGACAAGCTAAAGAGAAAGGTTCAAGGGGAGCAAGAGGGCCAAGGCTTATTAAGGAAGCCAAGACAGCTGGTAGGCTTCTTGAGGAAGCCAAGACAAGGGGTCAAGGCTTCCTCAAGAAGCCATGAGCAAAGGGTCCAAAAAAAGGGGGCAAAGGCTCCAAATAGGCACACATATGCACGGGGAGCTGGGTCTGTGCATCCCAGCTGGCACAGCTGGCATGCACCATGCCTACAAGAGTCAAAAGGGTCAAATCGGCCATGAAAAGAGGTCATCGGCCAAATAAATTGCCGGTCGGCACAATAAATTGCCGACCTGCAATTTGTACTGGCCGATCGGCTAAATAGAGTGCCGATGGGTGGCTGATGAGGTCAAAAAGTGCCGGTGGATGTCCAAAATGAAGCCCCGGAAGTCTTCTTTCCAATGTTATGGCCTCATAGCTTAACTCCAAGTGTATAGATAGATGAGCTTGATTTAGCGAGGACTGCTCGACTCTCTTCTACCCGGATTCATGCCGAACCTCTTCTCCAACTTGTTTTCTCCCCTCTTCTCCTCTTCTCTTCAACTTCAAACCCCGAACTAAGGTGTTTTGAAAGATTTTTCAAAGATTTCATCTCTCTTTCATTCATCTCCACTTTGTCCTTGCTCGGTTTACCGAAAAGCGTACCATTTACCGAAATGCGAGCGTCGGAACATCGTGGGGAATTTTATTTCAAAAATGTTTTGAAAGAGAGGGTTTTAAGGTCTCAAAACCATCCAAAATAATTTTGGTTCAAAATGGGGTGTGAAGTTGAGATTCGCCTCTCTCCTTGCCGAAGAAACTGAACCTGCGCCCTGCACACCTTTCTCCACCAAGCAAACCATCAGTAGTGCCCAAGTCTTGTGGGTGGTCAAAAATGGGGGTGTCTACACCATCGCAATTGTTGATTCGGAAAATACCACAAATTGGGCATGGTTCTTGCGACATCTCGCAAATGTTGTCAACAGTCACAGGACCCTTACGTTCGTATCTGATCGACATGTGGGCTTATTGGAATCAATACCCATCATATTCCCCACAGCCCATCACGCATTTTGCCTACAACATTTGCAACGTAACTTGCAACATAAGTTGCGATATGTCAACATTTCATATAGAGCTGGGATGTTGACAAAATTCCGAGCTTGTGCTTACGCACCCACTGTGGCTTCATTCACCCAATGCGTCGAGGAATTCACCAGATGTGGACGGAAGGTTGTTCCCGCGTTCTTAAAAGACTTACCCCTTCAATTTTGGGCTAATGCTTACTTCCGGTATGTATTTCAATCTTTCTTTTTCCTTTTTTGTTTATATTGCATGTCACACTTTTTGCTCATCACATTTTCATGCCATTTGCCTACATCCTCACTAATATTGTACTTTTCCAATACTAGCGGTTCACGGTACGGTGAGATGAGTTCCAATGCCGTTGAATCGTTCAACTCATGGATACGGGAAGCACACCACCTACCAATAACTCAATTGGTTGACAGTATTCGAGTTAAGATTATGCGTCAGATGGCGAAACGCAGAATAAAAGCACAAGCGTGGCCCGGTGTTATTTGCCCAAAAATGGAAGCTCGTTTAGTCAAAGCGTACAACAAAGGTAGATCATGGCTTGTAAGCCAATCCACCGACACAGTGTTCGAGGTCCACTCTTTCCCATCCGTCATGGTTGACGTTGACAAACGTACATGTTCTTGTTTCAAGTGGCAAATCAATGGATTTCCATGTTCTCACACAGTTGTTGCTATCCGAAACAGCAGACTCGACCTCTACGATTTAGTTGCTGAATTTTACCACGTCACTGCTTACCGAAACTCATACGAACAAAACATACGACCCATTCCAACTATTGAGAAACCACCATTCAATCCATCTGATTTTGTCATACAACCACCGTTGGTCAAACGACCACCAGGCTGACCCAAAAAAAAAAGAATTCTTTCCCAAGGTGAAGAAGTGCAACAAATTCGATGCGGCCGTTGTCAACACATGGGTAACCACAACCGCACAACATGGAAAGAACCAATTTAGCTTCACGCGCAGAGTCATAAATATCCAATTTTTTCATACTTTGTTCTACTGTAATTGCTGTTTATCTAAATAATTGGGTATGCCACACCCAGAACTTAGTCTTCTATGACAGACAAGTTTACAGAAAACAATTTACAGCTTCCAGTTTATAAGTACCGGGTGAACAATTTATACCCCGTTACCATGAATAACTTTTCAACTTACGATATTTTCTTCATTTCAAAAATATTGTCAGTTTTTGTCAAACTTATTGTGTAGATGCTGTTCAAATAGTTCACATGTCATACGTAAAACATTCCTGCGGCACGACTTCAACCACCCCATATGTTGTCAACATGACACGGGGTTCCGTCACATTACACGCCCACCAACAGCATACGAAGCCACTTTTGAAATACATTCATCTCCCACACCAAACCAACACATTACACATACCCATTATCACACAGTCACCTGCCACTATGTTCTCATAAACAGCATACATAACATGCACCACCACACACAAAAAAATGTTGAAAAATTACCATTCAAAAACAAAACATTTTCACGTCTCAAATCAAACCATACGTTTCCAACAAAAAATAATTACTTCATCACCATTTTAATTACATTTCAAAAACCCACACTCCAACATGTACCATACTGGTCCCAGTCAAAAAAACCATTGAACCAAAAAACAGTGGATCAGGGAAGTGTATTCGTAGCCAACTAATTAATCATCATGATTCTGTTTCAAGGATGTCACGAAAAATTAATAAACCTACATCCTAATTATACTGCTTCTAGTCTTTCAAACCACGTCCTGGATCGTTCACAAACGCCTTAACCATATTTGCACGTAGTATGATGCAATTACTTCCTTGTAGCGAATGTTCCACGTCACACCGATGCACATACTGTCGCATAATCGCACACATAATGACCCCACAATCGAGCCTGCACAAACAAAATTATTAACATGTCAGCAGCCAAACGCGCGGTACCCACAACCTTACACAATACAGTCCCCCCAACAAAACGCAAACAAAATTAACTTACGTTCCTGGTTTCTGTTGTGGACACTTGGACACAGCTTCCAGCGAGCTGCTGAAATTCACCAGGATGTTTTGCTCATCTAACCCAAAATCACGCAAAGTCTGCTTCTCACATTAGTCACACGTTCTTTCTGCCATAGTTCACACAAACCAATTAAACAATCTTCAAAAACAAAACCCACACAATCTATCACATAATCACAAGGAAATTGCAAAAAATTAACGTAACAAACCATACCGGTAGGGTTGCTACATTGTGATGTACATCAGTTCTGTCTCCACGCTGCCTCATGGGATTGTAATGTTTCCAAGTCCCATCTTCCGTATCATACACTACAAGTGTCCAATGACCATCGTGACACATTGGAAAGTGGATGAACCGACACTCGCTCGCAGCAGACACATGTGTACGGACAAATTTCTCCATTGCACGTACATCATCATTTTTCACCATATCCTGCAAAACATATACACCATCAACACAACCCACAGGCACACAACACAAACAATGTTCACTACATAACTACACTGCTCACCAAACACACACTACTAAAAAAATACGACTTATCAGCCAAGTCATCATCTCCATACATCCTCAAATGCTCACTTTTAAGCAACTCAACATACGCATTAATTACCTATCAAAAAAACATAAACAAATAAACGACTTATATTCACATAACACCTACGCAACGTATGTTGTCCCATAGTTCTTTCTCCACATGTGTACAAAAAATATTTTTCTACAAAAAATTAACAATCTCACATTCCCCCGAATGCTACTCTGGCATATGAGGTTCTTCACATCACTAAAGTACACCACCACACCAGGTGCACCATCCTTCCATATGACTGCCCTACGCAAACCAACAAATATCAGTTCCTAACAAAAATTAACATGACAACAATTTTTAACAAATCCCAATAAAATTCATACGTACCTATCAACATGCCTATCATAACCTTGCTTGATTCTACACTTTTCTTCCACTGTCATCATTTTCCACACACCCAACCTGTTGTTGATATCAAATCCGGACCACTTATTCCCCGTTATGACCACAGCGTCCATATCAATAACTCCGTCATTCTTAACACAATCATCATTTCGCATAACAACGCAACTCTCTGTGACTGACTTCTTATTACGCCCATGTAAGTTGGGGTACTCGAAATCAGGCAATTTCCGTTCTTGTCTCACTTTGTTTTAATGTTACGAACAAACGATGTTTGCACCCCAGAAACAATTACCCCCTCATCCACGTCAGCCAGATCCAGCATTCACAATACCAGCACCAGTTCTCCCATAATGCCCACCATCCGACTCAACAACTTCACATCCGGCATTCAGACCCACAGCCTCGCTACACATATACGCACCCCCAATATGGGCCCTAATCGGCGACACATTGTGTACAACCTAACCTCTAACTCTGGCCCCTACATCACTACCTCCAACGCCGTCACGACGCACCTCCACCTCACGAAAAAGCTTGCGTCACCACGTGTACATCACGATCAGCGAGTTGATCCTCAAGAACCAACACACTCCTTCGCAATTCACTATTTTCTTTCTTCAACTTGTCCACCTCCTCATTCTTAATTCCCAACACACACTCAAACCCCCCTACAATGTTCACAGCTTGTGCCTCCAGTTTCTTTTTCAGACTAGCAACTTCTTCCTCAAGCAATGCAATCATTTCATCTTTTCTTTTATTCTCCAATTCCAGGATTGCAATTGCACTGCCAGATTCATTGACTTTCCTGTCATTCACCTCCTCATAGTCCATCCCAGCTGTGGAACCATGTAACGCGTGTAACGCCCTCAAAATAGTACATAAAACCCATCATTTTAGACATGCAAAGATATAAGAGAAATAAACATCTTCCAATTCATCAAAGTAGTTCTTACAAAAGTATTACATGTTAACAACAAAAGCAAATGCCCTACGGACTTACAGCTTTCCAAGTCAACACTTGGTTACAAAAGAAGAGTGCTAACTCAAACACATATTAAGCCCTTGGCTTGAATTTACATGTAATACATCAGAAGAAAGCAAAATAACAACACAGTCTGTCTGCCTCTAGCCTTCCAAGCTATGTCCTTGGAGGTGGCATGCTACCTATACCTGAAAATGATATCTCATATAGGGTGAGCCAACGCCCAGTAGAGATATGCTAAACATAGTATGAGCAGTAACTAAGACATTAGCAATTGATAACTGTTTGACTCACATAAATCAATTCATAAACTATTTCCATTACATGATAAGTGTGTTCATATTTCATCCCATTTTCCATTTCTTATCCAATTCTCAATTCATAACTATGGCTCAGAACCTGGCCTAACAATTCAAATGAGTTAGTAACTCATATTAAACATTTCCCACTTCACAATAGATAAGCATACTAGCTGTATCAACACATCAACAGATAAGCATATGAGCTGTATCAACACTTCAACAGATAAGCATATGAGCTGTATCAACACTTCAACAGATAAGCATATGAGCTGTATCTACGGAGTCCATCCCCTATCTTCTCCCAAACACTATCCGGTTTAGAGGTCCATCCTCTATCTTCCCCTAAACCGTGGAATACATCCCATATCTCCTCCCACACAACACAATGTATATAAACATAGATCATATACACATTCAATCAATACATAAAGTTAATGTATTACTTCAACCGTCATATTCTATGACACATTCAATTGATCAGGTTTAGTTTGCCTAATCATCATGCATTGTCTACAACAATCAAGACTACCCTCCACCGGTAGCCCAAAGCAATTATTTCTAAACAGATAATAAAGCACTAACAGATAAATTATCCGCATTTTCAAAAGTGAATGATTTATAAATCCAACTCCACTATCCCATCTCATAATGAGCCAATTTCATTATATTCAACTCAATTTCACAAACCCATAACTTTCCCAAATTAATTACACCAATTAATTTATGCACAATTTAGGGCTTTCTCCCCCATCTCTCAATATTAACCCCAAGGGTCTAAATATTACCAACAACATCAATATACTCATTTGGAGACCCAAATACATATTTATGGTTCAAAATAAACATAACCCTCTTTTCAAAATTACACATTTGAAACCCTAACTTTCAAAACCCAAAACCATTTATACAAAAGCTCAAAATCTAGGTCAAAGCCCATAAGAGTGAGTAGGAATCCCTATCTCAAATTCGGAGCTCAAAGGAAGAAGAAGACCAAACTCAAAGTGCTCCAAACTCCAAACTTTTTGGATCAAAACGAAGCCCTCGACGATCAACACACTTTTTATAAAGGCCAAAGGGTGAAGGATCACTCCTACTAGATCAATACCTAGAGAGAAGGTAAGTTTTTAGAGAGAGAAGCTCTCCAATGGTTGTTTTCGAAAAGTAAGAGAGAGAATGGAAAGTAAAAAGTGATATAAAATAGCCTAGTTGTCAACTAATATACTACTCTCCCGCTCAAGCGTCGAACAGGGCGCTCGAGCGTCAAGAACAAAAAAAACTGGGTCCGCTTGAGCGCAAGAATGCCCGCTTGAAGCCAAGACACAAAGACAAAACACACCCACTCGAGCGCGAAAAACCAGTCCGCTCGAGCGTAGATTTTCATCTCCCAGAACTTTTCAGAAAAAGAACTACCCACTCGAGCGCTACCCGCTCGAGCGTAGAAAACACACCTGCAGAAGTTTTGCAAGAACACGAAATACTGGAAGGGTGTAAACCCCATTCGAGCGCAAGAAGGCTTGCTCGAGCGGACAACCAAAAACCAAACTCCACTCGAGCGCAGAATGACCCGCTCGAGCGTAACACCAAAAACCTGGGCAACAACACTTGAGACCAAAACTCAACCTACCTGTTTGAAACGTGCCCAACACATCCTAAAACTTAAACATGTGGAATTAAAGGATGACAACAAGGTATACAACCACCAACACCACGGAACCAAAGTCCGGAATACAATAAATACAGAAAGGGAAAACCGGAATCACTATAACCTTTCCCCTTTAAAGAATTTCGTCCCCGAAATTAAATACAAGTTTTTCAAAAACAAGATTTTCTCAATTCCCAATATCATTACAAGCGAAATTCAACAACTCGACCCATTACCGGTCATCTCATCTCTTTTCAAGAGGCAATTTACAACATTTCCCACAACATGCATTATAGATATGCATTCCCTAAAATTCCACAAATTTCAATACCACATTACACAATTCTATGTCATATTCAATGCTCATGATATATTTCCATTTCTACAATATGCAATGTTATACTAAACTTCCATTTTAAGGCAAGTTTCCAAAATATATTTCCATGAACCAAAACATTCACAATGTTTTACAACTCAAGACACATTCAATGTTCTTAAAGTTCATCATGTTACATAATTTCAATACATGATCATACATCAACAAACATGTCCGGATATTTTTCACGGACCTCTAACTCACGTTCCCAAGTGGGTTCTTCCACTCCATGATGCTTCCACAAAACTTTTACTAAAGGAATAGTCTTGCCTCGTAAGACTTGATCCCGCCTATCCAAGACCCGAACCAGTCTCTCCTCATACGAGGCATCCTCATCTACCTCTAAGTCGGTCCAATCTAACACGTGCGATGGATCCGGCTCATACTTCCGAAGCATACTAACATGAAATACGTCATGTACCCCAGACAACTGCGGTGGCAAAGCCAAACGATAAGCAACCTGCCCAATCCTCTCAAGGATCTCAAAGGGACCGATAAACCGAGGGGATAACTCCCACTCTTCCCAAACCTCATCAAACCTGGCCTCGGTGATATTTTCAAGAAAACATGATCACTCGTCTCAGATGCCAAAGGCCTCCTCCTATGGTCGGCATAACTCTTTTGGCGACTCTGGGTTGTAACAAGCCTCTTACGAATAAGCTCAACTTTCTCCGTCGTCTCCCTAACCAATTCCGGACCCAACAAAGGTGCATCACCCACCTCGGCCCAACATACTGGAGACCTACAAGGTCGGCCATACAAGGCCTCAAACGGTGCCATACTGATACTAGACTGAAAGCTGTTGTTGTAGGCAAACTCCACCAAGGGCAAGTGCCTCTCCCACGTCCCACTAAAATCAAGGACACAACCTCGAAGCATATCCTCAAGGATCTGGATAGTACGCTCGGACTGCCCATCAGTCTGAGGATGATAAGCCATACTAAAGGTCAACTTAGTGCCCAAGGCACTCTGCAAACTCTGCCACAATCTAGCAGTAAAACGAGGGTCTCTATCTGAGACAATCGTCACTGGGACCCCGTGCAACCTCACTATGTCCCGAATATACAAATCGGCTAGATGATCTACCGAATCTCTTACGCGCATAGGGATAAAGTGCGCCGACTTAGTCAACCGGTCTACAACCACCCAAATAGCATCACTACCCCACTAAGTCCTCGGAAGACCTACAACGAAGTCCATAGTGACATGCTCCCATTTCCACTCGGCAATAGGCAAGGGTTGCAACAAACCCGCTGGCCTCTGATGCTCAGCCTTCACTTGCTGACAAATAAGGCACTTAGACACGAAAACCGCCACATCCTTCTTCATACCCCACCACCAAAACTGGCGATCCAAATCCCGATACATCTTAGTGCCTCCCGGATGCACCGCAAGGCGTGAATGGTGAAACTCTCGGAGTACCTCCTCTCGACAAGACTCCGGCACAAACAAACAGTCTCGGTATCTCACACTCTGGTCGGGATACAACGTCAAACCCTTCTCAACCTTCCCACTGGAGATCTTCTCTCGGAGAGATTCTACCTCAAGGTCACCTCTCTGTGCCTCTAACACTCGAGTCACAAGAGTAGGCTGCGCAACAACGAAAAACAAGGCCGCAGCCTCGACAGATTCGCCCAAAAGCAAATCGAACTCGCCAAGTGCCCCCAACATCTCCCACTCCCGGATGGCTACACAAGCTATATCACTAATGAATTTTCTGCTAAGGGCATCGGCCACAACATTGGCCTTTCCCGGGTGATAGTGCAACTCAAAATCGTAGTCCTCAATGAACTCCATCCACCTTCTTTGCCTCAAATTCAAGTCCCTCTGTGTAAACAGGTACTTCAAACTCTTATGGTCCGAGAATACCTCGAACCTCTCACCATAAAGGTAGTGCCTCCAAATCTTCAAGGCAAAAATCATGGCTACTAGTTCTAGGTCATGTTTAGGGTAATTCTTCTCGTGTATTTTCAACTGACGTGAGCCATAGGCTACCACTTTCCCCTCTTGCATCAACACACAACCCAAACCCTCTCGTGAAGCATCACAATAAACGGCATAACCCAAGCCTCTCTCCGGAATAATCAAGACCGGAGCGGTGGTCAATCTAACCTTCAACTCCTGGAACGACTTTTCACAAGTCTCACTCCATACAAACTTGACCCCTTTCCGCGTCAATCTAGTCAAAGGCGAAGCTAGCCTGGAGAAATCCTTCATAAACCGGCAGTAATACCCAGCTAATCCCAGAAAACTGCGGATCTCAAAAACGCTCTTAGGCTGTGCCCAATCTTGCACTGCCTCAATCTTGGATGTATCAACAGACACCCCTTTCCCGGATACCACATGGCCTAAGAACTTGACTTCTCCCAGCCAGAACTCACATTTCCCAAACTTGGCATACAGCTTATGGGCTCTAAACAACTCAAGTACCACTCTCAAGTGTTCCTCGTGCTCCTCCTCAGAAGGCGAATAAATCAGAATGTCGTCCACGAAAACGACCACGAAACGATCTAAGAATTCCCGAAAGATCCGGTTCATCAAATCCATAAAAACTGCCGATGCATTGGTGAGCCCAAATGGCATCACCAGAAACTCATAATGGCCATACCGCGTACGGAATGCCGTCTTAGGAATATCCTCCTCTCTGACCCTCAACTTGTGGTAACCCGATCTCAAGTCTATCTTAGAGAAACAACGGGAACCCTTCAACTGGTCAAACAAATCATCTATACGGGACATAGGGTACTTATTCTGAACCGTAGCCCGATTCAACTTTCGGTAGTCGATACAAAGTCTCAAGGCACCATATTTCTTTTTAGCAAAGAGGGCTAGTGCTCCCCACGGCGAAACACTAGGGCGAATGAAGCCCTTATCTAGCAATTCCTGGAGCTGAATCTTTAACTCACTCAACTCAGCTGGGGCAAAACGATAAGGTGCCACAGAAATCGGCGCTGTGCCGGGCACTAAATCAATAGAGAACTCTATCTCTCGGTGAGGTGGCAAACTAACGAGATCTTCGGGAAAAACATCCAAATACTCACAAACCACTCTCGGTAATACAATCTGGGTCTCATCACACTCACTACTCAAAAGGCTAGCGAGAAGACCACTAAGCTCACTCCGCCCTCGCGGATCATACACCGGTGGCAACAGACTACCAACCCGATCCCCCAAGAAATAGAAACACTCCCCACTCAAGGTACATACTATGACCCTCTGGCGGTAGCAATCAATAACAGCCCGGTATGACGATAGCCAGTCCATACCCAAAATAACATCAAATCCCGACATGGGCATAACTACAAAAGGAAACGGAAGCCGACGATCGGTGACCTCTATATCACAACCTCTACATCCTTGTTTCAAAATCAATTCACCCCCAACGGGTGATATAACACATATAGGAGATGCTAATTATGCCAACTCCAACCCCAAAACAGATGCAAATGCAGCAGACATAAAGGAATGAGACGCACCCGTATTAATTAATACACTAGCAACCGAGTTGCAAAATAGAAAGGTACCTCTCACAACTGATGGAGCCGGTACTAGGTCCTACGCGATAACAGCATACACACGCCCAGTAGGCCCCTGATCCACCTGCTCACCCCTAGGAGCATAAGACTGCTGCACAGACTGGGATGACGAAGCTCCCGAATTGGCCCTCGAGGCTTGCACAGACTGAGCTGGCTGAAAACCCTGCATCTGCCTAGAACCAGACGCGCCCGATGTGACACCCAACTGTGGGCAGAACCTCTTCAAGTGCCCAGGCTGACCACACTGATAACAAGACAAGGGCTGGCCTCTGCCCTGACTCTGGCCCTGAGGTCGAGCTGAAGAAGAAGCTGCTCGCTGACCTCCTCCCTTCTGTGGGCAAACCGAAGACTTGTGGCCCAGCTGACCACACTTGAAACAGGTGATATCTCCCTGATTGCCTCTCCCTGAGCCTACACTCGGCACTGGAAAGGTCGATCTAGCAACACCACCCTGAGACTGCTGAGGGTTAGAACCCCTCTGCCTCCTGCCATCACCCTGGCCATCCTGGCTCCTCTTGGAGCCTTTCTGCCCCTCCTCCTCCTCCTGCATCATAATCTCCATATGCGCTGCAGCATCAACCAAACGCCCAAAATCACGGGCCATCGAACCCCCAACTCTCATCTTGAGTCCACACCTCATCTTCTTCTCAAACTCGAGGCAACGGCGTTCCTCGGACGCCACAAGTTCAGGTGCAAACCTGGACAAGCTAGTAAAAGCAGCCTCAAACTCGGCCACTGACAAACCCATCTGCCTAAGCTGACAAAACTAGTCCCTCAGCTTCTCCCTAACAGCTGGAGATAAATACTTCTCCTGGAAGGCATCCACAAAGGCCTCCCACGTGCCACCAATACGACCCTTCGTGTACTTCCACCACTGACCCGCATCCCCCTTAAGCTGGAAAGATGCCAAGCTCACTTTCAATGCTCCGTCCTCGGTGCCAAGCATCTCGAACGTCTTTGTTATCTGTTCCAACCACTCATCCGGATTAGACCGAAAAAACTCCCTCTTTAAGAAGGAAGGCCCTGTATCAACAACCGGGGCCTGCACTTGAGCCTGAACTGGATTCTCAACTCTGAGAATACCCCTAGACTCCCTTAAAGCATCGGCTATTCCACGGGCTAAAGCGCCCATAGCCTGCTGACCTGCTGGCTCGGCCACATTGGCCTGGCCAACCCCCTCCTGCTGCGCCGAAATAGCATCCGGTAAAGGCATTTCCTGCCTACCACGCCTACCACGTCTACCTCCCCGTCCTCGTCCTAACATCCTAATGAAGGTAACAAAGAACGTTAGCACATTCACAAATGTGTCGAAGCTATAACACTCGCGTCCTAATGCATGGACAACTGTAATTCACTCCACGTAAGCACATAAACACATAAACACTTATGAATTTCATTTCCGGATAGTGATAGTCCCGAGGCGTTACTAGAGTTCCGATTAGAAACAGCATTGATCAAGTGCTTTTCCAACAAGACTCACAGAAACCCAAGGATCCAATCAATATCCTAGAAACTAAATCACATACCCAAGTAGTCACATAAACATGTTATCACATAACAGTACACACAAGTCTCTAACAAAGTAAGACAAACCCATTGTGATACTAATCACTTCCCACGTACCCAAAGTATTTAAACCCGGTACGCTCTGATACCAAGTTGTAACGCCCTCAAAATAATACATAAAACCCATCATTTTAGACATGCAAAGATATAAGAGAAATAAACATCTTCCTATTCATCAGAGTAGTTCTTACAAAAGTATTACATGTTAACAACAAAAGCAAATGCCCTACGGGCTTACAGCTTTCCAAGTCAACACTTGGTTACAAAAGAAGAGTGCTAACTCGAATACATATTAAGCCCTTGGCTTGAATTTACATGTAATACATCAAAAGAAAGCAAAATAACAACACAGTCTATCTGCCTCTAGCCTCCCAAGCTATGTCCTTGGAGGTGGCATGCTACCTGTACCTGAAAATGATGTCTCATATAGGGTGAGCCAACGCCCAGTAGAGATATGCTAAACATAGTATAAGCAGTAACTAAGACATTTGCAATTGATAACTGTTTGACTCACATAAATCAATTCATAAACTATTTTCATTACATGACAAGTGTGTCCATATTTTATCCCATTTTCCATTTCTTATCCAATTCTCAATTCATGACTATGGCTCAGAACCTGGCCTAACAATTCAGATGAGTTAGTAACTCATATTAAACATTTCCCACTTCACAATAGATAAGCATACTAGCTGTATCAACACATCAACAGATAAGCATATAGCTGTATCAACACTTCAATAGATAAGCATATGAGCTGTATCAACACTTCAACAGATAAGCATATGAGCTGTATCTACGGAGTCCATCCCCTATCTTCTCCCAAACACTATCCGGTTTAGAGGTCCATCCCCTATCTTCCCCTAAACCGTGGAGTACATCCCCTATCTCCTCCCACACAACACAATGTATATAAACATAGATCATATACACATTCATCAATACATAAAGTTAATGTATTATTTCAATCGTCATATTCTATGACACATTCAATTGATCAGGTTTAGTTTGCCTAATCATCATGCATTGTCTACAACAATCAAGACTACCCTCCACCGGTAGCCCAAAGCAATTATTTCTAAACAGATAATAAAGCACTAACAGATAAATTATCCGCATTTTCAAAAGTGAATGATTTATAAATCCAACTTCACTATCCCATCTCATAATGAGCCAATTTCATTATATTCACTCAATTTCACAAACCCATAACTTTCCCAAATTAATTACACCAATTAATTTATGCACAATTTAGGGCTTTCTCCCCCATCTCTCAATATTAACCCCAAGGGTCTAAATATTACCAACAACATCAATATACTCATTTGGAGACCCAAATACATGTTTATGGTTCAAAATAAACATAACCCTCTTTTCAAAATTACACATTTGAAACCCTAACTTTCAAAACTCAAAACCATTTATACAAAAGCTCAAAATCTAGGTCAAAGCCCATAAGAGTGAGCAGGAATCCCTACCTCAAATTTGGAGCTCAAAGGAAGAAGAAGACCAAACTTAAAGTGCTCCAAACTCTAAACTTTTTGGATCAAAACGAAGCCCTCGATGATCAACACACTTTTTATAAAGGCCAAAGGGTGAAGGATCACTCTTACTAGATCAACATCTAGAGAGAAGGTAAGTTTTTAGAGAGGGAAGCTCTCCAATGGCTGTTTTCGAAAAGTAAAAGAGAGAATGGAAAGGAAAAAGCGATTTAAAATAGCCTAGCTGTCAACTGATATACGACTCTCCCGCTCGAGCGGAGAACAGGACGCTCGAGCGTCAAGAACAAAAAAAACTGGGTCCGCTCGAGCGCAAGAATGCTCGCTCGAGCGCCAAGACACAAAGACAAAACACATCCGCTCGAGCGCGAAAGACCAGTCCGCTCGAGCGTAGATTTTCATCTCCCAGAACTTTTCAGAAAAAGAACTACCCGCTCGAGCACCAAAAGGCCCGCTCGAGCGTACGAAACTCGCTCGAGCGTAGAAAACACACCTGCAGAAGTTTTGCAGGAACACGAAATACTAGAAGGGTGTAAACCCTGTTCGAGCGCAAGAAGGCCCGCTCGAGCGGACAACAAAAAACCAAACTCCGCTCGAGCGCAGAATGACCCGCTCGAGCGTATCACCAAAAACCTAGGCAACAACACTTGAGACCAAAACTCAACCTACCTGTTCGAAACGTGCCCAACACATCCTAAAACTCAAACATGTGGAATTAAAGGATGACAACAAGGTATACAACCACCAACACCACGAAACCAAAGTCCGGAATACAATAAATACAGAAAAAGAAAACCAGAATCACTATAACGTGTCTGCTCTATTCCCCCCAACTGTCATGTCTGGTTTGTGCCCTTCCCAAGAACTGCACTCTTCACGTGCATCGCCAAATCCAAATTCGAAGTTGTCTGTATGCATCGCTGCCCCAGTGTGTATGCCATCACTTTCAAGTTCATCCACAAAAGCATCATTACCTCCAACACAATCAACCACATCTGACTGAACATTTCTAAACACAACAACATTCGCACCCATCATTTCACGTTCATATTCAAATGACCTAAGTCGGTCTACTTTAACCTGCGCAAACACAAATATATTACCATCACGAATAACAACAAACTCAACACAAGTTCTTAAAGTAAAATAGAAGCCTCCAAACAACAACCACACCCAACACACATACCTGAAAATTAACTGGACCGGACAAATCGACCCCCTGAGCTTTACTCAGCAATTTCCCAATGTTCATGAATCTGGGGAACATGTTGTCCGTTTGCGGCTCAATTGTTGTCGAATGTTCGCATATTCAATACTAAACATAACAAGAAAATAAAATTTCAGTCTACTAATATATCTTCCACAAATATATTATATCACGACTAATTAAATTGAACATTCACATACCAACAACGCGACCATGCAGCCTGTCACCTTCCATGGCATTCGATGAAATTCCTTCACTGGCCCCATCAGTGCTGTCATTATTACTCCAGTCCAGTCGTACATCCTCATAGTGTTCAAGTCATTCATATACCGAACAAATGCCCAACTTATTGTTTCACCTGAGTTTGCGAAAAACAGCTTGCCACACATGTACAACGCCAGAAGCTTTGCTACGTCTTCCTCATCTTGCCTAGTCTGCCCTTTAACAACTTCGACAAACAAACTTTTCACCAGTTTCGATGTTAACTGCGACGTGTCACGGCACCTACGCTGAATGAAGTCAGATACTGGTCGTTGACCCAGAGATAAATCCAAACGTTTCTTCCCGCATTGCAGACCAAAAATTAGTCTGACGTCGCTACTACCAAATTTCACACTTGCTCCTCCAATATGAAACGCATTATCATGCGGATCATACATTCTTATAATCTTCGAGATCAGATCATCACACTTCCTGAATTCATTGTGGTTCAGATTGTTGACGTGGATTGCCTCGATCATAATCCAAAATGGCGTTCTCTTCAATTGATTCATATGTGCCTCCCTCAATTTCGTTGAGCTAACAAGTTTGATTATACCAGCAAGGTTTGGCTGGTAGTTAATCCTTGTGTGTGCCTGACGCTATGGGAAATCAGTACCCTTACCCACATTACATCCCACTGCGTTGTGCACAACCTTTGTCTGCTTGAAAAGGATGCGACCTTCCATTTTCACACCCACTTTGTTTGCCTTCGACCCAGCTGCTTCCGCAGCCCTTCGCTTCTCACACGATCGAGTCTACGGACTACGTACAGTACTACTATCTGCAACACCACAAACAAACCATTTCAAGAAAAAAAACAACAATTGCACAAATAAAATACCCCATACAGACACACCCCCCTTCCATTGACATGGTGTGCACCATTTCCTGCCCTTGCATGGCACAAAAAAAACCACCACCACCAACACATATCCACTCAACAAAAACAATGAATTGCAACACACCCTACCACATTACCACACCAGAACAGCAACCAACATGACAAACAACAAAACCCAAACACACAACACTCACATACACCACGCCAACAGTGAGCCACCAAGACAAAGAAACAAAAAAAAAACAACAACAACAAAAACAAACAACAAAACCCGCCCAAGTCAAACCCATACCACAAAAAAACAAAAACTCCCCCACAAACAAAAGCCCACCCCAATTGTTTGTTCACCATCATATGTGGCCCAAACAATCAACGCCCACAACCCAATGTTCTTTCCACCTAATTCCTAAGTACAAACAACCAAAAACAATGAATTGCAACACACCCTACCACATTACCACACCAGAACAGCAACCAACATGACAAACAACAACACCCTAACACGCACCACCCACATACACCACGCCAACAGTGAGCCACCAAGACACAGAACCAAAATAAACAACAACAATAAAACCAAACAACAAAACCCACCCAAGTCAAACCCATACCACAAAAAAACAAAACCTCCTCCCCAAACAAAAGCCCACCCCAATTGTTGTTCACCATCATATGTGGCCCAAACAATCAACTCCCACAACCCAATGTTTTTTCCACAGCCACACATCAAACCACACACAACCACAAAAACAAAAAAACATCAAATAAAACATACCCCACCATTAAATATTCGACCCACAGCCCACAATCTCCACAACAGTACCAAAACACACAGACAAAAACACCACACATACCCCCCCAAACACGCATTACTGAACAATATTTCAAACAACCCACACATACAACCACACACCCCCAAACCATACAGACAAAGCTTCTGTTTTGACCATTGGGTGTGGCCCCCAACAACATTGTCCCCCCTTACTCCCTTTCTTCGACCACTTAGCCCCACAAACACAACCAACCACCCAACCATATCCGACAACAAACACACACACAAAAACAAAAACAACTTAGATAAACACAATAACCAACAACATACTTGAATGACTCATAACCATTACTAAACAAACCGAACGAAATCGACAGGGAAACTACATAAATCCAATGTACCACACTAACAAACACAAATACCAAAAATGAGGTTACGAAACATACCCATCCCGTCAATCAAAGAACTATTTCAGAGCACCGATGAAGGATTATGCGAACTAGGGTTCCTGTATCTCCCACTTTTTGCAACGTCACACCGTTCGATCGACAAACAAAACAAAACAACAGCAATACGAATCCAATCAACCTCCCAAACGTAATCCTTTCTACAATCGAATATGGCAATCACATATGTAGGGTTTCATACAGTACAAAATGGGAGGCCACAACGACTGTGTGAATATGGATGCACATAACGAGTTAACCTTTGAACGGGGTGTGGGTATGTGGGTGTCCAATCCGTCACAATTGGAATCCCTTCCTATTTGTGTTATGGGCCTTGTGTTAACCCCCAAACACACCAACCCAGCCCAATAAAAAACCCCTTATACACTTTGCAATTCTGTGACACCACCACAATGTATCACATGCAACACACCACACATGATATTCACTACTTACACAAGTGAGGCACACACGCACCACATCCCAAAAACACGCATCACAGCCACATGACTAACAACGTCTAAATGAGGGCAATTACGTCTGTAATAATTTTGTAGGACTAAACGGTTTAGTAGAATAAAAATGGGACTAATTGGTTCATTAGTTCACATTTTGGGACTTATTGGTAAGTTTCCCTTTATTTTTCCGCATCTTACGTATTAATTAATCCATTTTTTTTCTTACACCCATCCATCTATTAAAAAAAACTACAAATCATTATGAACTACAAAATTCTAAACCATGAAACTATTTCAAAATATACAACTAATTAAGTTTCTAAATTTTGAAAGCTCTTTTCAAAATTTATCTTTCAAAATTGATTTCAAAACTAAACCAAGTGATTTTTTTTTTTTTTTGGGCTAAAAATTAAAGTTTCCAAACAAAGAAGCCAAGAAAAAATATGGAAGAGAACAAATTTGCTATTCATTAATTTCCTTTTTATTTGGATAAATATAAATATAAAATTAAATTGAATAAAAGTTAAAGATAATGATTATTTTTTGTTAAGGTGAGGCACCAATAAATTTTAAATAGTGATCTTATGAACTATTTGATCCTTCTTTTTTTCTTATAGACCCAAATGTCCTATTATAGTGTAAATTATATGAAAAGCCAAGCATAAATGCGCGTGTTATGTATTAAGGGATAAATGTGGATTTTTTTCGTAATATTAAAATTGCTAAACGTAACGTTTCAAAGAAAATCCTTTAATGTATTTTTTCCAAACTTAACACTCTAAACGTAACACATTAAAAAACTCTTCAGTATACTTTTTTCAAACGTAACAACATAACATTCCAAAAAAACTCCTTAGTGTACTTTACACAAACGTAACACTTTAATTAATGTAACACAAAAATTCTTAGTATGTTTTTCCCAAATATAACACTCCAATGTAACACACTAAAAAAAATTTAATGTATTTTCTCAAACGTAACAACATAACACCCCCACCCAAGGACGAAAGGAAGAAGGGACCATGAGGGTGCCCCTCCTCAATTTCTTTTAATTATACTAGTACTTATATATTTACAAAGTGTTTTTGTTTAACCATTGAAAGATTATAATTGTGTCCACTCTAATTTATTTAAAAAAATTTAAAATGAATATTGTCCCTTCTTAATTGAAAAAATATTACTCACAATTTAAGTCTTAGAGTTTACTTATGATATATTTACAAAGTGTTTTTGTTTAACCATTGAAAGATTATAATTGTGTCCACTCTAATTTATTTAAAAAAATTTAAAATGAATATTGTCCCTTCTTAATTGAAAAAATATTACTCACAATTTAAGTCTTAGAGTTTACTTATGACATGTTAAGTTACGTATCAACTTTTGATGTATTACAATCGCATAAGGACTCTTAATTCATAAATTAGTCTTACTTTCTTTTCTCCGTTTTCTCTTATTTTTATTGTTAGGGAAATTACACATGTGGTGTTTGTAGATTGTCAATTATGTCAAATTGATCATATAGTTCCAATTACATCAATTTTATTCTTTAATTTTTCGCATTATATCAATTTAATACAATTAGTAATGCCCATTAATAAATTGAACATAAATTAAGGGGGAAATAAATTTTCTATTCAGTATTCTCAAATTGATTGAGGAATTGATATACAATTTGAAATGCATAAACTATGTATATAATTTAGATGCCAACTATCACGACTCAAATCTGCCCCTGATGGTTTAGCATCGTAACCGATCAGTAATCTTGGGATTACCGAAGGCCTTTGAGACAGATACAGAACAGATGGTGGCTATGAGTAACCAGTTCCATAAAAGAACCTTCGGATCTGGGTAACAGATAACAGATATGCTGAGCTTCATGATAGAGCCTCCGGTACGAGTAATAGATAACAAATATGCTAAGTTCCATGATGGAACCTCCAATATTGGGTAACAACTAACAGATATGCGAAGGATGCCACGAATACTTGTCAGAAATTGGACAATCATTCGTTGTACAGAACATAACATTTCATAAAACATATTTTATTTCATCATACAAAAAATAAATAAAGTTAAACATAACTTTACTAAGTTATTACTCACAGATAGCTGCAGAAGCAGATCAGACAGATTTGACAAATCAAATGGATTAGGCAGACAATAGCGCGCGACCTACACAAATACATAACATATACACATTAAAACACAATATTACTTCCTTGATAAAACTAGACTTTTCTTGTCTTTTTCTATCTAAGTAGCCCGAAGTTCTACTATGCTTGTTATTTCTTATTCAAATGAACCAAGTTCTTATTTCACATATTCTTTCATTACTAAATCCCTCTTTTCTAAATAGACCGATCTCTTACTTGGCTTCTTAATCAATTATTACTAAATCAGTGATTTATTCATTGACCAATTAACTTATGTTGATCGTTAGTTTATTAATCTTGTTGATGCATAATTCTTGCCTAAGAATGTTTGGAAAAAGATGAGATGAAAAATATGAACTAAAATGCCATTTTTCCAAAATATATTGAAAAATAGTTGTTCGCTCAAGCGAACTTCTTGTCGCTCAAGCAGTCTGTAAAGACTACAAAAGTAATGGAACCCTTCAATGCGCACTGAAACGGTAATTATACCGCTCGAGCGATCTGTAAAATTTCAAGATTCTGAATTTCTCAAAAATGGCTTCCAACGCATTTTCAATCTTTAAATCCATACTTATCTTGATCAAAACCATGAAAATACCTTAGAAAATATAAATATTTATTTATTTATAAATTATTTGCTCAAAATCTTGAAACATAATAATTTATTTATTTAAATCAAAAGTTTACTTAATTTCAAAATCAAAACCCATGAATTCATGGTTTCTAAAATTTTTCTTCAAAATCAAATGCACAATGAGATTGCATATAATTCGTGGAGCTTAATTTAATTATAACTTTCAAAATCAAACCCAAAATAATTATTTTCTAAATTTACTCTCATAAACTTGATTTTAGCTCCAATTCATCATGTGTGTGCTGTTTTCTGACCACACTGCCAAACAGGTACTCAGCTAGAGAACACCGGCAGAATAGATTGCGCCCGAACGACCTGTCACAGAAAGAAAAGACTCTGGCGGTGGTTCTTCCACCTGGGGGCACTTCGACGATCAAATTAATACTCAGTTATCTCTCAAAGATAATAATTAGTACTTAACTCACTAGCTAGAATACAAAAAGCGTACCTTAGACTGATGAGGGTGCCTTACTTTTATAGTCAGCACTGTCCTAATCCCTGTAGAAGCCTAGCTTCCCTTGGACTCTGGCCCAATGTCCATACTAGACTCTCTAACAGATAAAGATAAACTCCCTAAGAGTTTTATCCTTATCCAGGCTGAAGTCCTCCCCCATTCTAGGACTCTTATAGCTTATCCGTTTACCCCGGATTCCGGCATCTTCACAGACAATCTCGGCCTAGCCGAGATCATCTCGGCATCATGTCCAGGACACGTGGCACCTCGGCTGGCACTTCGGTGCCATTTTGGCCACATGTTGCTACTCACAAAATATGTCTCCACAACTGCCCCCTAGGTTCTATTACCTCGACATCCTGAGGTAATGGAACCTATATCATTTGAACCTATATCACGTCGGCTAAGTTCGTTCTATCCTTCATTACCGAGGTCATCATTCATCGGCTCTATATGTCCAAGACTTATAGTCTGTTTTCTCAAATGCCTTTAGAACTAAGAACCAAAATTTTCAAGTTCTTTAACTGAGATTAACCCCCAAGCTGAGGTGTTTACTTCATTAAATCAAGAACTCTAAGAGTTTTTACACGTGTGTGAGCTGTCACGCACAATAACTCAACCGTTTCTGCCACGCGTCTTGTCCCTATTGAACCGTACCTGACACGCGCCATCAAGTCGCGTCACTTCTGTGCACGCCGCTTGACAGACACGTCGTCCTAGGCACACTAAATGCATTTTTGCCGCCTTTTCGCATTTTGATCAAAATTTCTCCCGTCTTCTCGTCTTTTCAATTTACAATCTTCGATTTCCCTCAAGCTTTCAAGTTTCTCTCTCTAAAAAATCCTTTACCTCTATTGTTGCCTTCTTCGAGCTTTCTGTAACCACTACGTTCACCTCCTCTGGTGGAGCATTTGCTGTTCCGCTCACTGCCACCGTCTAACTCTGGCGAACCACAACCTCGGACCCAACTGGTGAGTTTCCTTGTTCTTTCTTTTTGTGATTTTGCGAATATGTTCATTTTCCTGCTATTTGAACCTGTGGGTAAAAACTCATTTGTTTGTACCTCAATGTTGCTCAATTTTACCTTTTGGATCCATATTCGCACACATGAACTGTTCACATGATATTTGAGGAATTCTGCTACCGTTCCTTAGTTTTTACACATCTGCACACTTTTTACACGGTGTTCTTGATTTTGCTTTCTGGGTTCTGAACCATATACATACTTGTTATTTTGCCACTGTCCTTGGCTTTGTATATCTGTACATGTTTTGTAAAATGTTCTTGAATTCTTGTGTTGTCTTCTTGAGTCTGAATCATGTTCTTGTTTCTGTTTTCTTGTTGCATTTTGCCAGATTCTTGCCTCCAATTCTCTGTTTCCACATAGATTTTAGGCTTGGGTTTTGATAGAAACCACTATCCCTAGGAAAATTGGAACAAATTTCCCTAGATCTTAAAAAGCCCTCGCCCTTGCTTCTGTTTAGGGCTTTTGCCGAGGTCCTTTAAACCTTAACAAACCACTTCTCTATGAAATCCAACACTTTCCCCACTTAACCGACATTATGGGTATGTTCAGGTGGAGAGTAGACACCCCTGCTAAGCTAGAGTACTTTAGGCAAGAGTTCTCCATCCCTGCCAACGTTCATCTTAGGTTGGCTGGGGAGGAGGACTCCATCATGCCCAAAGATGACTCCATGCCCTTCCCAGTAATAGCCTTCATAGAGTGTGGACTTAGGTTCTCTCTTGACATCCTCTTCCGAGAAGTCCTTCACTATTATAAACTCAACCCAATGCAATTAGCCATTAACTCTTACAGAGTTATTAACGGTATTATTGCCTTAGCTAGCTGAGAAAACGCTAGGATAACCCTAGCTGATATCCAATACTGCTACACAATGTGTGGCCTGAAGTCAGAAAAGGGCTATGTTTACTACCTTAAACCGAGATCCACAGAATATAAACTCATCGCCGACCTTCCAGACTCTAACAAGGGTGCTGGAGATGATTACTTCATCGTCTCGGGCAACTGGGAGTTCCCACCAGATGATGACCTTCACCTCTATCCCTTAAGCCGAACAGTTTTTAGAGAGGGGAATGGTTAGAGCCAAGTGTCACTTTACATGTTTTCAAGTCTTTTGTTATTTCTGATACTTGTGTATGTTCTAACGTCTGTTTGTCTTATTTTGTAGTTCTTTCTCAGCCACCCAAGGACTTTCGTAAATCCTTCTATCCCAGCAAGGATTTAAAGAAGTTGTTGGCTTTGCCAGCTGACCAGCGAAAAGCCCCTCTGATGCTCAACTATATCCCAACCTACAAGTCCATTTTGCTTGATGTCCCAAAGAAGAGCAAGTCCCCTCCTTCTGCTACAACTCCTGCTACAACTTCGTCACCTCGGCCAGATCAAGCCTCCACATCTGACCCAGCAGAGCAACCATCAACTTCTGCTCCACAACTGATTCCACCCTCTCAGCGCCAACGCCAACGCCAACACCAACGTTGAGCTCCCCTGCTTGCCCCCACAGGCAGAACTCGTAGCCGAAAACGCCAAAGTTTTGAGGCGTCGGCTTACGACCCAACCAATCCACCCACAGTCCTGCTAGCAATCCACTTCGGTACAAGGGTCACAGTCGCTGCTACTGCCGACGAGATAGGGCGCAAACCTGCAGTAGTTGAAGATCTGCTTGCCAACATCCCTGGCGTTGTTACCGTCCAGTCTTCATCTTCCCCTCAACCAACCCTAAAGCCAAAACGCATGAAGAAGGCCAAGGCGAAGGCCACAGTGACTCAGATCGATTCTGAGGACACTGTGCCCATCTCTAAGTTAGCCGAGGCCGAGAAGAGCGCCCTTTCCGCCGAAAAGCGTCCCGCCGAAAACATAGTTTCCAAGGCTCTACCTGCTAAAAAGCCGAGGTCTAACCACCAAAAGGGTAGCAGCTACCCTCGAGGCATGGTCTGGGCGCCCGAGATAATGTTCGACGACAGACCTTTTACTGCCGGTGACAGTGCTGCGAACCTTGAGGTCAGGGCGGCCTTGTCCACGGCAGTTTTTCTGCCCAAGGACATGAACCGTATGGCCGAACTCCATGAATATGAAGACTTTGCCTTTATGATGCAGCTTTTGGTTTTGGTAAGTATTCTCCCTTCCACTTTAACAATCTTTCCACACTTGGTGAAATTTTGCTAACTTGTGCTACTTCTTTGCAGGCCATCCAGCACGCTCACTCCTATACCACAAAAATTGAGATGATGAGGAAGGACTTGGCGAATAAGACAAAAGAAGTAGCCAAACTCCTATCCTCCCTTAACAAAGTTGAGGCCAGCAACCGCGCCCTTATGAACCAGGCTAATGACGCCAAGACTGCTCAAAGTCTGGCTGAAGAAAGGCCAAGGAGGCAAAGAATGAAGCCGAGGCTGCAAGGGCCAACCTTGAAGCTGCCAATGTAAAAGTGGGTGATATGGAGGCCAAGCTTTAGGAGGCTCTTGCTAATAAAGAGGCCGAGGTGAAGGCGGCCGACGAGAAGGCCTTTGAAGAGGGATAGGCCGCCGTCCATGACCAATACAAGTAACAAGTCAACTTGGCTTGTAACCGAGGTTACTACCTTGGTTAGATGGCGGCCCTCAACAAATTGATTGTTCCTATGGACTCCGACCTTCGAGACATCAACTAGCTCGAGATGCCTTTCCCTCTAGAGACTGAGGAGGATGCCGAAGACGATGAAGCCGACGAAGTGGAGAAGAAAGTTGCCGCTGATGCCAAGTCTCCCACCCTCAATGACCAAATTGATTTAACTCAGGATGAGAAGGATGACTTGGCCTCCAAGGGCGTCTCCCCCAAACCAACCATTTCCAAGGCCGAGGTCCAGTGTACTGAGAAGAGTCTGGATAAGACTTTACAAGAAATACATGCTGAGATTGAAGTCGACAAAAGTGTAACACCCCCAGCTAATGAAGCTAATCCTAACACTTAGGATATTTCTACTTTTCCTTCTTAGCTGTAATACTTTGTCTTTGAACAATGTTAGCTTTGTATTTGGCCGATGTGCCCTTTTGTAATCTGAATAAGTAATCCCTCTTGTGGACAGAAGTGCCCTTTTTATTTCTTTTGAATGCAAGTACAACTCCTCCTTTCAAAATGTTTGTATGTTTATCTTCTTTACTATCTTGTATGATTCCATACTTAGAATAATTTGCATGTCTTCAAAGTACATCTTAACTGTGCAATTTCCTCGGGGTAAAAATACTTCGGGTATACCTGTTGAATGTTTACCTCGGCCTTGCCTTAACACTTAAAAAACATTGTAAGAAAGTTTCACAAGTGTTTATCTAAAACTTGCCACTTCACTTTCAATTATCAAGACTTTTGTCTTCAATTATCTCAAAGCTTGGTAATCTGGTCATCTCGGCAACCACGAATGTACTTCTTTGTAATATTTCCTCGGTGTATCTTTTACTTGTAAATTTTTCTAAAATTTCAACAAGTGCTTAAGCCAACTCCAGCTTGTAAAATGTTTTGACAAGCCTTTCCAGGCTTTTAGACTTTCATTCTCCAGCTCTCTGCCCCCTAATGTGAACTTAAGTTTCATTTATGTTCACATTAAGCATACCTATGATCTTGTCGCCAGGATTAGATTCAAACAGAGACTGGCTGAGGTTATCAACCTCGGTCTCTCTGTTAGTCTAACTGATATGTACTTAGTATCATTCAAAGTTTTCACGGCAAATCTAGGTTAATCCAACTTAGTTCAACTCTATTATATGCAAGTTTAATTCACCTCTGTCATATAATGAGTCTAAGTTATTCATCATGTTTCAATCAGAAACATCGCCAACTTAGTTTAACTCTATTATATGCAAGTATAATTCAACTTTGCCATATAATAAGTCTAAGTTATTCGTCATGTTTCAATCAGAAACATCGCCAACTTAGTTCAACTCTATTATATGCAAGTATAATTCAACTCTGCCATATAATAAGTCTAAGTTATTCGTCATGTTTCAATCAGAAATATCGCCAACTTAGTTCAACTCTATTATATGCAAGTATAATACAACTCTGCCATATAATGGGTCTAAGTTATTTGTCATGTTTCAATCAGAAACATCGCCTAAGGACTGGTCAATCATTTTTCACAAGTTTTAAAGAATCAGGCTAAAATTTTATTATAACTTCGGTTAATAACAAAAGACTTAAAAAAAAAAACAAAAGAAAATCTAATGATAAAAAACCTTCAAGTTGCAAGTATTCTAGGGTCTTGGCAACTCTTTGCCTTCAATGTCTTCAAGCCAATATGCCCCATTGCCGAGGACCGAGATGATTCTATAAGCTCCCTCCCAGTTTGGGCCAAGCTTGCCCTCTCTGGGATCCTTCTTGTTGCCGACGACCTTTCTTAGGACGAGGTCCCCAACTTGAAACTCTCGTGGGTTGATCTTCTTGTTGTAAGCCCTAGCAAGCTGCTGCTGGTATGCCCCCAACTGAATTGCTGCTTTCTTCATTTTTTCTTCTAATAGGTCCAAATCTCGGACTAAAAATGCATCATTAGTCTCATTCTCTACTCCTTGGGTTTTGATCCCTGGGATGCTGACTACTGCCTCTGTGCCATAAGCCATAGCAAATGGGGACTCCCTAGTTGATCTTCTCGGCATAGTCCGATATATTTAGAGTACATTAGGCAACTCATCCACCCACTTTCCCTTTGTTGCTTCCAGCCTCTTCTTGATCCCTTCCAAGATAACCTTATTCGATGCTTCTGCTTGACCATTGCTTTAAGGGAAGCTTAGAGTAGAGTAATAATTTTTGATTTTATACTTTGCACAGAAGTTTTTGATCAGCTTGCTATCAAACTATGTTCCATTGTCTGCTATTATTGCCCTTGGGATCCCAAACCTGGTGATGATGTTCTTCCATATGAAGCTCTTCATATCAACATCTCATATTTTTGCAAGTGGTTCAGCTTCCACCCATTTGGTGAAGTAATCTATTGCCACTAGCAGGAACTTCCTTTGTCCAGTCGCTTGAGGCAACTGTCCAACAAGATCTATGCCCCATTGGGCAAATGGCCAAGAGCTGGACACTGGGTTCAAATCCGCTGCTAGTTGGTGTATCAAAGGTGCAAACCTCTGATACTTCTCACACTTTCTAACATAAGCTTCAGCATCTTTCTGCATGTAAGGTAGAGATGTTCATGGGTCGAGTCGGCTCGGGTTCACCTTCAATCCGTCAACCGAACCGCACATGTCGGGTGGAAGTACGAATCACCCGCTGCCAACCGTCATGATGTTTGAAATTGACCGAACCAAACCATTCGATTTGGTGGTCGGATCGGATGATTGATACATACACAGTAGTGTTGTCTTTTTTCTTTCTCAACAACATCCAAATAGAACTCAAAATAAAATATATATACAACTCAAATACATAAACAGTGATTTAGTTTAAACAAAAACTCTCAGGCACTAGATCAAAGGAAAGAATTATGAAGAAAAAAATTGATAATAGAGTACAATACTCACGCATTATCGCAGTGTCACTATCATTGCCACTTGACACCATTGGCACGCACTCATTCTTCATAAATTAACTAAGAGAGATACAATTAAAAGTGATTAATCATCCTCATTAATTTTTAACAACCACCAGCTCCCACTTCGTTATAAGGTTTTTGATAGATTTGAAGGGTTTCGGTAGAACTTAATTGCCACTGTGTGAGAGAAAGAAGAAGAAGATGAGAGAGACAGTGAGACTGTGTGTAAGAGAGAGAGAGAGAGAGAGAGACCAAACAGTGGGAGAATGGGTCTAGAGAGGGAGACGAAAGAATTAGAGAGAATAGTCAAATGTTTTGAATAGAATAAACTAAAAATATTCTAGGGTTTCTAAAAAAATAAAAAATAAAATATTCTAAGGATATAGAGGGACAGAGGGGAGAGAGAGAGAGTCAGAAGTTTTCTCAGGAAAAAAAAATCTAGGCATATCCACGGACAGAAGAAAGAGAGAGATGAAAACTTGTATTGGTAAGTGAATAATTTATTATTAATCTTGAGAAGTGGGGATACAGGTCATCATTGTCTTTGGAAAGACAAAAGAATTCTTAGAAAGGAAAGTAGGTCTCTATCACTACAGCAAGACATATTTATATTGTATAATAATATAATAATAATTCGGGTGGGTCGGATTGAGTGATTTTTTCTGCAAGCAGTCCGACACTCGACCGAAAATCAAAAAATTTGAAGCATACGGACCGCAGTCGACCGAACAATCAGTCAAAACCGTCCATCATGTGTTCGGGTCGGTCGGGTCCGGTCGGATATTTCAGGTGATTCAGATATTTGAACAACCCTAATGTAAGGCCACCAGTACCCCTAAGTAATGGCCCTATGAGTAAGTGACATGCCCGCAGTGTGGCTTCCACATACTCCTTCATGTATTTCATACAAGAAGTCTTCAACTTGTGAAGGATGCACACACCTCAAAAGGGGACCAGTAAAAGATCTTCTGTAGAGATGCCCTTCTGCTATCAGATTGAATCTTGCCGACTTCAGTCTGATCATGTGTGCTTCTTTATGATCATCTGGCAGTTTTCCATCTTTAAGGAATACTATTATTGCATCTATCTAGCTTGGTCCCATCTCCACATACATTGCCTTATGCTCTGTGTTCAGTGGTTCTACACTTGGACTTGACAAGTAGTCAACTATTATTGTCCTTGCCTCTCTTGGTTTCATTGCACTAACCAGGTTGGCCAAGGCATCAGCATGACTGTTGTCATCTCGGCTAACTTGCTGTAGTCAGCAATTTTGGAACAATGCTATTAGTCTGCCCACCTCTTTTACATAGGCCACTATCCTTTCATCTCGGGCTGCGTATTCGTCTATTGCCTGGTTAACGATAAGCTGGGAGTCACAGAAGACCATTACCTCGTCGGCTTCCATTGCTGCTGCCAACTTTAATCCTACGATCAGTGCTTCATACTCTGCCTCGTTGTTTGAGGCCTTAAACCCCAAATGAATGGATTGTTCTAGCATCTGCCCATCCGGTGATACTAGCACTACTTCTGCCCCCGCTCCTTGTCGGTTTGAACTTCCGTCAACAAACAGGCGGAAGGAGTCGCCGACATAAATACTGTAGGGCCTAAATTTCTCTTATTTCCTCTGTTCTGCTATCTCCAGCTGGGTTTCTCCTTGTTCACTTGGACATCGTATACCTCGGCTCAACGGAGCCTGATGTATGATGGCTCTTGGTGTGAACTCGGCCACGAAGTCGGCCAAAACTTGGCCTTTGATTGCTGTTCTGGGTTTGAATTCCAAGTCATATTGGCCTAACACCACTGCCCATCTGGTTATTATGTCTGTCAGGTCTCCTTGTTACAACACGGACTTCAAAGGATGCTCAATTAACACCACAATCTTGTGGGCTTGAAAGTAATGATTCAGCTTCTTGGAGGCCATTACTAAAGCCAGTGTCAGCTTCTCTAAGGGTAGGTATCTGGTCTCTACATTTGCTAGGGTCTTACTTACGTAGTAAACTGCCCTCTGTTCTCCATTTTCTTCCCTGATTACCACTGCACTTACTGCATGCTCTGAAATCGCCAAGTATAAGAACAACCCCTCTCCAGGTACTGGATTTGAGAGAACTGGAGTAGTGGTCAAGTATTTCTTCAAGTTGGCCAAGGCGACTTCGCACTCTTCTGTCCATAAGAAGTCTATGGCTTTCCTCACTAAACTGAAGAAAGGTTTGGATTTGTCAGAACTTCTGCTTATGAATCTATTTAAGGTTGCAGCCCGTCCAGTCAACATCTGCACTTGTTTTACCAATGTTGGGCTCTTTAACTCCAAGATGGATTTGATTTGATCCAAGCTTGCCCCAATGCCCTTTCTGGTGACCAAGTATCCCAGGAACTTCCCTGACCCAACTCTAAATGCGCACTTCGATGCATTGAGTCAGAGCCGAAATGTCCTTCGGATATCAAAGACTATCTTCAGGTCGGCCAGATGATCCTAAGGTTCCTTGGTCTTCACGATCATGTTATCAATGTATACCTCCATTGTTTTGCCTATTAGATGTCTGAACATCTTAGTCACCAATCTCTCGTAAGTTGCTCCCGCATTTTTCAACCCAAAAGGCATCACTCTGTAGCAATACAGCCCTTTTGGGGTGATAAATGCAGTCTTCTCCTCATCTGAGAGGTACATGGCTATCTGATGGTACTCTCTATAAGCGTCCAGGAAGCTCATCATTCCATGTCCTGAAGTGGCATCCACCAATTGGTCAATCTTGGGTAGTGGGAAACTGTCTTTGGGACAAGCCTTGTTCAGGCTGGTGAAGTCCACGCAGACTCTCCACTTCCCATTCTTTTTCTTCACAACAACCGTGTTTGATAACCATGTCGGGTAGTTTACCTCTCGAATGGCTCTGGCCTCTAGAAGTTTACCCACTTCCTCTTATACTACCTCAACATGCATCAACGTAGGCCTCCTTGCTCGCTGGATGATAGGTTTGGCTGACCTGTCTACATTCATTTTATGGCAAGTGACCTCGGAGTCAATGCCAGGCATCTCGTATGGTGTCCAAGCAAACACCTCAAGGTTTGCTCTCAAGAACGCCTCTAATTCCTTTTCCTCCTCCTCGGCCAAGCCTGAGCCGAGAAGGAAAAAGCGCTCTTCATTCTCTTGCTGGACCAAGATCTTCTTGAGGGCTTCCTCACTTTTCTCGGTTGGTTCTTTGCCGATGTCCTCAAGGACCTCCATGTCCTCATCTTCAATCTTCGCTGCTTCTGCTTCTCGTATGTTGTAGGTGGATTTCATTGCTGCCATGGAGCAATACTTTGCCTGCACCTGATCTCCTCTGACCTCCTCAATTCCATGTTTTGTTGGAAATCGCAACAGCTGGTGCAATGTAGAGGGAACAGCCCCCATTGCATACAGCGATGGCCTTCCCAGAATAGCATTGTAAGGGAAGGGAGTGTCAATTATTGTGAACTCAGTTTTTACCTTCTTGGTGCCAGCTTGCACCTCTAAACTTACTGCTCTCAGGGGCCACGTCGGCATTCCATTGAACCTGACCATTGGACCATTGGATTGTTCAAGATCATCTTGGTGAAGACCAAGCTCCTTGTGACATCTGACATACATGATGTCACAAGAGCTGCCCAGGTTGATCAGAATTCGCTTTACCTGGCACTCTCCAATCTGGAGGGATATTACCAAGGCATCGTTGTGTGGATCCTGCACCATCTCTAGGTCGTCTTCAATAAATGACACCATTGATCCCTGGCACTCGTCTGCCCTAGGTCTCTTCTACCGGACCTGATACACATGTTGCAAGTGTTTTACCTTCTGAGTTTTCCCACGTATCTCGTTCTCATTGACCTTCGAGTGAATCACATTGATCACTCGAGGTCCACCTACTTGCGGTTGTGGTGCTGGTGGAGGCGGTGCTGCCGGTGCCTGAGACAGTCTTGCTTGCTCCTGCCTTGTCCTAGCCTCATCTACTAGGTCCCTTAAATGACCTTGTCTTACCAGGTCTTCCAGATGTGTTTTTAGGGCTCTGCATCCTTGAGTTAGATGTCCATCCTCATTGTGGTAGGCACAATGTTTCCATAAACTTCTTCCCATAAATTCACCAGGAATCTTCTCTGGTGCTCTATAATAGGGCTAATTCCGGATTCTTTCTAAGACTTTGTAAACCGGAATTTGGAATACGGTTGTGACTACCTGTGCAGCCCTCAATCTTGTCTCTTGTTTATTGTATCCACCATTACCTTGGCCTCGCTTCGGCGAGCTATTTCTCTTCTCTTGTTTCGACTCCTTTGTCCCCGGCGTGTCCTACTCGGCCCTAGCATACTTTTCTATCTTGGCCATAAGTTCCTCCATACTTTTTGGCAATGTCTTTGCCAGTGATTTTCAAAGCAGACAATCATCGTTCAGATTGTTCTTCAAAGACACGACCGCTACCTCTTGGTTGCATCCTGGTATTCGGTTGAACACCTCATAATACCTTTTGGCATAGGCACTAAGGCTTTTATCCTCGCCAAATCTCAGAGCCATCAGGGAGTCTACCCTCAACGGCTGTAGTTTGTTTGTCACAAATCTGGCCACAAATATCTCGGCCAGACCTTCCCAGCTTTTCACAGTTCCTTTCGGCAACTTGTGAAACCAGTCTGACGCGATTTCTCCAAAGGAGGAAGGGAACACCTTGTAGAGCAATGGCTCGTTCCCGGTGTACAGAGCCATTGAGTTCAGGTACAAGCCGACGTGAAAGTTAGGGTCAGACTTACTGTCGTATATCTAGAATCTCGGCATATGAAACCTCTTCGGGGCTTCAAATTTGTCCAATTCTACCGAGAACGGTGTTTTCGGCTTGATCGGAGAGGTTACTTTGGCATCTTGTCGCTTCCTCTGGAGATAATTCCTCAGATCCTCCTTGGTCCGTCCAGGAGCTCGGCTATCAATGGATTTCAGCCTTTTTGGTGTGCTACTTCCGGTGTCGTTATGAGTCCTCTTGGACCTCTCTCCGTTAGTTGCGTCGAAACAAAGTTCTTTCCCTTTAACATGCCAATGTTCTTTGGGGTCAGCTTCTTTGGTACGATGTGTCCTTCGAGAATCTCCCTTCATTGACTCTTCTCGCCCGACCTCCCTTGAAGGCTGGTGAGAGTGTTCCTTGGTCTTGGTGTGCTGGGGGACTGGAGGAACTGTTTTCTGCCTCCCTTTCTGGGCATCTTTTTTGGCCGCTGGAATCGGCATATCTTGTAACGGAAACGGTGGCTGCATGATGATGTTCTGCATCATGAAATTGACGACCGATTGTAGGTCTGCCAACTTGTTCGCCATTTCTTTTATCTCGTCGTTCCTCCCCAAGCATCTATCTTTCCATACCTAGAGGCCGTCCTCGTTATAATACCCGCCTCGGTCTGACTTCTTTGGTACGTCGCCCTCTTGGCCGACGTCTTTCTCTCTGAGATTCTAATCCCAAGTTTCTTTGTTGCAGTTATCCTCCTCTATGTTAGGATCATAGTGTTTACCACTTCTAATAGGGATGCCGTCCCCGATCTTCTCTTTCTGTCCGTCGTTGGCCATCTATTCTCCTTTCTTTCCCACAAACAGCGCCAAATTGTGTGTGCTGTTTTTTGACCACACTGCCAAACAGGTACTCAGTTAGAGAACATCGGCAGAATAGATTGCGCCCGAACGACCTATCACAGAAAGAAAAGACTCCGACGGTGGTTCTTCTACCCGGGGACACTCCGACGATCAAGTCAATACTCAGTTATCTCTCAAAGATAATAATTAGTGCTTAACTCACTAGCCAGAATACAAAAAGCGTACCTTAGACTCATGAGGGTGCCTTACTTTTATAGTCAGCACTGTCCTGATTCCTGTAGAAGCCTAGCTTCCCTTGGACTCTGGCCCAATGCCCATACTGGACTCTCTAACAGATAAAGATAAACTCCCTAAGAGCTTTATCCTTATCCAAGCTGAAGTCCTCCCCCATTCTAGGACTCTTATAGCTTATCCATTTACCCCAGATTCCGGCATCTTCGCAGACAACCTCGGCCTACCCGAGATTATCTCGGCATCATGTCCAGGACACGTGGCACCTCGGCTGGCACTTCAGTACCATTTTAGCCACGTGTTACTACTCACAAAATATGTCAAATATGTCCCCACACATCATTTTCTTGTCAATTTCTTTTCAATAACATAAAATTGATTTCAACCTCTTTTCCATTTTCCCTCAAAACATGAAATTAAAGTTATAAAATTCTTAGAAAATATTTACTTGTGTGAAATTAGGATCCAAATCAAACCATTTACATCAAAACTCCTTTAATATAAAAATTAAGCTCATTCTTCATAAACTCATCCTATTTAACCTAAAACTTAATTATAGATGTTTCAAAATATATTTAATTTGAATAAAACTTTTTAAATTAAATTACATGCATGGATTCAAAATTAAACCAATTTATATCTTTTATAATAAAATCAAAACCTTGTCTAACTTTAGGATTAACCCCAAATTTTCATAAACTTGATTTTCATAAAACATTTTCTTTTTCTCTTCAAAATGTAAACTTGAATGGCTCAATTTCTTCAAAATCCATGATGTGTGTAAATATAAACTCAAATACTCATAGAATTCCCTCATGTATGTAACAATGGAACTTACCTTCATGCAAGATTATACAAATCAAACTCTCAAATTTCATGAACTCATGATTTTCAAAACTTTTCTTCAAAGTCATTTATATACTCCATTGCATGAAACAAATCTTCAAAAAATAATTGTTGCATGTAATTTATAGAACTTAATTCAAGAAGCATTCTCAAAATTGAACCCAAACTTAGCGAATTTAAAGAATCATAACTCATACTCTTTAACTTAACTTGATTTAACATGCAAAGTCCAATTCCTCTCAATTTATATAATTAATCTTCAAATCTTTATTTTTAATCCTCTCAAAATCCACCTTGAATCAATTTTTGTCTAGATTATTTAAACAATAATAGAAAAATGACGAAATTTCTTACCTTAAGATGAATTTTTCATAATTTTTAGCTTGAATTTTGGTATCCCACAAAGCCCTCTTCTTCTTTTATTCTTCGTCTCTTCTTGAATTCCCTCTCTCTTTCGGCATTCTCTCTCTCTCTCTCTCGACTGTTTCAATACTTCCAGAACAAAGTTTGATTATAATAACTTCTCTTCTCATACATACAATAGCTAGAACCCGTAAGGCTCTCCAACTTTCTAGAATTCTCTTAGGCATACACTAATAATTTAATTAATTTTGAGTAGGATTAGATTAGTTTGCTAATTACATATTAACTTATTTAATCATCACCTAGTCTTAATTAATCTTCAAATACCGACTTAAACTTATTTACATCCTCAATTTTGGTTTCTCACATCATTAAGGCCTTCAATTTCAGATCAAACTCAAAATCTTCGTCAATAAATTACATACTCAATTGAATACCTCATAAATAAATTTAATTCATAATGATCCTAATTCCCAATTCTCATAACTTAATTAACTCCAATTCGGACCCAATTAATCAAACTTGAATTTTACAAATCTGAATCGAATATCTAATTAAACTCCCATACAGTCCGATACTCGAAATTAAATTTATTTATTTATTTATTTATTTTTGAACAAGGAAACTCAAAACAATGCCCCAACAAAACAGAGGCTAAACAACAGCCTAACAAACTAGAGCACCTGTAGCAGATTAGCAAGAGCTGAAGGAGGGTTAGAGATCTTGTCAAGCGGCAGATGGCCTCGGAGAGAGGCTCGGGCAACCCAGTGAGCTGCACGATTTGCTGTTCTAGGAGCCTAGCAGAAGGAAAAGTTCCCATGCGCTCCAAACACTGTATGTCAATGAACATAAAGCCACATTCCCACGGAGGCACAACTTCAGAAACACATAACTGGTTCACAGTCTTGTTATCTCCTTCGATTTCCACCTGGTTGAGGTTGCGAACACGTGACAGAAGACAAGCGCACCAGCAAGCTAAAGATTCTCCTTCAAGGGAGGATAAGACTCGACAGTAACTAGTAAAGCCATCAATCGAACTCCCCCCCTGAATTCCTTAACAGAACAACTATAGAAACCACCGTAGAGCCTTTCTTTATCGCTGTAGATCGCCCGAACTTCCTCTACGCGCCCCCCCTTTCGGAGAGGGTGCGAATTTGGGTTCATAGCTACTACAGTTCGGACTCCTGTCACGGTTTTGTATCTAGTCTCACAAAGTGCAATGTAAGACTGATAAATCACCAAAGAGTCCAAATCTGACAAATCGTTTTGGAAAGTCGATTTTAATCAAGAAGTGCCAAACATGGACTATTTTGCCAAATTACAGAGTCGCCACCTAAATGTTTTGTTTTTTGGGAAATTTAGGAAACCCTGACTCGTGCCTAAGGCCACATGTCCGTCATCACCAAAGTTGCCTCGGCTTGGGAACTTGGGTATAAGGGGGCAAGGTCATGAAATGAGCACCCCCGCTAGCTCGATCAAAGGATCGACCTCTACTAATCATGATATGTTGTTTTGAAAACACATGTGTTCTTATTCCGGTTATTTAGCTAACTTACTACGTGATGTGCACAGCATACAAGTATAGGCTAGATCGCCTAAATTGGAACAAAACAATTCAATGTTTGTTTTCGAAAATGGTTTGAATTTGCCACCCTCAAGTGGGCTTAGAAATGCGGATTTGCCACCAAACAAGGTGGGCTTAAAACATGATGATTTGCCACTCCAAGTGGCCTTAAAACTCACATTTTGATGAATTGTTCCAATTCAAGTAATGAAGCCTTCATCCACAGGCATTCATGCAGTTATAGCAATTAAGTAAATAGCCTCATGGCAAGTATGCTATCTTAGCAACACTCATACACATGCAAGTATGCTAAAGCGTAAACACTTACAGTGTACTCCAAGCCAAAACAGAGAACTAGTTAGAAATCATGCATGATCCTAACTATGTTAAAAATGCCTAATACAACACATGCAAAAATGCAACTAAATAGGCTCGGCTATCTAAGATAGCATATGAATGTAATGATTTGATGCATGTTTTCAAATAGGTATTGAAAGTCAATGCAGTTTGAATGATGCGTCGAGCCCGGTGCATGCAAGACAAATGAATGATGCAAACATGCAAGTATAAGGTATGCTAATTGAAAATGAACCTAAACTAACCATCAAAAGCGGTTAAGTAAAAGGGAGAAAGACGTGGGGTTGGAAGACATTCACACACACATGCACACTTATTACAACATTTGCCCTCTCGAAGGAGGGTCCGAATGCATTAGCTAAGCTAATCTAAGCTAAGCTAACTAACCAATCTAATTAAGCCAATTAGATTAATTATTACACAACAAAACGAATAACTAGTAAACTACTTACTAATTATTACAACACTTAATTAATTAACAAACTAATTAATTAAATTACCAATTTAAGCTAACTAACAAGTAAAGCTAATTACAAATCATACTGCCTCAGCTCCATTCCAAGAGGTTAAAGATGCATGCTCAGTTGGCGTTCACTCGAAAATCCATTACCATGCTGTCAATTGCCTCTGTTTGCACTTGCCTTGATCTCTAAAAATTGTGCCAACCTCCAGACTACCTTTACTTTAAAACAGGAATCTGCCGGTGGGCTGCCAGCCAGAAAAAGTGGCTGCCAGCCACTAAAACTGGCTAGTCGGCTAATTGCTTCTCCAGGCTTCTGGTTTTGCTGCAACAGAGAACAATAGAGGCACAGCAATGTATTTGCAAGACAATGTAGGCACTGCCATTCTCCCAATCATGTCTCAAGCTCAAAGGAGCGTGGCACTCGGCTCTCAAGCCACCAACCAAGCATTTTCAATGCATGGTGGCCAAGAACCAAGCTTATACCATGTTTATGAATGCACAAACAACACACAAAGAGCCTCCACCCTATCATGCTTGATCAAGGGTGTTAGCGACCAAGAAACGTGACACATTTCATCACTTCAAGTATGAAAAGTCCCATATTTTTTGTGTTTAGATTAATGTCCGATCCAAACACATGCAATGCGACACACATATGTTATCTTGGCATGTTTTAGTTGACTCAATTCTTATTTACACATTTTACATTACCAATCCATTCTTTAATTGGTTAAGTCCAATGTACAAGTCCTCTAAGGAGAGGAGGTCAACCAAAAGAATGGTTTAAGACATAGAAGAGACCATGTCTTTGACTAGGAGGAACCTTCAAAAGAGGGTTAAAGCCATTTAAGCATAAGTCTCAATCCCAAGCTCAAACACAATCTCAAGGCCAAACAACCCTCAAATGAAATGGAAGAATGAAGAAATGAGGGAGGTGGCAGATGTTTAGTGTTGAAATGGCATGCTAAAGACCTTAAAGCATGCAAGCAATGCAAACATGGCATGTTGAAGACCAAAAACATCAAAGCTAGTAAAGAGCAATACACAAGAGGCATGCAATTGTAACAACCCTCGTTACTGTTTACCGAATAACCACTGATTACCGCTAAACTGAAACTGATTAAGACTGGAAATGGAACTAATTAAAATACTGAACTAACTGGCTGGAAACTGAAACCGATTGATTGACTGTATCTGTTTGAATTGCATTCTATCTGTTCGACTGTTTGAATATCTATTTATGTTTATATGTTTAAACTGCAAATTGAAGGCCTTATCGACGGCCGAACCCGAAATTGATTAGTGTTTTATGATCCTTAGAATTAATGTAAATTTATGGTATATTTATCTAAAATGTGATTTAGCATGATTAAATTAGATTAAAATAAGCTAATTGGCCAAGTTGGACTTATTTACCAAGAAGCCATGTAGTGGCCCACTATCTTAAACCATTTTGAGCCTTATCACATATTCAAACAAATGTTTCATCAGCCAAGCTCCTTGTTTCCACCGAATTAGAGAGAGAGAGTAGGAGACTAGAGTGAATTCATCTTGCATGCTTGGAATTTGAGAGGATTGGAAGAGTTCTTGATCAATTGAGCTTACTTACCTTTAATCCAAGACCTAGGTAAGGTAATTGAACCTCGCATTGTTGTATTTAAGTTTGTTCTTGCATGATTCATGCCAAATTTGGGAGTTGAGCCATGAATTAGTTCTAGCATGTTGGATTAGGACTCATTCCATGCATGCATGTGTGTATTGATGAATTTTGAGTTGATTTCATGGCAAATTGTCACATGCATGTTCATAATTAAGCTTGAGTCCATGTTTTCAACTTGTTTTGATAGGAAGAAGCTCATTAGAGCAAGAATTGAAGCTTTGAAATGGTTTTAACCCATGCATGTTCTATTCGAGCATTGCTCTTGAAAAATGGTTTTGAATTGGAGTTGAATTAAACACCCTTGGGTCCTGATTTCCTAAATTGAGTTTTGAAACATGTTATTCTATGTGTTTACAAGAGTTTTCCAGAAAATGGGCCCAAGAGGATCGATTTTGGTGTTTGAAAACTTGGTTTTGAACTTGGAGTTCGAATCTGGGTTTTCTAGATTTTGGTCGTCCGCTCGAGCGGGGGAAGTGCCGCTCGAGCGGGGAAATCAAGCTCCCAGCACTTTGGCCTTGTTTACAGTCCGCTCGAGCGGGGAAGTTGGCGCTCGAGCGGGGCCTTGTGTCTCGCGCTCGAGCGGGAGTCGAGCGGAGAATTCACCCATCCAGTACTTTTACAGTACGCTCGAGCGGGATAGTTGTCGCTCGAGCGGGTACCTTTGTTGCATGTCCGCTCGAGCGGGGAAACCTGCGCTCGAACGGGACCCTGTTTCACTAAAAATTCTAAAAATGTTTTCTGTGTACATCTTTGCATTCTCATTCCATCCTAGGCATTCTTAGGCCTAGTTTTAGACATCTTAATGAGGATATAGATGTAGAACACACCGAGGCATAATAGGGAGTTAATAATTATCTTTCCCAACTGTGAAACTTAGAGTGTGTTCAATCTGTTAACTGTATAGGGTTGGCATTCTGAGGAGACGCTCTAGCCTACTGTAGCCTAGAACTCTGTGAGTAACAATTGTGTAAAGATATGTTCAAAATGATTATCTTCTGAATACTGAACTGAACTGTTTACTGATCTGATATTGTCTACTGAATGAATGTATGTCCTATATTCTGAACTGTACTGTGGCATCCTTAGCACCTACTATTTACTGTTACTGTTACAGATATCTCTGTCGGTTCCCTTGTGGAACCACTACTGTTTACTGATTGATGGCCATCATTACTGTTTGGTCTTTAAGACCTACTACTTACTGTACTGTTATGCTAACGGATGTACCACATATGACTGATTGACTGAAAGACTGGAGTACTGATTTAATGAACTGTTTTCATTACTGTAAGGACATTCATTTTAAACCTCTTTACGCTTTATGTTATTCATTGGGCTTTAGCTCACTGCTCATATATATATGTAGGTGTACAGGCACCAGACCGCAGCTAGGAGCGTCGGGGTAACTCCAGTTTTGTCAAGCCAACCACTGTGCCTCACTGCGAGGTTCCGAGCCTGCCAAGCTATGGCTTAGGGGTCTTTTTATTTCCCCGTCTGTCTTGTACTGTTTTTGTAAATACTATATAAACCGCTCTGCACTGTTTAATAGGGATTTGGTCCCTGCTCTGACTGGTTGTGTATATATTGTACATACTGTGTGTCTCTGACTGCATAAACGTATGAAAAATCTTTTTGGCATACAGACTGTCACAGCTCATTGGACACTGTTTATTTATTGTATTGGCTTCCGCCATGCCCCTGTACTCTGTTTTACTGTTAAGCAGGCCTTCGGTAATCTCGGATTACTGGCCGGTTACGGTGCTAAACCCATAGGGGCGGGTTTGGGTCGTGACAGAGTGGTATCAGAGCGATACTTAACCACGAGTTATACTGCACACACGTGTCCAGATGAGCTATAGGGTGTCCTAGAAGAGCAATAGGGCATTTCATGAGCATGAAAAGTGTGTGGTTATGACATGACTGATTATATGCTAATGTGTTAACCTGCTTAAAGAAATGACTGTCTATGTTGATAACTGTTACAACTGTTATAACTGCCTATAGTGAAATGGATAATGCAAATGAAACTGAATCCTCATCCACTGAGGCTAGAATGGCAAGAATGATGGAACTGTTAACTGCAAGATTAGATCAACAACAGAACCAACAGCCCCCACCTCCTCCTCCGGTACAGCCGGACCAGAATGTGAATGATAATGATGGGGACATAATTGCTCTTACCCAGAAGTTCAGCAAACTGAAACCGCCATCCTTTCAGGGAGGCCTTGAACCGTTAAAGGCTGAAGCGTGGGTTTTGGAGACCGAAAAATTGTTTGAGGTGTTTCCGTGCTCGGAGGCACATAAAGTAATGTTGGCCACTTTCATGCTGCAAGAAGAGGCTAGAAGGCGGTGGATGCTTACTCGTGATGACAACACTGCTATGACTTGGCCTCAATTCAAAGTAGCCTTCTTTGAAAAGTACTTCCCTCAGTGTGTCAGGGACAGGAAGGTCACTGAATTCGAACAGTTAAGACAGGGCACAATGTCTGTTGCTGAATATGAAACGAAGTTCACCGGGCTTGCTAGATATGCACCACACATGGTGGACACCGAGTATAAGAAGGCCAGGAGGTTCGAAGGCGGCCTGAATGTTGCGATACTGAATAGAATAAATGTTCTGAAATTACCGACTTATGTGAATGTCCTTGACCGAGCCTTAATGGCTGAAGCAAACATCGAGGCACTGAAAACTGAAACACCAGCGTCTGAATGGCGTGGCAAAAGGCAGAATTTTAAATTCAAGAAAGGCAAGCATAACCCATTGAGCAAGAAACAGAATACGGGGTCAACGACTAGCCCCAGCCAAGGGAGTGGTTTCATACCACCCTGTTCTGAATGTGGCAAGAATCATAAGGGAGTTTGTTATAAAATCTCTGGTGCTTGTTACAGGTGTGGCAAGGTGAGCCACATGGTGAAAGATTGCCCTTCCACCGCTCCGAGCAATAGTAAAGCTGCAGGCAGCGCCACAGCATCAACCGTGGCACCAAAATCGAACCCCAAAGCTACCGGGAAAGAGCGTATGAGGCAGGGCCGTGTGTTCGCTCTAGTACCGGGAGACGTGCAAAATACCGAGACCGTGGTGTTAGGTATTCTTTCTATTTGTGCTCAGAATGCATATGTACTGATTGATTCAGGGTCGACACATTCTTATGTATCGCATGCTTTCTCGCGAAAATTGAATAGACCCTTAGAACCCATGAATTATCTGCTAGCTGTATCATCACCTATTAGGGGATCCATGACATGTGCATATATGTATCCTGCTTGTGAGATTATTGTTGGGGATATGCATCTGTTTATTGATTTACTGCCATTGAACATTGATCATTTTGATGTAATATTGGGGATGGACTGGTTAACGAAATATCATGCCACCATAGACTGTGTAACGAAACAAGTAGTTTTCCGTCCACCGGGTTTGCCTGAATTTGTGTTTAGTGGGAGTGGAGTGGTACCTCCTCCGTATTTGATTTCATCTGTAAAAGCTGTTAAATTGATTAGAAAGGGATGTAAAGGGTATCTGTGTTCTGTATTGACTGTATCTACTGATGATAATGCTAATGTGAACAGCATTCCCATAGTCAGAGAGTTCCCAGATGTTTTTCCAGATAATCTGCCAGGGGATTTGATTGACAGGGAGATTGAATTCACCGTTGATGTGATTCCGGGAACACAGCCAGTATCTAAAGCTCCAACTGAACTGAAAGAATTGAAAGTGCAACTGCAAGAACTGTTAGACAAGAAGTTCATCAGGCCTAGTACTTCACCGTGGGGCGCACCGGTTTTGTTTGTGAAAAAAAAAGACGGCTCACTGAGACTGTGTATTGATTATCGTGAACTGAACAAGGTAACCGTGAAGAATAAATACCCACTGCCTCGTATTGATGACTTATTTGATCAGTTACAGGGTGCTCAAGTGTTTTCTAAGATTGATCTCAGGTCCGGATACCATCAGTTGAAGGTTAAACCAAAAGACATTGATAAGACTGCTTTTAGAACAAGGTATGGACATTACGAATTTTTAGTTATGCCTTTTGGAGTTACCAATGCACCAGCAGCATTTATGGACCTCATGAATAGAATCTTTAAACCATACCTTGATGACTTTATTGTTGTATTCATTGATGACATATTGATTTACTCCAAAAGTATAGAAGAACATGAACATCATCTGAGACTTGCCCTACAGACCCTAAGAGAACAGAAACTGTATGCTAAATTGTCTAAATGTGAGTTTTGGCTTGATCATGTTATGTTTTTGGGGCATGTTGTTAGCAAAGATGGAATTTCTGTTGATCCGCAGAAAATTGAAGCTGTAGTGAACTGGCCTAGACCAACAAATGTGACAGAAGTCCAAAGCTTTTTGGGATTGGCTAGATATTACAGAAGATTTGTCAAAAATTTCTCCAAAATTGCCTTACCATTGACTCAACTGACTCAGAAGGGGATATCATTTGACTGGACTGACCAAAGGGAATCAGCGTTCCAAGAGTTGAAAACTCAACTGGTGACTGCACCTGTTCTTACCCTACCTTCAGGTACGGACGGTTATACTGTATTTAGTGATGCTTCTCATTAGGGTTTGGGATGTGTTTTAATGCAGAATGGGAGAGTAATTGCTTATGCTTCCCGACAACTGATGCCTCATGAAAAGAACTATCCAACCCATGATCTGGAACTTGCTGCAGTGGTATTTGCATTGAAAATCTGGCGTCACTATCTATATGGGGCAACATGTAAAGTATACACTGACCACAAAAGTCTGAAATATTTCTTCACCCAGAAAGAATTGAACATGAGATAGCGAAGATGGCTAGAACTGATTAAAGATTATGACTTACAGATATTGTATCATCCGGGAAAAGACAACACCGTCGCCGATGCTTTGAGTCGGAAATCGATTGGGAACTTAGCCTGTTTGCTTACCGGGCAGAGAGAGTTGCTTTGTGACCTTGGAAAATCTGAAATTGAAATTGTTTTGCGAGAACAAGGTGGAACCTTAGCTGCTATTTCTGCTCAACCGGCTTTGATTGAAGAGATTAAAGAGAAACAGCAACAGGATGACTTCTTGAAGAAGATCATCGAAGAAAGGGAATCCAAACCAAGACCGGGTTTCAAATTTGAAAATATTGTACTGAAATTCCAGGAAAGACTGTGTGTACCGAATGATACTGAATTGAAAAGAAGAGTTCTACAAGAAGGCCACAACTCAAAATTTTCTATCCACCCAGGAAACACAAAAATGTACCAAGATCTGAAACAGAACTTTTGGTGGCCGGGGATGAAGAAAGAAATTGCCGATTTTGTATTGAAATGTCTTCATTGCCAACAAGTCAAAGCGGAACATCAACGACCCGCAGGCTTACTGCAACCCTTACCCATACCGGAGTGGAAATGGGAACATATTACCATGGACTTTATCGTTGGATTGCCTCGCTCCAGTAAAGGTATGGACTCAATTTGGGTTATTGTTGATAGACTGACTAAATCTGCTCACTTCTTACCTGTTAAGACAATTTATAATGCGGACAAATTGGCTATACTCTATATTGATGAAATTGTTAGACTGCATGGAGTGCCTGTGTCCATTGTTTCTAACAGGGATTCGAAGTTTACATCGAGGTTTTGGCAAAGCCTACAGACTGCATTGGGAACTGAACTGAGACTGAGTAGTGCCTATCATCCTCAGACAGATGGTCAGTCAGAAAGGACCATCCAAACTCTGGAGGATTTATTGAGAATGTGTGTCCTTGATTTTCAGGGAAACTGGGAAAGCCATTTGCCATTAGTTGAATTCGCCTACAACAATAGTTATCATTCAAGTGTTGGTATGGCGCCTTTCGAGGCATTGTATGGCAGAAAATGTAGATCTCCGATTTGCTGGGCAAAAGTTGGAGATGGGCCTTTGCTTGGGCCCGAGATTGTATATGAGACGACTAAGAAAGTAAAACTGATACAACAGAGACTGAAAACTGCGCAGAACAGACAGAAAAGTTATGCAGATATCAGAAGGCGAGACAGAGAATATGAAGTGGGTGATCACGTGTTTGTGAAAGTGACACCGATGAAAGGCTAGACTCGTTTTGGAGTCAAAGGCAAGTTAGCGCCAAGATATGTCAGACCGTATGAGATTATTGAGAAAATCAATCCGGTGGCGTATCAAGTTGCGCTTCCTCCTGAAATGGAGCATATGCACAACGTCTTCCACATTTCGATGTTAAGAGATTATCTCCGGGATCCTTTCCATGTGATAGAGCCTACTCGGATAGTGTTGAGTGATGACTACACTTACGAGGAACGGCCCATACAGATTGTAAACAGACAGATCAAGAAATTGAGGAACAAGGAGATCCTATTAGTGAAAGTTGACTGGCAAAACCATGGTGGCGTGTATGCCACTTGGGAAAGGGAAGATGACATGGCTAAGAGATATCCTGATTTGTTTCCACTGAACCCTGTTTTCTTCCAGACTGAAGGTAACTCGAGTTTAGAGGACTAAACTCTTTTTAAGGAGGGGAGACTGTAACAACCCTCGTTACTGTTTACCGAATAACCACTGATTACCGCTAAACTGAAACTGATTAAGACTGGAAATGGAACTGATTAAAATACTGAACTAACTGGCTGGAAACTGAAACTGATTGATTGACTGTATCTGTTTGAATTGCATTCTATATGTTCGACTGTTTGAATATCTGTTTATGTTTATATGTTTAAACTGCAAATTGAAGGCCTTATCGACGGCCGAACCCGAAATTGATTAGTGTTTTATGATCCTTAGAATTAATGTAAATTTATGGTATATTTATCTAAAATGTGATTTAGCATGATTAAATTAGATTAAAATAAGCTAATTGGCCAAGTTGGACTTATTTACCAAGAAGCCATGTAGTGGCCCACTATCTTAAACCATTTTGAGCCTTATCACATATTCAAACAAATGTTTCATCAGCCAAGCTCCTTGTTTCCACCGAATTAGAGAGAGAGAGTAGGAGACTAGAGTGAATTCATCTTGCATGCTTGGAATTTGAGAGGATTGGAAGAGTTCTTGATCAATTGAGCTTACTTACCTTTAATCCAAGACCTAGGTAAGGTAATTGAACCTCGCATTGTTGTATTTAAGTTTGTTCTTGCATGATTCATGCCAAATTTGGGAGTTGAGCCATGAATTAGTTCTAGCATGTTGGATTAGGACTCATTCCATGCATGCATGTGTGTATTGATGAATTTTGAGTTGATTTCATGGCAAATTGTCACATGCATGTTCATAATTAAGCTTGAGTCCATGTTTTCAACTTGTTTTGATAGGAAGAAGCTCATTAGAGCAAGAATTGAAGCTTTGAAATGGTTTTAACCCATGCATGTTCTATTCGAGCATTGCTCTTGAAAAATGGTTTTGAATTGGAGTTGAATTAAACACCCTTGGGTCTTGATTTCCTAAATTGAGTTTTGAAACATGTTATTCTATGTGTTTACAAGAGTTTTCCAGAAAATGGGCCCAAGAGGATCGATTTTGGTGTTTGAAAACTTGGTTTTGAACTTGGAGTTCGAATCTGGGTTTTCTAGATTTTGGTCATCCGCTCGAGCGGGGGAAGTGCCGCTCGAGCGGGGAAATCAAGCTCCCAGCACTTTGGCCTTGTTTACAGTCCGCTCGAGCGGGGAAGTTGGCGCTCGAGCGGGGCCTTGTGTCTCGCGCTCGAGCGGGAGTTGAGCGGAGAATTCACCCATCCAGTACTTTTACAGTACGCTCGAGCGAGATAGTTGTCGCTCGAGCGGGTACCTTTGTTGCATGTCCGCTCGAGCGAGGAAACCTGCACTCGAGCGGGACCCTGTTTCACTGAAAATTCTGAAAATGTTTTCTGTGTACATCTTTGCATTCTCATTCCATCCTAGGCATTCTTAGGCCTAGTTTTAGACATCTTAATGAGGATATAGATGTAGAACACACCGAGGCATAATAGGGAGTTAATAATTATCTTTCCCAACTGTGAAACTTAGAGTGTGTTCAATCTGTTAACTGTATAGGGTTGGCATTCCGAGGAGATGCTCTAGCCTACTGTAGCCCAGAACTCTGTGAGTAACAATTGTGTAAAGATATGTTCAAAATGATTATCTTCTGAATACTGAACTGAACTGTTTACTGAACTGATATTGTCTACTGAATGAATGTATGTCCTATATTCTGAACTGTACTGTGGCATCCTTAGCACCTACTGTTTACTGTTACTGTTACAGAGATCTCTGTCGGTTCCCTTGTGGAACCACTACTGTTTACTGAGTGATGGCCATCATTACTGTTTGGTCTTTAAGACCTACTGCTTACTGTACTGTTATGCTAACGGATGTACCACATATGACTGATTGACTGAAAGACTGGAGTACTGATTTAATGAACTGTTTTCATTACTGTAAGGACATTCATTCTAAACCTCTTTACGCTTTATGTTATTCATTGGGCTTTAGCTCACTGCTCATATATATATGTAGGTGTACAGGCACCAGACCGCAGCTAGGAGCGTCGGGGTAACTCCAGTTTTGTCAAGCCAACCACTGTGCCTCAATGCGAGGTTCCGAGCCTGCCAAGCTATGGCTTAGGGGTCTTTTTATTTCCCCGTCTGTCTTGTACTGTTTTTGTAAATACTGTATAAACCGTTCTGCACTGTTTAATAGGGATTTGGTCCCTGCTCTGACTGGTTGTGTATATATTGTACATACTGTGTGTCTCTGACTGCATAAACGTATGAAAAATCTTTTTGGCATACAGACTGTCACAGCTCATTGGATACTGTTTATTTACTGTATTGGCTTCCGCCATGCCCCTGTACTCTGTTTTACTGTTTACTGTTAAGCAGGCCTTCGTAATCTCGGATTACTGGCCGGTTACGGTGCTAAACCCATAGAGGCGGGTTTGGGTCATGACAGCAATACATAGCACAAATGTCTAAACCAGCCCTGGACAGAGCTCAATGATGCCAAAATAATGGTCTAAACATGCTGAAATAAGAGCTCAAAATGCTAGAAGAACATGCACACATGTTGGCCTTTAAACAAGGCATAATACACAACCCTCAAAAGCTATGAAGAAGTGAAGTATATGAGAGTGTGACTACACTATATGCACTGAAATTACATTTTAAATGGTGCCATACCATCCAAACATCACATGCACAACATGTTAAAGGCCTCAAAACTCAAAGCTAGTTAAGGCCCTTTACACTACAACCATACTAAGCAATGCTCAAATGACCTTGACCATTCAAAACAGACCTAAGGCAAGTCGAAACAGTACAAAAAACATGTTAGACTTGCAGCATAGATGGCAAGAAAAATAAGCTCATGTATTGGCTCGCAAACAAGGCATGAGGTTCAACTTCTCAAAAGTATTGAAAGAGTGATACATATGAGAGTATGAAAGTGATATATGCTCTGAAATCACATATTAAATGATGTCAAATCAAGCAAACAACCCAAGCAAAGCATCTTAGAGGACTCAAAACACAAAGCTATCAAAGCCTATCATGCTATAGCCATACAAAGCAAGCCTCAAAGGGCCAAGACCACTCAAAACAGAGTTCAAGCATGCTAAAATATGAGAAAAAACATGCTGGAGTGTAGCCAAAATAAGCTAGAATAATGGGCTAAAGTAGCAAGCATGCAAAGCTAGTGAGCAAGGTTACACTAAAAGTGTAAGAAGCATGCAAGAGGTGACTCAACCAGGCCAAAACAGAGTTATGGCAGGTCTAAAAAGTCACAAAAACATGCTTGAACAAAGCCACAAAGAAGTAGAATCACATGCTCATTTAGTAGGCCATTAACACATGCAAGCAACGCAAGAGGAGAGGGGACCACCCCCTCCTATTTGGGACCTCAAAACCACTTTTCCACCACTAAAATTCCTCTGGAATTTAGTGGTTAAAAGGCCAAAAAGAGATAGTTTGAATAGCCTTAAAATGTGGTACAAAAGCTTAGTAAATAAGCAACCAAAGAGGGTAGACCACCCCTAACCCCAACAAGGACTCAAACCAACATTTTTAACACTTAAAAATAGAGCTTTTTGTAGTTAACAACCAAGCCTAAAACAGCATGCAAAGATAACTAATATGGTATACAAAAATAAGCTTAAAAGGGGAATATACTCACCCTTGAAGCACAGCAGCAAGAGGACAACTTCTGAGCCAAAAACCAGCTTTAGGAGGCCCAAACAAGTCTTAAGGAATCTCAGCTCCAAGGTCAAGATGTTTGGCTAAGAGGGTTGTGTGCAAATATGTCAAGAACACTCACTTTCAAGCACTATAGAGTATAATATACATATATATATATATATATATAGAGAGAGAGAGAGAGAGAGAGAGAGAGAATTCTAGAGAGGGAGTCAAAATTTGCTTCCAAAATTTCTGAACCTCAAACAAGGGGGGGGACCTCCCCTTATATAGGCAATGCAAGCAAAAGCTTGTTTGACAAGCTTAAAGCTTGTCTCCATCCCTCTATACACGTGTATGGAGGATAGCTTCAATGCCCAACAATTGGCTTAAAAGATCTGAAAATATTAGAAAAATGAGAAAATTGGCTGCCAGCCAGTTCAAGTGGCCAATCGGCCACTTCAACTAGCTGACTGACCACTCCAACTAGCTGGCAAGGAGAAAAAGTGGCTGGCAAATGCCAAAAGTGGCCAGCAGGGCCCCACTCTCCTTCAGCCAAGAGGCACCAAGGTTTGGCCTAAAAACAAGGCCAAAACACAGAGGGTTTAGAGGCTCAAAGACAAGGCGTTCGGCCGAGACCTTTGAGCACTCAAAACTAGCACAAACATGCACAATCATCGAGTGCACAGACGATGACGTCTGAGTCTTAAGGTCGGTCAAAAATGGGGTGTCTACAATCGCCACATCGCAGTTAATTTTATGAGTTCCAGATTGATGAGCTTGCCAACTAGTCCTCCATTGAAAATTTTCACTCGCCATCTGTAACAACCCCGACCCATGATTAACGTTAATCCATGATTTAATATGTCTAATAAGTTATTGAGATCAAATCCTGGATTAATTGCATGTGTAATGTATTATTTGTACTTTCATCTGTCTCTCGTAAAAAGATTTGTTCATGTTTTCGTTTCGGTTTGAGAATTGAAAGCCTTATCGGCAATCGATTCAACAATTGACTTGATTTATGTGTTATTTGAGATTTATAGAATTTTGTGGTAGGCTTAATTAAAATTCGATTTGGAATGATTAAATTAGAATAATTAATGCCAATTAATTAACCAACTCTTAATTAAGCCTATATAAGGCTAATTTGAGACCACTAGTTCATTGTTGCACCCTCATTTCCTCATCTTCAAGCTCCAAAACTTGTAGAGAGAGAGAGAGACTAAGAGAGAGTTGAATTCAAGCAAAGGAATTACTAGAGAACTTAGAGATTGGCTTGGAACTTCAAACAATTACCTCTATAGAGTATAGTTAAACACTTGCGGTAAGGAACCAAATTCTTAGTTGTGTAATTGAGTTAGTTCATGTAAGAATTCATGTGGTAGAGATGGGTATATGTGAGAATTGAGCTAGAATTAAGAGAATTTTGATCATATCATGCATGCATACCCATTTGAGCACAATTTGAGTTTGATTTCAAGAGATTCCCTCATGCATGTGTTTATCTACCATTATTCTAGAAAATTCAACTTGTTTGATACCATTTTATGGAAAATGATCATGGTTTGGAAGCTGTGAAGGCAAGATAAAGCTTGCATGTTATAGATGTTGTGTCTTCAATGAAATGAAGAGTTGTTTTGCAAAATTGGCAAGCTTTTGAGCCTTAATTTTGTGAAATGATCTTTAATTCACCATGTGTTCCAAGTTTATATAAGTTTCCTTAAGATTTTGGCCCAAGAAAACATGATTTACAGCTTTGGGATCGAGTTTGAAGCTTGGAAGCAATTCTGGAAATTCTAGAATTCTACTTCCATGTTCGAGTGACAAATCCTACGCTCGAGTGACCGCCTTTATTTTTGCACTTCTGCTCGAGCGACCAAAAGTTCGTTTGAGCGTAAAATGCATGCTCCCAGAAGTTTGCGTGTTTTGCAGACTGCTTGAGCAACAAAAGTTACGCTCGAGCAAGGGCATGAGTCTTACGCTCGAGCGAGTGTCAAGCGAGCATCGAGTGGAAAAATCAAGCAACCAACACTTTTGCAAAAGTTTACAGACCACTCGAGCGACAGATCCTGCGCTCGAGCGACCACTAACATTTTGCATGTCCGCTCAAGCGTAGAAAGTTGAGCTCGAGCAAGGACCCTGTTTTCAGCAAGTTTTGTTAAGTGTTTTCAAGTGCATTTTTGCATCCACATTCCATCTTAGGCATTCCTAGGCCATGATTAAGACACAATACTGAGGATTAAAGTAGAGACACACCAAGATGAGAAAGAACACAGTAAATGTTTCCGGGTGTGTAATTCAGTATGTATTCGTTTTGTACCTGTGTAGGTCATGCGCTGCAAGATATCTGAGTTGCCTACTCTATTGGTCTGTTTCGGGCCATCTGTTATTTATGAGTAATAACTTTGTAAAGTTATGTTAGACTTTGGTTATTTTCTGATGATATGACATGATTAGTTTTCTGAAATGCTATGTTTTGTGTGAATAAATAATCGTCCAAGTTTCTGAAATGTACTCATGGCATCCATAGCATCATGTGATGTTTTGTGTCCCTTTATGGGTCATCAGGTCCCTTTATGGGTCATCGAAAACGTCTCTATGCACACGAGTCATCGGAATGCCTTATCGTTGTCTATTTATGGGTCATCAGAATGCCTTCACGGTTGTCCTTTTATAGGTCATCGGATTTGTTAAAGCTAATGGATGTGCCACGTACTATGATGTGAAATGTATGAATTTTGAAAATGAATAAGAACAAGTACATGAATCTGTTTTTGATTTGAAATCTGAATATGTATAAGACTATGTTTCTGATATAAACTATGATTTCTAACTATATGATGGACATCATTCATTAAAACCTCTTTACTTGATTATTATTCACTGGGCTCCCGCCCACTATTTATATTATATATGTAGGTGACCAGGCGTGCGACCAAGCTTAAGATGACGCTTGAAGAGTTTTGTGTTTGTCAGCCACCCTTTGTGCCTCCCGAGGAGGTTCTGGATCGTGTCAAATCCCATGGCCATGTTTTGTGAATATTTAAGACCTTGGTTCGTACAGTACTTGGAGTGACATGTATCAACTGCATCTTTTGACATCACACGTATCTTTATTAAAGTTTAAGAATATCTATCTCGTGTATGTCTTCACAGCTCAATGGACTATATATGTTTCTATTTATTGCTTCTGTAACCCCTAATTTCATGTTATTTTGTTAAGAGGCCTTCGGTAATCCAAGGGTTACTGGCCGGTTATGACGCCAAATCTATAAGGGCGGGTTTAGGTCGTGACACCATTTGAGGATACTCCACGCCTATAGATTCAGTAACAAACTCATACTCCAATTTGGCCACTCGAGTTCAATGTAAGGTCGAGGAGGGCTCAATGTTAATATGATAGAAGACAAAATTATTTCGGTCCTTCCAAATAAACAAACTGATCCAAATTATAAGACTGAAAAAAGAGTTTCATTCTTTACTCGTTTTGAAGTAGCCTAACATATCACACACCCAGTTGAAAATTGAGTACACGGGTCCTCCCTGCCCATCGAGCTTTAAATCACTGCCAAACCAAATTGCACGGACCCATGCACATCCGAAAAGAAGATGTTCAACAATTTTAGGAGAGCTCTGGCATATAGGGCATAGATTTGACACAGCACACTGTCGTTGGCACAAATTGTCTTTAGTAGCAAGAACATTTTTGCACACCCTCCACCAAAAGTGTTTAACTTTGGGAGGTAACTTTAGAGCCCAAATCATCTTCCATACATCTTTTAAGGGTTGGAAGGAGGAAGAAGGATTGCAGGGTAGAGAATTTCTTACCTCTTTCATTGCAATGTGGTACCCTGACCTAACCGAATATGTTCTCTTCAAATCAAAATGCCAGACAAGAGAATCTGGAATAGGTTCCAAGGCAATGGGAATTGACCTAATGGCCTCCACTTCTACTTCGGTTACACAGAGACGAAGATCATCCACCTTCTAACTCTTAGTTGTGGAGTCAATAGCATCATACACGTGCTAAAATCCATTTCCCCTAGGCTTTAGAGAAGTCACTTTAAACCCCGGAACAGATGGGATCAATTTATCCTCCCAGAATTTTGCTTCAATCCCACTGTTGACTTGCCAATGGATGCTCTTCTGTAAAATATCCATGCCTTGTAAGATACTAGCCCAAGCCCAATATGCTCACCTGCCTTTTGAAGCTTTCATAAAATTTGAGTGTGGAAAGTAGATTTTTTTTAAAATGCGCGCACAAAAGGAGTTTGGGAATTTCATCAAACGCCATCCTTGGCGAGCTAACAATGCCATGTTGAACTTGTTTAAATCATGAAAACCCAATCCTCCTTCCAATTTTGACATGCCTAAAAGCCCCCAATTGGTCTAGTGAACCCCTTTTCCTTCCGGATCACCACCCCACCAGAAGTTACTAATATAGGAGTTTAGCTTTGTGCAGAATTTTTTGGGAAAAGCGAAGTAAGCCATCGCATAGCGGAAATTGCTTGAACCACTGCTTTAATAAGAGTTTCCTTCCCTGCTTAAGATAACAATTTCTACTTCCAACCTTGCAACTTTGAGAGGATTCTTTCAATCAGAAACTCATAGGCTTCTGCTTTTGATCGACCCCAGAAAGATGGTAACCCCAAGTATTTCGCATCCAGCTGAGAGAGTTGAAAAACTGATAAATTACATATATAACTACACACTGCAGGTGGGATAATGAGAATTGCATGTTGGACTTGTCAAAATTTATCTTCTGCCCTAAGGCTTCACAGAAAATTTGAAGGATGTTCAAAACATGTTGGCATTCGCTAGACTTCGCCTTGAGAAGCAATATCATATCATCAGCAAATAACAGGTGGGAGAAAGTAGAGTATAGCCTTATGGTCTTTAAACCCGAAATTTGACTATTTTTGAGGTTGCAAAATAAGAGATTAGATAGGACATCAACAACTAAATAAACAAATAAGGGGATAGAGGGTCCCTTTGTCGTAGCCCACGGCCTGGATTGAAGGAAGCCCTTTTCTCACCATTCGCAAAAATGGAAAAGGTGACAGTAGACACACATTCCATTATCCATTGAGTCCATATAGAATGAAAACCCATCTTCCAAAGTACTTCGAACAAGAAATCTCACTCTATCCAGTCATACACCTTGTTGAAGTCAAGTTTGATCGCCATATGACCTGTGGTACCTCGCTTCTTCAATCTCAAAGAGTGAAAAGCCTCATGGGCTATAAGAATGTTATCCTGAATCAAGCGGCCAGGAACGAACGCAGATTGATTAGGAGAGATCAGGATGCAAATCTTTTTCAAACGATTTGTAAGGATCTTGGTTATGACCTTAAGGTTAAAGTTGCACAAACTAATTGGGCGGAACTGTGATAGCTTCGTGGGATGGGCCACCTTAGGGATCAAGATTAAATTAGTCTGGTTTAACTCTTTGAACAATTTACCCCTCGAAAAGAAACTCTTCACCGCCTGATAAGCGTTGTCGCCAACTTCTTGCCAATAGGTTTGATAGAAAAACCCAGAAAAACCATTCGGCCTTAGAGACTTGAGAGCACCTAATTAGAACACTATTGTTCGAATTTCTTCATCATATACATGGGAAATCAACTAGCTATTCATTTTTGCAGTAAAGAATGGTTCAACCCTAAGCAGTGCATCACTAAGATCGTTTGTCCCACTGCTAGTAAAAACACTAGAGAAGTAGGTATACATATGCTGATTTATCTCTGAATCTGTATAAAGCCATGTTCCCGTAACAACCCCGACCTATGATTAGCCGAAATCATGATTAAGAATTCCTAATAAGTAATTAAGATGAAATTCTAAATTAATTGCATGTGTGTTGCATTATTTTTGCTTATATCTATCCATTAAAGAAATATTTGTTTGTGTTTCCGTTTCATTCTGCAAATTGAAGGCCTTGTCAGCATCCGATCATGAAATTGACTTGATATATGTGTTATTTGGAATTTTTAGGAATTTATGGTAGGTTCAATGGAAATTCGATTCAGAATGAAACGATTAGAATAATTAATGCTCATTTGATTAGAGGTAAGCTTAATTAATTAATTTTCTTAATCAAGCCTATAAAAGACTTATACACCACTTTGAGTCACCTCTTATTCATCATTTTGAGTCTACACAAAATGTGAGAGAGAGGAAGGAAGAGAACAAGAGAGTTTGATAGCAAAACTTGAGATTGGAAGGAATTTGCTACAGAATTAAAGGGAATTGGAGGAATTGAGCAAGAACTCACTAGGATTCAAGGAATTGAGAACTTTAGGTAAGAATTTCAATCTATAAGCTTTGTGTTTGACTCACTCATGCTTGAATTCAAGAGAAGTTAGAGATTATGAAGAAGAGTTGAGCTTTAGAACAAGAATTGAGAACAATCCATGCATTGCATGCATCATTCATGGAGTTTTGAATGTGATTACAAAGAATTCTCACATGCATGCATTGATCGTAGCATGGTTTTGGAAATTGATTAAGTTTCATACCATTTTACCTTATTTGATCATGTTTTGAAAACTTTAAAGTCAAGAATTTCATTCATGTTATGTTTTTAACATTTTAAGCTTGTGGTTGCACAATTGACTTACTCTTGGGCCTTGATTTCGCGAAATGGTTTTGAATTCATGATGTTTTCCAAATTTGCACAAGTTTTCTTAAGTTTTTGGCCCAAAAGAACTTGATTTGCAGCTTTGGGGTTGAGTTTAATGCTTGGAAGTAAATTTGGAGATTCCAGAATTCTACTTCTACGCTCAAGCAACAGAACCTGCGCTCGAGCGACCAAAAGTTGGCTCGTACGTAAAATGCATGCTCTCATAAAGTTTACCATTTTTGTAGACCACTCGAGCGACAAGAGTTGCGCCCAAGCGAGGACCTTAGTCTCACACTCGAGCGGCCGTCGAGCATGTGTCGAGTGGAAAAATCACATAACCAGTACTTTTGCAAAGTTTACAGATCGCTCGAGCGAAGGAAGTTGCGCTTAAGCGACCACTCACATGTTTAGACGTCCGCTTGAGCAAATGAAGTTGCGCTTAAACGAGGCCCATGTTTTCAGCATATTTGCCCAAGTGTTTTCAAGTGCATTTTAGCATCCTCAATGCATCCTAGGTATTCCTAGGCCAAGATTAAGGTATGATAATGAGGATAAGACTTAGAAACACACGAAGAATGAAATTAAATAAGTTAAGTATGATTCAAACGTGTATTTCAGTATGTGTATCTGTTATGTTTATGTAGGTCACGTACCGTGAGCCGTTGATCCATTGGTTGCCATCAAGATATCTGTCTGACTATCTGTGAGTAATAACTCTGTAAATTTATGTTTGAGATTAATTATTTTCTGATAATATGAAATAAACATATGCTTTTATGAATGAATGATTGTCCAATTTTTCTTCGAAGTATAATTGTGGTATCTTTAGCAGAGACCCTCACCCAAGGGACATAATACTGTGGCTTATGGTCATGAGGCCCTCGCCCGAGAAAAACAATACCGTGGCCTACGTATGTAATAAGACACCCGGTACTGGAGGTTCCATGATGGAACTTGATATGCTTGACGAAACATGATATGTTAATGCTAATGGATATACCACACATGATTTGAATACGATTATGAACATGACTCTGTTTTGTTATAACAATGCTTATCTCTCTGACTGATATGATACGAAGCTGGACATCATTCATTAAAATCTTTACTCTGTTATTATTCACTGAGCTTTCGCTCACTATTTATTATATGTATGTAGGTGACCAGGCGCGTGACCAGACTCAGAGTTAATGACCTGGAGTCTCAGTCATATCAGCTAGCTGTTATGTTTTCCGTAGAGGTTACCTTTTGTGATGCATATGTTAAGACCTTGTTTTCTATTTATGTATATATTGGGCTAAGCTCCATTTTGTTATATCTATTATATGGCGTGGATTTCTGTATTGTGATGTCACACCTATGTATATAAAGTTTTTGCAATTTCTATCTCATGTACGTCTACACAGCTCAATGGACTATGTATAACTTATATTTGCTTCCGCAACCCCTAAATATGTGGTAATTTGTTCAGAGGCCTTTGGTAATCCAAGGATTATTGGCCGGTTACAATGCTAAACCTATAGGGGCGAGTTTGGGTTGTGACAGTTCCTGTTTCTGATTAGAGTTGAATAATTTGATTTCTTTGTTTTCGCTAAATCATGGATGCATGAAAAAACTTCGAGTTCTGGTCACCATAATTCAACCATCACACTCGCGACCTTTGATAAAGAAACATTTCTTCCCGAGCAAGCACTAGCTTCAATCTCTCTTAACATTGCTTTGTTAGTTCAAAATTTCAATCGAACTAGGTTGGGCTTGGAGGGAGGCCAAATCTGATTTAAGTCTGGTAATTTGAATTTGAGTGTTCCTGAAATGTTTCTTGCTCCAAGCTCTAAGCCCGTCTCGACAAGAATAAAGCTTCTGAACTAATTGAAACATAGGGAAACCTACTAGTCTGATTTCCCAAGTTGTTTTGATCACATCAACACAAAAAGGGCTAGTCGACCATATTGATTCAAACTTGAAATATCTAGGGATTTTCTCAAGAGACACACAACAATTTAGAATCACTGGGTAATGGTCAGATCCAATAAGAAGTTCATGAAAAACCTGGGCATTTGGAAAAAGAGTCCTTCACTCAACTATAGCCACTGCCCTATCCAATCATTCCCGAACATGATCACCTCCCATTTGATTATTGGACCAAGTGAACGAAGCCCCCTTAAACTCTAAATCCCTAAGCGCATAATCTGAAAGCAATTCTAGGAACCTTTGAAGTTGAGACATGCGACATTCCGCACCCCCTTCCTTTTTCTCAATCCGGCCAATCTTGTTGAAATCTCTAATACAAACCCATGGATATCTGTTATTCAAAGCCATATTTTTAAACTAATCCCAAGAAACCCTACAAATAGATCATTGCGGGAGAGCATGTATAAAAGTGGCAACACCCAATTAGTTGAGATATCCGATATAGAAATGACAGTCAGGATCATGTTTCTTGATTTGAACCTCACATCGAGATGCAAGTCATCCATCCACTATAATGCCAAGTCGCCTGATAACCCTTTAGGTTCTACATAACATTTGTTGGTAAATTAAAGCCGTCTTCGAATTCTATCTAAGAATGCTGATTTATTTTTGGTCTCCATAAGAAAGACCACTTTGGGATGGTGGGTTGTAACCAACCCTCGGAGGATCTGGACTGTTAGGGTTCATCTTAAACCCTAACAGTTCCAGCTTAAAATCAACATATGGCTACTTGGTGTTAGCCACCAAAGCCCGTTCTTCACCTACAAGCAAATTTATGGTAGGATACATATTAGGGACTTGCGACCAACAATTACCTAGTTTATCAAGGGAGTGACCCAGTTTAGAATCAACCAAGGCTCCATGCAATAATAGTGAAACAACAATAACTTGGACATCAAACAAACCACAATCTGCTGTTTTTTTACCCTGGCTTACCCCTTTTTTTCCCTTGCCTCTGCCTCTTGACCTATCCTGTGCTAGAGCAAATGTAGGTGAAAGAGACAAAGGAACTCTTACAACTGTAGAAGACACTGTAGGAGGGTTAGCTCATTTTATCAACTTAGGCTGCTTGCCAGAATACTCTAAGTCTTCTTGGGCCTTTCGTTTTAAAGTCAAGTTGTTAAAAGCACATGACATACACTCATCTAGGACTTTGGTATTGAGATCCACACGATTTGGGCTAGAGGAAGGGCTCATTTCTTCAATTTCAATTGGGCTAGAGCAGGTCTTGAGCAATATGGGCCTAAGAAAAGGAGCAAGTGGCCTATCATTTGGTTCTGTTACAAAGTAGTGGAGCCCAATTGGATTCACAGGCCCTAGCTCATAAAGAGCATGCCTTGTAGAAGGTTGTCCCTCAAGACCTAGCTCGCAAGCTAGAAAAGGGAATAAATCTAGAGAAGGGTCATCTAAGCTGCACTATTTTTTTCTGGGAGCCGATTTGGACTATACTCTCTATCATTTCTGACCTCTACTCTTGCCATGATCTCCACCTCCCTTGCAGAGGCATGCGCTGCTGAGTGTGCTTTATCCCCTTGTATTGTGTCCCTTGCTTATGCCTCAAAAGCATCCGCATGTCTATCAGTTCCACGCGCCACCGCAGCCAACAAAGTTGGGTCTTGGGCTTGGTGACGGTGGGAATCCTCCGGCCCTCCATGATTCTTGGAAATCCTAATACGTAGCTCCGATCCATAACCAGAAGCTCTGCAACCTCTCTGGACACAAATTTGCACACTCTCCTATCATGGTCTATCCTTCCACAATCAAAACAAAAATCTGAGAGCTTCTCAAATTTGAAGGAAATCCACATCGCCGAAGATGTCCCCTATACAGAACCAACTTGTTAGAGACAAAAACCTCTGGGTAGTAGCTTAGTGATGTCAAGGGCTACCCTGATTCGAAGATAGTTTCTATGGAGGAAAGACTCCTCACTATGGGTATCCACTTTAATGAGTTGTCCGATCTTCCGGCCAATAATCTCCCCATTCGTCTTTGTCAGCTTACGTAAAGGAAGTCCATGAATCTGAACCTATAAAGGGCTCCAATTGAACTCCAAATCTGTCGTTGGGGTTCCTTTCTTCAAAGGTTGGAGAATCATTAGATGTCCCATAACAAACCATGGAGCCTCTCGCAGCACCCATCTATGATCCTCTACCTTATCAAAGTTAAAAAGAAAGAGGTTATCATTCCAGGGCGAAATAGAGAAAGGGGCTCACACCTTCCAAGCATTGTGTAGGATAGTCAAGATTGCTTGTTTATTGAGCTACTTAGGAGCTAGGATCTTCCCTATCAGACAACGATTAGCCACCTCCTCATTGATCTCATCACCGTTGTCAAGCAAAATCGATTCCAAACTAATTCAACTCATCAATTTCACCTTCTTGAGCCATTTAAGCTTTTAATTTTTAATTCCAAAATAAATCCTCAATAAAATTATATACAAATCAGTCTCCATAATTTTCATAAATCTTAAATTAAATCAGAATAATGGGCAATTAAAATTCAAATCTCCTTAATTAATTAAATGCTAATTATTATACGTGGTGCGGTCGTCACACCAACAATGCTATAGCAATCATATTTTTATCCTTCATTTGAAGCACCATGCGAGTTGTCACCACTAGATTGGGTCAATAAGTTTCATCGCTTATGTTTGTTTATAATATAGTGTGTTGAGAACTTAATGGTAAACTAAATGTAATATAAAAATGTGGTGATTATAAGATTATTATTTGCACTTTCATATTTTTACAAAATATTTGTTTATAATAAATATTTATGTATTGTGTTCACAACTAATTTAAAACATTCGTATTATAAAATTGTTGCTGATTATTGAATTTCTTATGTTTCACATTTGTGATTAACAAGTGCCCTTCTTGAAACAATTTGCTAGCTCCGTCACTACCCCCACCCCTATCTCCACCGAAATATATTCCATCAACATAAATCCTAAACTTGTTACTTTTCATTACCATCTTAAACCCTGAACATATCCTTTTCATCACCATCATAAGCCCTCCTGAACTAGATACCTCTTTTCAAGTCCAATGTATTACTCTTCATTAGTTATTTTACATTCGTTGATACTTGTAGAGCAATGAAGGACAATGACAACTGTGGCACACTATACTTCTTGGTATAATGGAATTATATTTGACTTTATGATTATCATGATTGTGAATCTTCTTAGTGTGGACTCATCTTTTTCCGCGCCCCATCTTTCGGAAAGGGTTGAAAAGAAGGCCTCACAGTTTGAACTCCCGCCGTTCTGAATCTAGTCTCACAAGTGCAATGTGAAACTGATAAACATCAAAGAGTCCAAATCCGGCAAACCTTTTTGGAAAATCGATTCTAAATCAAATAATGCCAAAATTGGATTGATTTGTTAGATACATAGTCGCCACCTAAATATTTTATTTTTGGGAAAATTTAGGAAACCCTGACTCGTGCCAAAGGCCACGTGTCCGTCATCACCAAAGTTGCCTCAGCTCAGGAACTTAGGTATGAGAGGGGAAGGTCTTGAAATAAGCATCCCCGCTCGCTCGATCAAAAGATCGGCCTCTACTAATCATGATATGCGTTTTTATAAACATTATGTGTTCTTATTCTAGTTATTAAACTAGCTTTACTATGTGACACACACAACCAAGTATAGACTAGTCGCAAGATTTGAAACAATTCAACTCATGTTTGCTTTCGAAAATGGTTTGAATTTGCCACCTCAAGTGGGCTTAAAAGATGCGGATTTGCCACCAAACACAATGGGCTTAAAACATGATTTGCCACAACAAAGTGGGTTTAAAACTTACATTTGTTGAAACATTCCAATTCAAACAATAAGCTTTCATCCACAGACATTCATGCAGTTTAACATTTAAACACATAGTCTCATGGCAAGCATACTAATCATGGCAATATGGCAATCACATTTATGCAAGTATGCTAAAGCATAAAACTCACCGAGTACTCCAAGCCAAAACAGAAACTAGTTAGAAAAATGCATGATCCTAACTATGTTAAGTGTCTAATGCAACACATGCAATATGAAATTAACAGGCTCGGCTGCTAATATGACATATGGATCAATTTGAACAGCATGCGATTAAACACGTATCCAAAGAAGTATTGAAAGGGCAATGCAATTTGAATGATGCGTCGAGCCTCGGTGCATGCAAGACAAATGAATGGATGCAAACATGCAAGCATAAGGTATGCTAATTGAAAATGTCCCTAATCTAACCATCGAAATTGATTAAATAAAAGGGAGAAAGACGTGGGGTTGGAAGACATACACACACGCACGCACACTTATAATAACATTACGCCCTCGCGAAGGAGGGTCCAAATGAATAAGCTAACTAGCTACGCTAATTAAGCTAATTATTATAACACAATATTTAACTAACTACTCTAAGCTAATTAAATATTACAACACTTAACTAACTAATTATAAAGCAATTGAGTTAATTAATTACAACACAAATTAAACAACTAACTAACTAGACAAGTTAACTAAATGGCCTCGGGAAATGAGAGATGCATGCATGCTCGTTCCTCCACCTGAAAAGCCACCATTTTGCTGCTGCGAGCCTCTATTTGCACATTTGAATACCAAAAATTCTGCCAACTTCTAGAATACCTTTGCTTCACCTCAGGAACACACTGTGCAAATTTCATTGGTGGCCGACAGGGGGCCTGTCGACTACCAATGGTGGTCGGTTGGCCACTGATGACATGAATTCCTCTTTTGGTACAACAGAGTGCAGACAGAGCAAAACAGTGTATTCTCACTGGTTTGTGTGTACTGTTTACATTCCTTATCATCAAACAAGCTCAAATGAGTGAAACTCTTGGCTCTCAAACCACCAATCAAGCAATTTCCATGCATGATGGCCAAAGAACCAAGTTTGTACAAGTTTAATGAGTGCAAAACAAGAATCAAAAAGACCACTATCCTATCATGCATGATCAAGGGTGATGGTGACCAAGGAAAATGATACATTTCATCACTTTTGAGTATGAAATGTCTCATTTGCCTTGTGTTCAAATTAACGTCCGATTTGAACATATGCAATGTAACACAAAAGAATGCTTATCTTGCCTCTTTTACTTGTTCAATTTTGTTTACTCATTTTAATTACCAAAACTATTCTTTAATTGATTTGTCCATTAGTGAGTGCCATCTAATGGAAAGATGACTCAAACAACAAGTTGCTTTGGGCATGAAAGAGGCATTACACTGTTGGTAATGAACTCTCCAAGGGATTAAACCATTAGGTGCAACACCTCCATTTCACACTTAGGCAAACAAAAGGTTTAAGACTATTTTCAAAGCAAACAAAAGGGTGAAGAATGGAGGGAGATTGTAGAGATTTTAAGTACTGAAATGAAGTGTAAAACAACACTAAAACATGCTATTAACTCAAAACAATGATGATTAAAGCATTAAAACATCAAGCTATTGAAGGAAATTACACTACAACTATGCAAAACAAACCTCAACTGAACTAACCAGTCCAAAACAGAGCCAAAACAGGTTATTTTAGAGGCACAAAACATGCTGGACTTAAGTTAGATTAAGCTAGAAAAACATGCTAACATGTGAGGCTAACTAGGCATGCAAACAAGACACAAGGAGGGGAGGCTAACCCCTCCAATTTTGGACTTCAAAATAAGGTTTTTACCACTGAAAAATCTCTGAAATTCAGTGGTTAAAAGGCCCAAAAAAGTTGATTGAAAGTGATGAAAAATGGTATAAAAGCTTGACAAGCAAAGGAGTAAGAAAGGTGGACCACCCCCTAACTCAAAGAGACCTCAAACCAACTCTTTTAAGTTACAAAAACAAAGTTTTTGACAGTTCAAAATCAGCCCAAAAACAGTTGGAAAAGATGGCAAAACAAAGACACAAAATAAGCTTAAATAAGGTAAGTGCTATACCTTTGAAGCAAAGCACAAAATAGCCAATAATCTAAGCTCAAACCACCTTCTAGAGCTCAAACCAGACTCCAAGTAATCTCAGCCCAAAGGTGAGAGTATTTGGTTAAGGGTTGATATGCAAAGGCTAAGGACTTGTAAGCAAATGTGTACAAAATATCAAGAGAGAAAGAGAATTCTAGAGAGAGAGATATTTTTGCTCTAATTTTTCTAACCCTCCAAAATGAGGGAGGAACCCCCCTGTTTATAGAAAAACCACCCCTTGAGCTTAGAAACATCTCACCATACACGTGTATAGAGATGTAGCTCAGTGTGTAATAGCTGGCACAACTGTCAATAAATATCTGGAAAAAGGCACTGGTGGCCGTCGGCCACCACTGATAGCCGACCAGCTACCACTGGTGGCCGACCGGCCACACCCATGGTCGACAGCCTTGGGTGGTGGCCGATAGGTCACCAAGAGGTCCAGACACCAAGTTTTGGTCCAAAATAAGGCACAGAAAGAACAAGGTTCGAAGGCTCAAAGACAGGCCATTCCACCGAGGACTTCGGGCGCTTAAAAAGAATACAAACATATAATCATCGAGTGCATGAGCGATGAAGTCTAAGTCTTAAGGACGGTCAAAAATGGGGTGTCTATACTTAGTCGATATCTGAGTCTTGATTGAGGTGTTACCATAGTGATTGGGTGAGATTGGATAAAAAATTCCAAATTTGAATAGTTATTGTTGAATAGTCTTCACTCTTTTATAATTTTCTCTCTCCAAACTTTGAATATTGATGTGAGGCCAGAACCATTGGAAAGCCTACTTCTGGGGCTTCATTTTGGAGACAAGAACGATCCTAAACGAAGTCCGAATGAAAGAGTTCTGGCTGTTTCAAGTTTGCAAATCTGTACTGTGTGCATAGTTCGCTCGAGCGCAACTTTCACCGCTTGAGCAGTCCATAGACCCTTTCAGGTCTTTTTTTTAAAATTTTCTGAGATACTAGAAGTCTTGATTCACCACTCGAGCACACTCTTGACCGCTCGAGCAGTCTGTCCATAATCATATATTTGGAAGTCACTTTTTGGATTAAATCTCTTCACTTTTCACTCTTTTTCCTCTCGGTTTTTTGCCATTTTGAGTTTTCAAACTTTTTAACCTTGATTTCATCTATTTCTAAGCATTTTTTACCCTTAGTCCCATATACCAAAATGTAGAGCTCAACGAGGGCCTCCATTTAATCTAAGTGGATCGTCGTTTTGTCGTGGGTGATTTTTTTGTTGTCTCATCTTCGCTTCAAGAGGTAGGGATTCTTTTGCTCCTCTTAAATATCTATTTATAGATAGATATGTGGTAATTTTTATTGCATTTAAAAATATATTTGTTAAGACATTTTCTGAAAGCATGAAAGGGGATTTGGGGTTTGACCATTGGGAGTTGGAATTGTATGATTAATGATTACTTTGGTATGTTGAGAGGTAGTTAATCATGTCTATATTGATTGTGGAAAAAATCCTAATTTATTATTAAGAATTAATAAACAAAAAGCCGTAAAGTTGGGTAATAAGTGAGTTATGAGTTATGAGATTGAACAAATGCTTTAGGAGATTGAATTAATGCTTGGTTATTAAAAATGGGATTTTTGTTAAACAAGAAGAGGTTTAGCTATGGTTTGAAAATGTTGAGGGTTTGGAATAATCGGTTTGGTTTTTGAACATAAAATGATGAGTCTAACCCTTTTATGAAATGAAATGGGAATGTAGTTGTTTGTAATGTTGATGTTTTGAAATTGTGGATCTAATTCATGAGAGTCATTTATTTATCTGTTTAGAGGTTTTGTCTTTGGTCATCGATGGAGGGTGACATTATTGTTGTTGAATAAATTATGTGTATATTTTACACTTGTACGGTATTTATGTAGTATAACATGTTGTGTTATTGCTTAGATGTTGTTTGGGAGGTTCGTTTATCTTCGGTTAAGTTGGTAAAGCCTGACAACTTGCAAGAGGTTTCTCTCCCTTTCGGTTTGTGCTCAGTAAAGTGTGAAATTGAGGTTTGTTTCTCTCTGGAAGGTCGGTACAACGTGGCGCCTTGAGATAGGTGCCTCTTCCTTCTAGTTTGTGCCCGATAAAGTGTGACCTTGGGGTCGTTCTCCTCCGGGTGAGGCCGGTAAAGCATTATGTGTTATATGGGTTGTATCATTTGCCATCCGTGCTGTAAGCCAGTAGAAATGGAAGTATGTATTACGCTAAGTTATTTATATTCAAAAATAGATGTTTCTCGATATCCTGTTAGAGGTGTTTCTTGCCCTTGGGCCTATGGTCAGGGAAGATAGTAGATGTGGTGTTGCATAAGTGTGTGTAATGGGTTTAGTTATGGGATTGGGTTATGACTCATACATATGAACGTGTTTTCAAAACAAATGTGGAGACAAAATTCTTTTATATTAATATGGAGGTTTAAATAACCAAGGTTGTGTTGTGACAGAATGCTTTTGGAACTAAACTGGATAATTGGAAAGAAAACAAATGATTTTACACATTATGGTTTTCAAATGGATATTTTTGAAGAAAATGTACTTATATAAGTATACTTTGAATATTAAACTGCCACATTATTTATATTGTACATCATATGCATTCATGATCATAGATATCTGTATGTTGTTATTATTTAGAATCATGTTGAAATCTCTACTGGACTTTATATTCATCTCACGTTGCTAATAATTTTTTAGGTATAATTTGAAGACATGATTCAAGATCGGTGATTTTCCTTAATTGTTGGCCACGGGGCCCATATTTGTTGGCAGAATGTCATTGTTGTAAAAGGGTTGAACCCTTACTTTTAATGTAAAGATGTAAACATACGTGTATTTTGTTTAAATGTAATTTTTGTTGCATTCCATATATGTACAATTAAGAGGACTTTCATTTGTTTATGGAGGTAATATATGTGTAGTTTTGCTTGTTTTGAATGGAAGTAGATTTATGTTAATGGACATGGTAATGTTATTTGGGTAATAAAAAGTGGGGCGTAGCAATTACAATTCTAATGAGGCTGGCATTCTATTGGTAAGTTTATCTATATTGTATCAATATTTTTGGTTGTTTTCAATCGTTGTTGTCTTGTCTCATTTGAGTTGGTTTGATACTAGTTTGTCGACTCTTAAGATTATGTTCAGTAGCACAATACTTAACAAACATATTTAGTTCAATGTATGGGTTCCGAACAGTAATGCAACGAGTCAACACTAGTTTGCCGAACGGTTCCATTTTGTACAAATTTCCCCAACTTGTGTTTTTTTGTAAGGGTTTTTCCTCTAAAAGTCCCTTTTATCGAGGGTTTTACGTCGAAATAAGCAGAAAAACCAAAATGTGATCGGAAAAAGAGAAGCAACGATATTGATAAGATGGGGAGTCAGAGGTTACCTGAGAAGGTGGCGTAATGATTTCATTGATTTGGACACTATTGTTCACTGATGTAAAGGGAGGGACCGTCTTCAACAGCAGAAAGAAAGTTGATGTTCATGAAGATGGACCGTCTTTAACAATGAAGGAGAGGGGATGCAAAATTAGGTAAGTGTGTTCATTGGGTGAGATGATATTATGAATAAGGGTAAATTTGATATTAAGTAGGGTATTAAAAGAAATCTTATTGAAATTTACGATTTGTGGTGGGGGTTCAAAGAAATAGGGGTCCAAAGACACTATATAAGTGTCAATAGCAGTTCTTAAAAATAATTTGAACAAAATAAAACATAAACAGGTAAAGAGAGATTTATAAATAAATTCTCCAACATTGAACTTATATTTTAATATATTTTCGTTCATATTTAAATTTTATCTTCATTACCAAAATCAAATTCAAACATAATCACAATCAGTGTGTTTGGTTTGAGTTTTTTGAATTAAGTTTTTTGGTTTTCGTGTTTTTTTGTTTTTAGTGAATATTTTTAAAATTTTAAACTTTTTTTTTTTACTTTTTAGATGCACCTTACTTAGATGTATCTAAAAAGTAAAAATTTTGTGAAAAAATATTTTAAAAAATTAATAAATACATAAAAATACAAAAAATATACTGAATTCTCGTACTTTTTGTGTATTTTGGGTATTTAGTGAATTTTTAAAAGGTTTTCTTCACATATTTTTTACTTTTTAGATACATCTAAGTTAGGTATGTCTAAAAATTTTAAAAATTGCTTAAAATATTAAAAAAATCAGTAAAAACAAAAAAACACAGAAAATAAGAAAGTAGAATTTTCTGAAAAGTGTTTTTTAAAAAGTGAAACCAAGTGTTTTTTTTTTTAGATTTTAACATGGATTTATGACTGATTTCTCCTTTAAAAAACGTCTTTAACGAACTCACTCTTCGGCTTGTTTTGGCAAAGAAAAATGCTTTGGAGTTCAAATTCTTGAACTCTAAAGCCAGCTCTAATACTTATTGTGATGTGATGTTTTAATCTTGATTTGTTTGTTTGTTTGTTTTTTTTTTTTTTCCTCTTTACTATGTTATTAGTGTTCCACATCAAAATTAGTACTCTGAATCATTACTGTTTAACAAATGAGTAAAAAGTTACTTTTTTTGGCTTGTAACTTATTTTAAATTGAATTATCTCTCTATTTTTTTTTTTTTATATATTCTAAAAAAAAAAAAATTTTAAAAGTTCAAAAAAAAAACTTTTAACCCATGGTTCAAAATCAGCGTTAATTAAAAAACACCGATTTAGAAAAAGGTCTATGAAGGCTGGTGGTAGTCAAGGCAAAGCAAAGCGATCCGAGGTCAAACACGCGGGCAATTACCAGGCTAACGCGTACTGCAATTTTATTTTGTTTGTTTTGTTTGTCTTGCCCCTATCCCTCACGAAATGAGAGATTTTTTTCGTATTTGTTCCTGATATATATATCATCTTCTTTCGATTGTATTTGGTTTTCTTGGCATGTCATCGAATGAAATCCCGCTTAATTGAAATTATTTATAGTAATAACTGATTTGGTCGTGCAATCGGAAGAAGAGGCGGAGGAGGAACCCTAATACTATAGTATCATGGTGAAGGAGACGGAATACTACGATGTTTTGGGAATCAGCCCCACGGCCACCGAGGCAGAGATTAAGAAGGCTTATTATATCAAGGTACGTGTCACAGTAATCCCTAATGCTTTTGATTTAGGTTCCCTCAGTCTTAATAGGAGATAATTGTTTACATATATGAGAATAAATCACACGAGACTATCCTCATTAAGACGCGATCGCCCTAAAGCAGTATGGTGGCTTTTAATTTCTGTCACTCTCGGTCAGGGTTTCTATTTATGTATTTTTACTTAAATTCATCCCCTACGTAATAGGAGAACTGAAACGTTCTATTAGTGTGGAACTAGAGCCTCATTTGGAGCTATTACTTGCTTTTGTAGATCCACTAGGAAGACATACTTGTTTTTAGAGCTCATCTCCCCAGCCCAAAAGCACACACATTAGTATTATTTTATGGTTTTCAATTCAAATGCTTACAACTGTACGTGCTTGCTTATTTTGGCCGCCTTCTCTTTTCTACTTCCTTCAATCAACAAACATGTTGCCTGCCTTTCAAACTGGGTCTTCTGTGCTATGCCTGCCTCTTTCAAACTGATTCTGTGCTTCTTTAGGTATTTGATTCACATCATTCCTGCTAGGGCTACAACTGAGTACAGCCGAGACTTAGGGTGTCCGAGTTCGGCTTGCTGAAAATTAATGAGCTCGAATCAACCTCGTCAACCTTTTTGGGTTATGGTGCCCAAAAGCACTAATTTTGTACATTAGTTGGACCTGCCATGGTAATGATGGTAGGGGAAGGCCGCCAAGTATAGGAAAAAATTGTCCCTTTTTTTTTTAATGAGGAAAAATTGTTCTTGGTGAGTCAGATATAATATGAGAGAGAGAGCAAACCTCAATCCTCAAAGTGTTGTTTCACGTGCACCAATCGTAGATTATGCTATCTTCCCAAGGTTACCAAATCGCACAAGCAGACCTGTCAAATTCAAACTTCTGTATACCCTGGTAAGGAGGATCCCATACATGCACCATATTCTCTAATCTCTATTGAGGCTCTAGAGGCAAATTGCTAGCCATCCTTTTTTTTTTTTTGGTAGTCTTTTTGTCTTTTTTTGTTGAACATTTAGATGTGTGAAAGCATTGCATTTAAGGTACCAAAAGAAGGTTGCACATAGGATACATGGGATGCGTAATTGTGGACCACAAAAGAACTCGAAAGTAAAAAAGAATCAACATTCTCTACGCTGTTCATAAATGTGCTGAGGGATATGTTCACTCTTCATACTCCACTATGCAGTAAACCAAAATTATACTTGTCAACCAACAATTTTTTTTATCCCAATTGCTCATTCAACACAAAATATTCCATACCCTATTCCTTCTAGCAATTTAGCCCACTCTCACCTATCAAAAGATAGCAACCAACGATCTTAGCATCACTCGCACAACATCAAATAAGGTGGCAACAAAGGCCACATTTCAAGATGCTTTGGTTGCATACTAGTGTGTGCATGCAACTTAAGTAGTCATAATCTTCCCCCTCAGCTTGTACAATTTAAAAAAAAAAAATCACTAGATCCACGCCCCGGGGTAAAAAAACCCACCCTACCTTTTTTTAAGGAAAAGCAACCTGACACAACCCACTCAAAATTGAACCGTAAGATATAACCTCAAAATTATCAAATATCAAAGCATTACACTTTATTACATCATCCCTCCCCACCCTTTCACAATGAAAGCAAGATGATGTGCATTGAATTCAATGGCCACAAAATCGTCCAAAGAGGCCATTACTTGGGCCTTATCCTGTGAAATATTTATGCCATGACCTTTACATATTCTTAATTAGATTCTTAACTTCATATATGTAAGAGAGGGGGACAAGGTCCTCCACCCCTTTTGTACATATTGCCTTTGAAATTATCAAATCTTGTGAAATGTGAGAGTTTGGGAATGACAAATCGAGTTCTAATCAAGAGTTGCGATGCCAAATGAATGTTCTAAATGATTCTCAAAAAGTAAATGATAGACGGATTCCATCTCCAAGTGAGATGGTACAGAAGGTTTCTATGCCCAATAATTGGGAGGCTACTAAGGTGGAGAATGGAAGAAAACTCAAAGTGAAATTTTATAACCCGAAAAATGTTTCTGATATCAAGATGAGGTACTAGTGTTTGGAGCTGTCCAAAAGTCATTGCTGTTTTCATTCCAGCCTATGCTGTTGTTCACATGGTAGTTTCCATTGGATTTTCTCTATTTTAGTGCCTTGTCAATACACTTGTGTTTACTGGATTGTGAATTATATGTTTCTGCATATCTTGCATTTGTCCTTCTCAGGTCCACTGGTTCTTGATTTATCTTTCTTGCTTCCTATCTTGATGACTGTAAATACTAATAAGTAATAACTAGTTGATCTTTTATTTATTTTGTCTCAATCTTTTGTTTATATGGCTGCAGGCACGGCAGGTCCATCCAGATAAAAACCCAAATGATCCTCTTGCTGCACAAAATTTTCAGGCAAGATTTCTCCCCATAAATTTTATTCCTATGCAGAAGTAATGAAAAGAAAGGTGAATAGAAATACTGTGAATTGGATTAACAATGGACTTGATTATTTACTCATTCATGTGCTTCAAGTAAAGGCTTTTGTTGTTAAGAAAATTTCTTATTGTTTGTATAAGAAACAATTGGAGAATTCCATAGATGGATTTATATATACATGGCCTAACTTGATGGATGTATGCATATCATTCTAGAAATATGAAAAAAATGTACGATTCTTCTTTGGAATAGCTGGAATTAACCTATATAATTGGTATATGTTATGTTTGTTCATGATGTTTTGAGAAACATCTGTTCTGTACATTTAAAAAATATATATGTATATATATACATACAAAATCTTACACATTTCAGTTCAGGTTTTGGGAGAGGCTTACCAAGTGCTGAGTGATCCAGCCCAACGACAGGCTTATGATGCTTGTGGGAAGTCTGGAATTTCAACGTCAGTTACATATTCTTAACCTCATATGGATCAGAGCATCTAAAGTTTTGCGTGTACTTATGCAGGAATGTGAATCCTATTAAATTAATTAATTGATTTTATTTTTTCATTCTTATTTGCATACTTCCTCTGCATTGCAGTGATGCAATCATTGATCCTGCTGCAATTTTTGCAATGCTCTTTGGGAGTGAGCTTTTTGAGGATTACATTGGCCAGCTTGCCATGGCCTCAATGGCTTCATTGGATATTTTTACAGAAGGAGAGCAGTTTGATGCTAAAAAGTTGCAAGAGAAAATGAGGGTATAATTTCTCCATATTACTTATTGATGGAAAACCTGAACTCAAATAGAAAATAACAAAAACCTCAAAATACCCAAAAGACATATCTTCACACAGTCCACTGCACTAGTTATGATAATGTTTTTAGAAATAGACGAAAGCTCTTTACATGATTATGATTTCATGAAAATTTCCATAATGTTTTTAGTTCCTTGTTACAGTTTAAAAACATGGATAATAGCCTTTATCATTAAAGTCGAATTTTCATTTAGGAGATCCATGTTTATAAATGCCAATGTTAATGATCATTAAAATAAGACAGGTAGGCAAGAATGCAGTATTGAATTTTGAAATTACTAGAAATGAAGTTCGTGCAAATGAGAAATCAGTATTAGTCGTGCTAATGTTTTATAAATAAAGAATAAAGGAAAAAGAAAAATAGAAAAAATAAATAGAGGAACGTGTCAGATATATGATGTGTTAAAAATATTGTCCATTGCACCTTATGTGAAATTACAAAAGTGAGTTATTTTTTCTCAAGATATTAATTGATTTTTATTTTGGTAAGTATATTGTAATTAACTATATATGTCAATGGGCATTTTGATATTTGAAAGCATCAACTAGATTTGTAATATTTTCTTTAAAAAAAATTATTATTACCCCTACGAAATGGGTTTCGCCCTCAATTGATATCCATCTTAACAGACACTTGCAACATTGTCTGATTCATAGTTCGGATTTTTGGAGGCTGTCAGGCCAAATTTTCATCGGTTACTTTGTGCAAATTCCTTTTCACTGAAGGTTGTTCAAAGGGAAAGAGAAGAGAAGCTTGCCGAAATACTGAAAGGTCGACTCAACCTATATGTGCAAGGAAACAAAGAGGACTTTGTTAGTCATGCTGATGCTGAAATGTCAAGGCTCTCCAATGCTGGTAATGTGTCATATGTTTCTATTATTTTCTATCTTTCGCCATCTTTTGTAGCTTGGCTCTGGACCACATAGGTGTTTGATATGTTATTCCTTTTGTTCACATTCAAGGTTTTGTTTGAACTCTGAAACTTTTCTTGGTGCATTCTGTATATGCATGCAATCTGTCAAATATTCGATTTGCAAATATAATTTCCGAGTCCAAATGAATGCTAAAATGGCAAGAAAAGGAGCCGGAAAATCAACTGGACTTCCTTCCCAGTTGTTGTGAACCTTTTTTATTACCTAAAAGCCATTTAATCTTGGCTACCCCTAATGTGAATTCTCTATTGATTTAAAATACAAACCTGTAAATCTTAAGCGCTTTGAAATTAGAATCACTCATACTCTACATTTTGCTTTCAACATTCATTTCAATTGCAAGCACATCCAATTAGAACCAAAGGTTGCTCGAATATGTCATAGTGTTTGGTTGCCCTGCATTTTGAAGTGCATATTGTTAGGAGTCCAGGTTTACACTTGTTTTTCCCTCGAGTCGATATATAGAAGTATAGGCCTTGATTATAGATGCATAGAACTATAACTAAGAGAAAGCGTCCGTTCATAGAGGTTGTTTGTTGTAGTTTTCACAGCTGCTTGTACTTCTTTTTTTTTTTCTTTCATCTAGTGGTGTTCGTCTTCTGAATTTATTTGTACAATCAAATTTGCGAACATTGTATTATCAAGCTAAGAAAAAAAGATCCTATTAATGTGTAGCACTTGAACTCTTTCTTGTCCACTATTGTCCAACTACCCTTAAACTCATTGAAAACCCTCATGATCTCCTTTAATCCACCTTTATCTCTATTCTCCAAAATAATCTCCTACTGCAAAATAATCTCCTCCCCCCAATTCTGGCCTTCCACTTTCAATAAGATATACCTACCCCTGTTTGAGAGGTATTCCCGCCTTCATCTGTCGAACACCTGTCTGTATCCCGACTCCCAATTGACCCAATGAAGTGGAACGTGCATGCGCCCACTTTGGCTATGTCCTCTCCCTTCTACAAAAAGAACTTGTCCTCGAGTTCCGTTTTAAATTGCAACGTTGGTAGCAACAATTTTGTGCTGGTTGGACTTGTTTTTGCTTCCCCCTCCCCCCCCTCCTTTTATTGTTTACAAAAAATTGAAGGAGTCTGGAGGTCAAGATTTGGTTTTCATACCAAATTGATGTAGAACACTCTAAAGGAATAGAAGAGAGAGAAGAAGAACACTAGGGCGGCCACAACCCTAAACTCAAATAGCCACAACCTTAATGTCAATGATATTATTTCATAGCTAAATAATACAATGCCAAAACCTAATATTTATAAGTTGGAAACCCTAATCAAAATAGGAAAGTGAATCCTATTATTACTTGGAAACCTAATCCCTAATAAAATAAAATAAAAACTAAATATCAGTAGGACTCGTAACTAAGCTATAATGAAAAATAAATAAATATAAATTTTGCAAAAGTAAAATTACAATTATAAAATTGCAATGCCAAAATGGGTGCATACACATTCTGCATGTAAGCTTTCTGAATGTTTTTCTGTATATTCAATTGTGTATTTGGTACAAGAAAACATCGGTATATATAACAATCCAAATCCTAGAACTGAAAAAGGAAACAAAAATATATGCTCAATCCCTAATATATACATAATATATATACCACCATATATATATAAAACCTAATATTCTCACACCGCGTCACCCAACTTCTTACTCTCACCCTCTATTTCTTCTTGCCTAGTCTCTTCTGTTCTCCCCCAATTCATCTGGTGACTTTGGCAACTGCCTCTCCATAATCAACATGAGCTCACTTCATAGCTCAGTTGCAAGAATTGCCTAATAAGGGTAACATTTCTGTTCTAGAACTACGATTCTAAGGTTAAGAACTAGATTCAAGTTAGAACCGTATTCCTGCCAAGATAGAATTGCATTTACATAGGGATGGAACCACTCAAACATATGAATCCCAAAGAAATAAAAGAAAAGCTATCAAGACAAAAGAAAATATGTAAAGATCATTTTTTCCCCATCTAGATTTTGGCTTTCCCATTAGGAATTAAAGGATGGATATTTTTGATAGATCTTCCAATGTGTGATCTATCAACTTTGGCCTTTCTTGGACTTGGTAAAACCATTAAATTTGACCCAATTTATTAAGTAACCCCACCTGACATAAAAATCTTAAAAAACGGAAAATAGTAACTAAACTTAATCTATACTAATATGTATAGGGAGAGCATCATTTGGTGTCTCCCAATGAAACTGTCATTCAGTCAATATTTAAAATTATCAAAAGTTCCACATTTAGTTAATGTTGAAAATTTTTAGAGATTTGTAAACTCTAATAACTGTAAGGATATAAAAGAAAAATCTATCCTACACGTCTCATTTCAACTATTCATTTTTCTTTCACTTTTTTATTTAATTCGATTTGCACACGTGATGCATGTGCACATCCTCTAGTATAATTAATTTCCTAGGCAAGTGCAAACTAGAATCTTGCCAAATGACAATATTTGCTCTCGAGTCCAGTTTACCCTTACTCTTGTCATAATGCTTGCCATTGTTGTCAAATTACAAATGGGATCGTGGATTGTTTTGCTAAAACAGTGAACCGTGAATCATAAGATTCATTTTTTAAATATAATATATATAATTTTATATATTTATATACGTATAAAAATTCACTCATAATGTTTAAAATGATGTAAATATCAATATAACTAAATTGTATATATGTATATACACATAGCATCATGTATATCAATGTAATTAATTGATCTCTTCTATATGTCTTGATAGTTTGGTGAAAATGACATCGTTTCATGCATTATAAAGCAAAAAAAGAAAAGGAAAAAGAAAAAGAACTGAATCGCAAATTTCTAATTCAACAACATGATTCGAATCTTTTTTGTTGAAACTCGTATCGAATCGTATGAATCAAATCGTGAATCGTACGATTCTAACAACCATGATGCTTACACTTCCTTTACATGATATTAGCATCAAAAGAACTCTTCATGCTATTAATTTCATTGAGAAATTTTGGGGGTTCAGCTTTAACATTGTGTGCTTGGATATCCAGGCAAAATTTTAATTAGGGAATAGAAGAAATATAAATTGTCATCATTTGTTCACCTTTCTTTATTTTATTGCATTCGTTACCTACATTGCCGCAATGTGAAATGATTTAATCCGATGAATTTCATGCTTTCTTCCAACAGCTTATGGTGTTGAGATGTTGAATACGATTGGCTACATATATGCAAGACAGGCAGCTAAAGAGCTTGGGAAGAAGGCAATATACTTGGGAGTACCTTTCATTGCTGAGTGGTTCAGAAACAAAGGCCACTTCATCAAATCCCAAGTTACAGCCGCAACAGGTTGGTGGATAAGAGATGCTTTAAATGGCAAAAGCCTTGTTCAGTCAGTTTCCTCTTAGGTTGCTATTTTATCTGATTACATATGGGCACGTCTTTCATTATTCTCAAATACGAATTTGCACTTAAGACTGCTTTTAAGCTTTTGTATTTTGGTTTCCAAGAAAAGTATTGGCCTTGGTGCTCCCTTACCCTCTATGGACATGTAGGAATCAAGAATGAAAGTTAAATTGCATTTCACATTTGAATGTCTAGTATCTGTTAAACTGCATTTCAAATGAAGATGTGCACCCCAACTGTTTTTCAGGCTTTGATATTTTAGTGTCTAGGCAGAGTGTTAACCTGTGTGCCTTCTTGTGGTGGGGCGTTTAGGAGTCAAGAAAGAATATTGAACTACATTGCTTCTTGTTCCTGAGTTGTGTACATGTTTTGGTTTTAAGACTCTTGCAAGCTTGTTCTTTACCAGTGATGCAATCAACCCCACCTATCACTACGCTTTTGTGGAATCAACATTAGTAATGACTTTCTGGATACTTGTCTAATGCTTAACTAGTAAATAATCTCCTGTTTTTCCTTCTGGTAAGCTATATATGTGCGCGTGTGTGTTTGGGCTGGGGAAGTTGCAGTTTTTTAAATTTTCATCTCTGTTTTTCATTAGCATCAAGGCCAATAAGGTCGTTGGCTAGCTGTTCAGATATCGATTTTTTAACTGTTCATTAATGTTGTATGCCATTCATATATCTTGCCCTCCCCAAACCAAACCCCACTTTAGCGTGATCCTTGTGCATTGAGTGGCCCTTTTTTTCGTTACCATGGTTGTGGAATCATGATCTGTATCTTTTATTGTTTTTACTTCTTATTCTTATTCTTGTTTTAAGCATGCATAGCATAGCATAGCATAGCATCATTTATCATGAACTTTCTTCATCTTTAGAAATAGGTAGGAAAGGATAGTAGATAGGCAGGTTCATACAAGACTTAAATTTTTGTAAGAATGAAGCATTTGACAACATATAACCAATATTTTATAAAGGAATTGGATATTGTTGAGGTGAAACAACAAGAATCTTTTTCAAGAATTTAAAATGAAAAATAGAGCATCAGAACCAAACAACTATCCCGACCGTAGTGGCCATGATTATCGCTCAACCCAAACAACTATTTCAGCAATAGCAACAACAAAATGATTATACCGACTGTAGTATGGGGAATAAATAGAGCATAATCATGACCACTAGAGTGAAAATCAATCTGAGTAACAGTGAACTAAAATTGCTCATATTGCTCATACCAGGCATGAGGATACTATTTTAAACCAGAAAGGGCACAACGCAAATGACAGACAGTCAAGAGACAAGAGAGGGATTTTTGACTTAGTATTGCTCATTAAGATATTCATAGAGAGGGATTTTTGACTTCCAATGGAGAAAGAGACAACTAATAAATTGAAGCAACATAAATCAAGGTACAAACAATGATCATCTTAGTTAAAGGAACAAAAGTTTCTTCATTGTCGATCTTGTACTCTTAGGAGAAGTCCCTGACAACCAACTGCGGCTTATATATCGCTCTATGCCATTAGAGTGGGTTTTAACCTTATAAACCGACTTGTAGCCAATGCCATTCTTGCTGTCCGACAAAGGAACCAACTCCAAGTATTCGTCTTCTCTAGAGAAGTTAATTCGTCTTGCATAACACACTCATTTAGGATCAGTACAAGCTTCGTTATCATACTGAGGTTCAATGTAAGCATGTATAGAAGATAGACAACCATGAAAGAAAAGCAAGTATTAGTGAAACCAAGTCAGGGTTATACGAGCACGAAAGGGATAATGCCATTTTGGAGGATTAGAATTCATAGAGGTTGGGGAACGTGTGCCAGAAAGCAAAGGAAGAGCCTTCTTGCGAGAATTGACCGAAGGAAATGAAGTAATACCAGAAGAAGGAAAGAGAGAAGAGGGAAGCTCTGAAACAATCAACAGTAGTGTTAAAATCATCACCAAATATGTCAGCTAGAAGCAAATCAATATGAATCAAGTCCTTGTTAGACATAGGAAAATGCTTTGGAGGAAAAGAAAAATATAGGAAGTACTCAAGAAAAACTATTTGACAAACCTATTAGAAACTAGATCATAACATTGATAGATTTTCTAATGAATTCCGTAATCCAAAAAGATAGAGAACGAAGCGAGCACTGAGCTTGTTGTGCTCTCATTTAGGTAGAACAAAACCAGTTCCCAGAAACACGTAACATAGAGTAACTGGGAACTTGTCCAAACAACTTTTTATATTGTGGAACTCCAAAGAGAAGAGTAGGCATATGATTAGGAAAATAGAGTGTCGTAAGAAGAGCCCACTTCCAAGGACTATAGGAACAAAAGAGGAAAGAAGAAGAGATCGAGTAGTTTCAAGGATGTGTCTCTGTTTTCGTTCAGCTCTACCATTTTGTGTTGTAGTATGTGAAGAATGATTTATGGTACTAGAAACACATCGAAGGAACCTTATGAAGCATTGACACTCTAAAATAGGTGCCATAGCGGTGTTAGACACAGAGACATGGTGGGGCCACATACGGGACACACTAAATGGTGTGTTTTTTTATTTAGTTAATTTGTTTTCACGAGACACACCAGGGACATACCAACTAGTTTTTTCCCTCCCTTCTTTAGTGCTTTGGACGGATATTGGATGTCAAATGTTCATTACTTTTTTCTTTAAATTTAAATAATTAATAGATTATTCATAAAATAAAAAGATAAACTATAAGAGTTAAATTAAGAGTTAGGTTTCTTTTTTAAGCATTGAATTAGTGTTAGTTTTTGTTAATTTTGATTGTTTGATGTAATATTGTTCTACATAGCACATAAAAATAATTTTTTTTATTGTCGTCTGCGTGTCTCTATTTTTTTTGAAATCACTGTGTTTCGTGTCTATGCTTCTTAGAAGAAATCTAAAAAGTGTGAGAAAATATTCACCACCCTCTAATAATCTTTACATTGGTGGAGAAACAAAGTTTTTAACCATTGAATGATAAGTATGATAGATACGAAAGAAATCAGACTTATGTGATATCAGATATTCCCTACAAAATCGACCATAATTATCAATGAAAAAAGCATAGTACAACGACCCACCTTTATTAGTAACAAGGGAAGGTCGTCCCACACGATAGAAAAAGGTGAAATAGAAACAAAATGACTTGTTCAAAGGTAAAACAATTTTCCAAGTCTACAATCATTGCACTAAGAAATGTTACTAAAAATACACTTTATCCGAAGCATTAGATTGAATTAAACATTCAAAATGCTCACTTGACAAATAACCTAATCTAGAATGGCAAAGATAGAATTGATTCGAATTCTTGTCTAGCAAAAAGAAAGATGATGCTATGGGAAGAGGACTTCACAGGAATGCACAAGCTTTCCAATATGCATAAGTTATTAGTCCTATGGCCCCGATCCCAATAACCTTTTGGGACTTGCGATCCTGAACGACACAATCATAAGAAGAAAAAAGAGCATCAAAGCCCGAATCAAAAAGTTAGACTAATAGATAATAAACTAATGGACAACTGTGGGACATAGAAAAACATCAGGTACAGACAATGAAGAAAAAGATGGAAGAATTGAACCAATGGAAACAACATTCATAAGGAAATCTTTGTAGTACAAATCATGATAGGAGTAGAGTAATTACTGCGAATGGACACACTAGGCGCCATACGGTGTGAAGAACAAGAATCAAATATCTAACTGGTGGGAGAGATATGTGTGATATAAGAACCTTGCTAGCCTGATTATGTGTAGCCATTGCAGAAGCATGTGGCTGAGTCATAGATCAGGATGCTAGTATAGGTTGTAACTGAGTTAACTGTTTGAGCATAAACTGCACCATGGAAAATGAGAATTTGTTGGAAGTGGGTGCGTCTAGTGCTGCCGGAGAATGAGAGCATTTGGTTGAACTAGAGGACTAAAATGATGGTCACGAGGAAAGCTAAGAGGATGTATGTCCTTTCTGATGTGTTAGTCTAGGGCACACACTCTTCCATTGATTTTTTTGACGATAGAAACTCGCTGGTCCGAGGCAACAAGGGTCTTTGTCTTTCCCGTAACCTTAACAAGGTGAGGTGTTGGAGTAGGCAGTAATGAAGGCGAAGTAGAGGAAGTAGCAAACATTATTAGTGAAGGACATGAACTTTGAGCACCTTTCAAAAGAGTTTTCTCAACAATCAGTTCTCGAACTACATCAATTGATGGCAAAGGTGAACAATGGAGAATAGCTTTGGATGTTTATTGTTTTTATTTTTGGGTTGGTTTGGGTTTAGCCGAGATCGGTGGTGGAGGTGCTACAGAGCTAGGTTGGGGGAAGGGTGGGGAAGAGGTGATGGAAGGCATGGATGCTTGCTGGTCATTGCTTGATGTGGTTGATTTGGTTGGAGCCTAATAAGCGTACTTTTGTGGGTGAGGTGCGTTCGGTTTTATGGTTGGAACGACATTTGCTTACTATGTTGCATAGTTGGATTACAGTTTTAGTAGATCTGGATGTGCTGTCCTTTGTAGATTTCGTAGACAATTTGATTAGTTTGTTGTGTTTTGGCTGTTTCTTTTCGTTTTGCCAACATAGAGCTGGTTTTTGTATTTGTTGCATCGCCTTGATATTTTCTCAATAAAGTTTGCTTATTTATCCCCCCCGCCCCCAAAAAAAAAATAAAAAATAAAAAAATGGAGAATAGCATCACGAAGAGGCTTAAATTGATCTTTAAACACAAGAAACTGTGCTAACCGTTGTCTCTTTTATATTGTTTATAAATATGCAATAACTGCAAATCAAGTAGTTCCATGAGAGCTAACTAATCCCAATAAGAGGTCATCTCACTATAGAGCTCTTCTATGAAGTACCATCACTTCAAAACAGTGTCGTAGGGGTGCCAGACTTCATTTAATTAATTTGTTTTCTGAGGACATGCCGACAGTGGTGACTCCAGGAATTTTTTTCAGGGTGCTCACAGTGAGTGCTTAAGGAATTTTTTTCAGGGTAGGCATTCAAAAATTTAATTTTTTAAACTTTTCAAATCACACACAAATAAATAAATAAAATGAAATTCTAATATATTGATATCATTATTTCAAAAAAAAAATGTACATACAAAAATTTACATAAATTTATTTTGTTTTTATCACTAGCATGATAAAATGAGATTTTTTTTCTTCTTGTTGAGTCTGATTTCTCTATGGTTGATTTGTACAATAAGTAATAAAATAAGTTGTTAATTGGTTAAGTGGTATACTTGTTGGGAAGGTACTTTGCACAGGCTGAGGAAGCAAAGCTCCAAAACATGCTGTGTGTTCACTTCATAAAGCATATATATTGTTTAAAAGGTTATGGGGTGGGTTGGGTGTTTTAGAAAGTGGGCTTGGTGGGTGTTTAGCCAAGTGGATTAGGGTGTTCAACATAAAGCTTTGGACTGAATTACATATATATAATAATAATATTTTTTTTACAGGGTGTTCAATTGAACACCTTCCCTTGGCTTTAGAGTCGCTCCTGCAAGCCAACTAGTTTTTTCTCTCTTATTTAGTACTTTTGATGGATGTTAAACGTTGAATGTCTCTTACTTTTTTATCAGATTTAAATAATTAATAGATCATTAATAAAAAAGACACAAATGATGAGAGTTAACTTAATAGTGATTTTATTATTATTATTATATTGAATTAGTGTTAGTTTTTGATAATTTTGGTTGTTTATGAATGTAATATTAATCTATATAGTAAATGAAAATAACTATTAAAAAATTATTGTTGTTGTGTCCCCATTTTTTTGAAATCATTGTGTCTTGTGTTTGCATTTGTTTCTATGTCCATGCTTTTTAGGAACTCTTGAATAGAATTGTCTTTTTGTGTGGCACTCTTAATGAACGTCTCTAACTCATATTGTTTTGCGAAGTTAGATTCAAGATATATGATCCTCAAATAATCCCACACCTTTTTGAAAATTCATACCAATATTTGGTTCTACTGAGTTGTGCAGACAAGTAAGTACTTGTGCATTTTTCATCTCCCATGTATCAATGAACCAATTCTTGATATCCCTTAGTGAGTTGAATTGTGGAGCCTAGTACGGAACCCCATCTCCCTCTACTAAGAAATTTTTTTCAATTGGACTGGACCAATAGAAATAGCTGTCTCCATTCAACTTATACTAATTGCATGTAACTTTTCTTCTAACATGGTGCAATAATAAGTAGAAAACATGATATAAATGAAATAAGAAATAGTGACAAGAAACTTGAAATCACCATTTGAGATTAGAGAGAGAGAGACAAAGAGTTGCATTGACCCTTAATCAACTTTACCTCTATATTTTGTGAGTATTTATAAATTTTATAATAGTATGACCCCTGATTTTGTGAAAATCACTTTACCAACTCTCTATTTTATTAATATTTCACAATGTATAAGGAGATGATCTACATCTATTTAATAGCATCAATTTCATTGAGTTGATATTATTTATACAAAAGGTGCATGTCACTTGTTTTTTGGTTTTTTTTATTTTAAAGTAAAAAGGATATACTCCCTCAGTTCCAATTTGTTGGTTCATTTTGGAAATTCCAACTTTTTCAGGAGCATGCAATCATTACACTTACATTTAAATTTTAAAATATTTTTCCAGTAATGCCCCTATTTGTTCTTCTATTTTTCTAGTAAATTTTAGAATGTATATTTATATAGTTTTGGAAAATCAAATGTTTTTTACTTTGACTTTTCAAATGGGACTATCATTTTAGGACATCCCAAAATGGAATAGTGGACCAACAAAATGGGACGGAGGGGGTATATACATTCTATTTACTAGATTATATTAACCAACAAAAGGGCTTATGACGGTGTTCTAATCAATTATATATTGATATCTAATTAATAATTTAAAACTTTACAAAATAATGAAAAATATGACTTGTAAGATTTATTTATTTTTTATGCACAAACCTTGTCCCCTCCCTCCCTAGACAATTTATGGTTCCGCCATTGTGTGTGCTTAATACAAATTAAATAGAAGAACAACCCTATTTATCCAAAATAAAAAATAAAAAAATAGAAGAAGAACCTTGACAACTAAAAGATGACAAAAATATTAAAGTGTACCCTTAACCCAAATATAGAATACCAAACACCAAAAATACATGTCTTCACAGTACAAATGACGCAACAGAATAAATCACATGAGACTAGATATTATTCTAGCAAACGAACAAAATCCTTGAATCCACAAGGAAGAATTTTTTTTTTCAAGAACTAAATTATATTGTATCAAAGATGATTTGCCCCAAGGCATATATGCGTATTTATAATAAACTGAACCCTAATTAAATAAGGAAACAAGGAATTAGGATAATTCCTTGCTAGACACGAAAATAAATAGAAAATTATCAAAAATAGAAAATATGAGTTAAGTCCAAATCTGCATACTAGAAAACAATAGAAGCGCATCAAAATAGACGGCGCTAGAAACGGACTTCTCAAAATAAAGTTATTCCCAAAATGAAACTTTCCTAAAACGGCAAAATCGCTAATTTGAAGGCCTAAACGAAGGAATTTGGCTAAAATCCACTGCTCATCATCACCGGGGACGGCAATGACTTCAATTTAAAACGCCGTTTCCGATCAAACTACCAAATTTGAGACAATTCCGAGCTTGTCCCAAAAGTTTCGCTATTGCTCTAAATTTGGTTTCTTTCTTGCCTTTTGTCGGTCTAATTGTTCCAAGAAGTCTTCGACTACTTGTTCCACATCAACAAAGGAGATGTGTAATGTATAAGCGTGAGAGTACTCTCACTTTACAAAACTTTTGGGGTTGAGTTTTACCCAAGGCCATGTTAGATGGTAAGAGAGTTGACTTTTGGGGTTGAGTTGGGTAGGGTGCGTGTCTCAAGCCCTACATGCTAGGTGTGACAGAGATTGTGAAACAAAGTTCCACATCGCCCAAATACAAAGGGGATGTGTAGTGTACAAGTGTGAGGGCACCCCCACTTCACAAGTCACTTTTTGGGGTTGGATTCTACTAATACCATGTCACAATGATGACTCCATTTTCTTACTATATTTTGTTTATCATGTGATGTATTACCGCTGCATTGGTAACGGATATGAGTGGTGGAACCCATTAAACCAATACGGTGCTATCACATGGAAAACATCTTTTGATGCATATATGTGGTCATCGTAGCATTATTGGTGCATTAATATATGCCAAGTCCCTTCTTCTTGGAGAGAACTCGACCTCAAGTTTGGTTCTGGATAGAGGGGTTCTTCAGCATCTTACTCATATAAATCAGCTACATTAAAAGTCTTGGAAATCTTTATGTCGTCTGGTAGCTCAATCACATAAGCATTGTCATTGATTTTCTTCAACACCCTATATGGATCATACTTGCGAGGCTTCAATTTGTTGTATGTGCCTATTGGAAATCTGTCTTTGCGCAAAAACACCATTACTGAATCTCCTTCCTTGAATAGTTTGGAGCGTTGATGGTTGTCTGCGGCTGCCTTATATTTTTGTATTTGTTTCCTCCAGCTTCTGTCGTACTTCTTCTTGGACTGCTTAGGCTTGTTTGGCCATGGTTTCGGTGGCAGTACTCACTCCTAAACCCCGAGGCAAACCGAGCAAATCAACTGCATGTTTTGGAGGTGTGACATACACCAGAGAGAATGGTGACTTTCCTGTGGCACTGTGAACTGCGCTGTTATATGCGAATTCTGCTTGAGGCAAAGCAAGATCCCACTGCTTTGGTTTGTCTCCACAAATGCTGCAAACCAAATTGCCCAGTGTCTTATTAGTCATCTCTGTTTGACCATCTATTTGAGGATGCGCAGTTGAACTACGATTCAAGGCTGTGTTAAATATCTTCCACAAAGTCGCCCAGAAGTGGCTAAGGAACTTGACATCACGATCTGAGGTAATGGATTAAGGGACTCCATGCAAACGAACTACTTCTCGAATGAATAATCGAGCCACATGAGAAGCGTCTGAAGTCTTTCGACAAGGAAGAAAATGTGCCATCTTTGAAAACCTGTCAACCACTACGAACACAGAATCAACTCCACGTTGGGTACGAGGGAGTCCCAATACAAAGTCCATCGACAAGAACAGGTATAGGCATATAGAGGCCAATATTCTGAGACTGCCCTTTGGATACTTGACAAATGTAGCACTTCCTCACAAAATTGCCAACATCTCACTTCAACTGATGCCAGAAATATCATTCTTCCATAATTGCAATAGTCTTGTCCCTGCCCAAATGTCCACTTAAGCCACTACCATGGAGATCCCGAATTAGTTTCTCTCGCAAAGAGATACGGGGAATGCACAAGCGATTTCCTCGAAATAGATAGGCATTAGTGATGTGGAAATTAGTGACTGGTTGCCTTTGAATACACTTTGCCCATATCTCTTTGAAGTCATCATCATCTGGATAAAGGTCTTTCAGGAACTCAAAACCCACAATCTCATGTGTCAACATGACAAATAAACTAGCCCGTCGACTCAAGGCATCTGCGACTTGATTCAGAACCCCTGATTTGTGGCGAATAGTAAAAGGAAACTTCTGAAGGAAAGTAGACCATCTTACATGCATGTTATCGAGGTGCTTTTGGCTGTTGATAAACTTTAAGGCTTGATTATCAGTATACAACACAAACTCTCTCTGTATCAAGTAATGTTCCCAATGCTTCAAAGCTCGAACCACTGCATAAAATTCTTGGTCATAAGTGCTCCACTTTTGCCTAGCTTCACTTAATTTTTTTGCTGAAAAAGGCCTTATGTTCTTGAGATAGGACAGCCCCAATGCCCACACCACTAGCATCACACTTTACCTCAAAGATCTTATCAAAATTGGGCAAAGCCAGTACTGGTGTAGTGCACAACTTTTCTTTGATCAACAAGAAGCTCTTTTCTGCATCATCAGCCCACAAGAATTTTCCTTTCTTCATGCACTTTGTGATTGGTGCCGCAATAGTGCTGAAACTTCGAATGAAACGCCTATAAAACGTAGCCAACCCATGGAAACTCCGAACGTTAGTAACAGTCTTGGGTGTTGGCCACTCTTGGATGGCGCGAACCTTCTCTTGATCCACATGAATGCCATCTAAACTAACCACATAACCCAAGAATATCAAGCTACTTGCGAGGAAACTAGACTTCTTAAGGTTAACGCACAACTTGCTTACCTCCAACGCTGTCAACACCTCCCGTAAACGGGCCATGTGGTCCTTCTTTGATTTACTGTAGATTAAGATGTCATCAAAATAAATGACGACAAATTTCCCAGTAAAAGGTTGTAATACCTGATGCATAACTTGCATAAAGGTGCTGGGAGCATTGGAAAGGCTGAATGGCATGACCAACCATTCATACAAACCATCCTTAGTCTTGAATGTTGTTTTCCATTCATCCCCAGGACGGATTCGAATTTGATGATACCCACTTCACAGATCGATCTTTGAAAACCACTTTGATCCTTCTGGCATGTCCAACATATCATCTAGTCGGGGAATAGGAAATCTGTACTTGATGGTAATCTTGTTAATGGCTCTGCTGTCTACACACATTCGCCAACTTCCATCTTTCTTTGGCGTTAATAATGCCGGAACAGCACATGGAATTAAGCTTTCACAAATAAGTCCCTTTCGTAGCAATTCTTCGACTTTCTCCCATAGGATCTCACTCTCTTTTGGACTCATTTTGTAGTGTGGTAGGTTTGGTAGACTTGCTCTTGGTATGAAATCAATCTGATGCTGAATGTCCCTCATGGGTGGAAGTGCATCCGGCAACTCATCAGCAGTAAGCTCCTGGAATTCCTCCAACAATGGTTGAATTTTCTAAGGGATTGGTGTGACTGTGTTCTCCTTGGCCACAGGTACCATTGTTGTCACAACCATAGCATATACCTCTTGCGAAATTTTCGCATCTGCCACGAACTCGGCCTTTGAACTGGTTATAGTGAGGAAAGACTTCGCTTCGACTTTCAGAGGCACTGTGTGTTGCTTTAAGGGACTCAGCAATTTTATGAGACCCCTAATTGAACACCTAAGCGTTGTCTCGCCCTCTAAATGTAACACCCGCATCAAATTGCCAAGGTCTGCCAAGTAATACATGACTAGCATCCATATCAACCACATCACATAATACATCAGATTTATAATGTTTGCCAATAGAAATAGGTACCTTACTTCAGTTATCTTGATAGTAGGTCCTTTTTTGATCTAGTCTATACTTTAGGGAGAGGGGTGTTGTTCAGGAGACAACTTCAGGTGCGCTACCAATTGTCTAGCCACAAAATTTTCACAGCTTCCACTGTCCACAATAAGGTCACACACCTTTTGATTTATGGTACAACAAGAGTGAAAAATACTGTGACGTTGACTGAGGTCCTCGGTTTTTGGTGCAAATAGAACCCTTTGAACTACATAGTTGACTTGTTCTCTTTTTTCTTTGGCGAATTCAACACTATCATATTGATCGCCCTCATATTCTGCATCTTCATCATCCCCAATTTCATTTGCTTCTTCAACTAAATTAACTGTCCTTTCTGGGCACACATTAGAGCGATGGCCAAGCTTGCTACATCCATAACCCTTATCCGTTGCTGGTTTGGCATAAGGATTTGTGTTTCGAGGTGCCTAACTACTACTTGATCCACTCATCTGGTTTCCTCCTCCACCAGCGGTACTCCTCTGCTGATTTACTGGAACTGTTGGTTGGGTAGCCTTTTTTCCTTTTTCTAGTAGGAAACAACAAATCAGGAAAGTTCTGACGATATCCAGAATAGGTTGTCTTGCGCTCTATTAGCTCGGCTTTGAAAGCCATATTATATGCTTCATCCACAGTCCACACTATTGATAACCCCATCTTCTCTCGAATGGTTAATTTTAACCCATTGAGATACGGGGCTACACGTTGTCCTTCGGTCTCATTCAGATTATTGCGATCTGAAAGTTAGCAAAATTCAGTTATATAATCAAATACAGATCAGCTTCCTTGGGTGTTATTTTGGTACAACTGAAACAAGTATTGATCATAATCTGGTGGTAAAAATTTGTCCTAAAGGAGTTGTTTCATCTGACGCCAAGTCCATATAGATTCTTTCCCTTGTCGATGCCTTTTTTTCTGCAATTGATCCCACTATACCGCAGCACCTCCTTTTAGTTTGTAAGCCACCAATTTCACCATCTTTGATTCTGGAACATCCATCATCTTGAAAAAGCGCTCCACCTCTGAAAGCCAACCAAGAAAATCCTTAATATGCAGATTTCCATTGAACTGGGGAAGATCTATCTTCATTCGGTACTCATTGAACCCTTCTTGTTGTTGCCTTCTAGGTTGATAGTTGGCTGGAAGTGGTTTAAACTCTAGTTCAGACTCCTCCTTACTGTCAGATGTACAACGAAGGGGACGTCTAAGAGCATTCTGAACAGGTTGGCCTTGGGAAACTCCCTCAGCATGGACCCTATCAACCACTGGTGGCCTGTTGTTGGCATTGAGATTCAGGCCAATAAGCAGATCACGAATTTCATTCAACTGCTCTTACTGTTTCTCATATGTTACCCACAGGGCCTCGACCTCACGATCACTCCCAGTAGGGTTTGCATGATCTACTCTGTCTTGTGCCATTGAGCCAGGTGACTCCTTGCTCTGATACCACTTGACGTAGCAGAATAAATCACACGAGGTTAGATATCGATCTAGCAAACAAACAAAATCCTTGAATTCACAAGGAAGAAATTTTTTTTTCAAGAACTGAATTATATTGCATCAAAAGATGATTTGTCCTAAGGCATACATGCGTATTTATAATAAATTGAACTCTAATTAAATAAAGAAATAAGGAATTAGGATAATTCTTTGCTAGACATGAATATAAACAGAAAATTACCAAAAATAGAAAATATGACTTAAGTCCAAATCTGCATACTAGGAAACAATAGACGGCGCTAAAAACGGACTTCCCAAAATAAAGTTATTCCCAAAACGAAACTTTCCTAAAACGGCAAAATCGCTAATTTGAAAGCCTAAACAAAGGAATTTGGCTAAAATCCACTGTTCATTATCGTTGGGGATGGCAATGACTTCGATTTAAACACCATTTTCGATCAGACTATCAAATTTGAGACAATTCCGAGTGTGTCCCAAAAGTGTCGCTATTGCTCTCAATTTGATTTCTTTCTTGACTTTTGTCGGTTCAATTGTTCCAAGAAGTCTTCGGCTACTTGTTCTACATCAACAAAGGAGATGTGTAATGTATAAGTGTGAGAGTACTCTCACTTTACAAAACTTTTGGAGTTGAGTTTTACCCGAGGCCATGTTAGATGGTAAGAGAGTTGACTTTTGGGGTTGAGTTGGGTAGGGTGCGTGTCTCAAGCCCTGCATGCTAGGTGTGACAGAGATTGTGAAACAAAGTTCCACATTGCCCAAATACAAAGGGGATGTGTAGTGTACAAGTGTGAGGGCACCCCCACTTCACAAGTCACTTTTTGGGTTGAATTCTACTAATACCATGTCACAATGATGACTGCATTTTCTTACCATATTTTGTTTATCATGTGATGTATTACCGCTGCATTGGTAACGGATATAAGTGGTGGAACCCATTAAACCAATAAAGTGTTGCCACATGGTAAACAACTTTTGATACATATATGTGGTCATCGTAGCATTATTGGTGCATTAATATATGCCAAGTCCACAAAATTCAATCTACACTTTAAATTTCAAACAAGCAAGTACACCAAAAAAAAATGGAAGTTTTTAATACTAACTATTGAATAACATATCTTCAAATTTTCCAAGTTCCAAACCAATCCCTTGCTATTATAACTGAAACCAAAATCATAATAATTGTAAAAATATCAAGCATTTACAAATTAAAAGTTTATCCATATAGACTATCCTTGATTTTGACATATGTTTAATTGTATACCCGTCCTATTTTTAAAATTAAATATCTTTCCCTCAGCTGCCCCAACCACAATAAATTATTAAAAAAAAAAATCCCATCTAGGATTGTTCACTTTGTTGATTTCTCCGTGAACCATTTTTCAATGGGGAGAAGAAAAAGAACAAGAAACACAGAACTTCTCTCCTATGGAGAAACCGCCAAAGAGACTTCAAACTTTTCAATTGATACACCAAGCAATTTTGTTTACCTTTATTTTTACCGATACATATCATATACTGCATGATTTTGACCTGAATCATGCATATGAAGAGGTTTATGTTAATCAACATTTGTGCACTGATAAACAACTTTAAAACTGTTATATGATATGCTTCTTTTTTTTTTCCTTTTTCCCTCTTTCTAAAAGTAAATGGTGGTTGTAGGTGCAATTGCTTTGATCCAGCTTCAAGAGGACATGAAACGTCAGCTCAGTGCAGAAGGAAACTACAGCGAGGAAGAACTTGAAGAGTACATGCAGTCTCATAAGAAGTTGATGGTTGATTCCCTTTGGAAGCTTAATGTAGCAGATATTGAAGCCACCCTTTCCCGTGTTTGTCAGATGGTAGTTCTTGTACTTAGTTGTTGCTTTTGGGTAGTGGATTAGCTTTAGCACTGTGTTTGGCACCTAACCTTGTTTTATGGTAATATTTATGGTCTTTTATAGGTTCTTCAAGACAATAGTGCAAAGAAAGAGGAGCTCCGTGCTCGAGCAAAGGGGTTGAAAACTCTAGGTAAAATCTTTCAGGTATTATATCTTGCCCATTATTCTCTGTTTCTTCTATCAACTTAGATAGTACTGTCCCATTGATACTCATGACACCATGTCATTGATTAGAGGGTCAAGTCAACCAATGGGAATGAAAGTGAAGCTACACTAAACAATACCATCCATAAACTCAATGGAGGTGAACCAAATTTTGGGCCTTGTTCTCCCAGTTTGTCACCAAACTCTTCAAATCCTGAAGAGGCATCTTATACTGCATTCGCATCGCAGGTACCTTTCTTTTTCTGCTAGAAATTGATCTTGCTTATCTTACCATACATTTTTAGGATCATTTTAGCACTTCAAGGTATTTCAATTTGTCAATACCAATCAATGGTAACCCTACAGTCACGTTAAAAGTTCTTAAAAAAATGCCAATGAAGAGGTTCAAAACCTGTTCTGTTGAACCATCCTTTATACAGTTGATAGACCCCTTTTAGGGTGTGTCCTAATTTTTTGGACGCTGATGTTGCATGAAATTGAATGAGACTGCTGGTTTAGTTATCATTATTGACCTTCCGCGAAGTTTGGACAAAACACAATAAACCCCACAATTTTGGCATAATTACATTGAGCTCCCTTAAGATTTAATTCACATAACACTTGGCCCCTTTTTCATCAATAATTTGTTAGTTATATGGATGAAAAATGATGTTATCTCTTTTACACGAAAATGTATATTTTACGCATATCTACATTAGTTCCGGTCCATTTAATCTTACTTAAAAGGGAGGTTAAGTGTAATTATGTCAAAATTGTGGGGTTTACTGTATTTTCTTCAAACCTTAGGGGAGGTCAGTGTAATTTACCCTTATATTTATCTTCTATCAAGTATCATATTGTTTGAGCAGCTTCTGGAAGGAAAAAAAATCAGGATTTTAAAATCAATCACCATAGACCCACCGAATTTCTTATTCTGGTTTCCCCCAGTATAGCCATCAATAACATGTTCATTGTCTGGAGCCTAGAGGAGGGGATGGATAAGCAGGAACATCGGATACCAAGAACAACTTTTCATGTTTGTGCAACCTAATCTAGTCTGGACATTCCGACTTTCAATATCAAAATTGGAAAGCCTTAAGCTGCTGTTATTTTTAATTTTATTATTAGTATTATTATCGCTATGATTATTAGTTGTAAAATGAGGAACCCCCCCATTCGTACTATGTATGATTGGGTACACTTTGGGGGCACACACCACACCACAAGACATGCGCACCAAGCTAGTCCAAGAAGCCTATGTGAGTAAACTTTGGAAATCAACTGCTGTGCCTTTTAAACTTCTGTTTTTTCATCAGTGATGAAGCTACATGAAACTATTAATTACCAAATAGGAATAAGAAAGAAAAAATAGTCTTGTATCTGTATGAGAATTGACTTTTCCTTTTCTGTTTATCTGTTTGAAAGAATAACAATGTAAGTTAACTGAGGGAGATTTAATAAAGGATTAGTCTGGGAACCCAGAAAATGGCAGTGTTTTTTAAGGCGAAAAGCGAACCGAGGCGACAAGGTCTCCTAACGCCTAAGTGCGAGGCTACGAGGCGAGGCGAGGGCTTCATCGAATCGAGGCGACCACAAAGGATATTTTTTTAAAATAAATAGTAGACAAAAATATAAATATTTTCAAGAACCATCATGCATTTATCATTCCAAATACTAAATATCCATAAACAACAGAAAATATCCAACTAAGACAAATACAATCCACCAATCCAAAGGTTCTAAAAATCATCTTCAACATCAAGCAAATGAACTTCTTCATCATTATCATTGGTTTCATCATATCCCTCCGCATCTTCTTCCTCTCCCCCATCTGAAATTGACTCTTCCTCATCAATAAGTTGTAATCTAGGTCTAGCTGCTGATTTTGAAGTCCAACGACCCCTTTCTATTGCCCTTGTTGATCTAGTTCTTTGGCTACTTTCCTCAACTCCAGCAGCTCTAGCAACATCACCCCATGTCAAAGTATCATCCTCAAAGACAAGTTCCTCCTCCATCCGCCCAACCAATCACTCGTTACTTTCATCAATATCTGTCAAAGCGATGGGATCAATAGTGTCACGGGAATTGTATCGACGTCTCAATTCAGACGTTTTTGAGCTAACCTATTTCTCCTTTTGGTGTGAATCTGCAAAAATTCAAACCAAATAAAAATATTCAAATTTTTATCTAGGTATTAATAAATTTATAGGTATTCATATTCACTACATTTAAAAATAGGTACTTACATGTTCAAACACACTCCAATTCTCCAGATGAACTACAAGTTAGACTAAGAATTTTGATGGCAAATATTTGCAAATGTGGCGTTTCAGAACCATATGCACTCCACCAATCAACTGTTGATTATAACTAATTAATTAGAAAGAATATTTAAAATATAAAAAACTAACTAAAATTACTTAAGTATAAAATATAGATCACCTGGTGCCTTTGTAGTTCTTTGTTTAATGGCCAAAGCCATCCCAAAGAGACCTTCAGCTTTCTTATAGGTAGTCAACTCTGCGCAAACTTTATCTTGTCGCACTGTTTGGGACCAACCTTTGTATGCATTTATACAGGCCTGACATGACTAACTTATCTTTCTCAATATTCGGATTTGCGTAAAAATACTCTGGGTTTAAATAATATCCAGCTGCATGCAAAGGCCTATGCAATTGAACATTCCATCTATTGTCAATTATTTCAAAAAACTCCTTGTACTTCTCTTCAGTTCCATTAAATGATTTTGTAATGACTTTTTTAGCCCTATCCATTGTCTCATAAATATATCCCATGGGAGGCTTTCTCTCACCATCAACCAATCGCAGCACACGAACAAGAGGACTTAATATTTTGAGAGCATAAAAAACCGTGTTCCAAAAAGAAGGCATTAATATGACTTGTGCTATCTTTTTACCCTGTGGTTTTTTCGCCCATTTGCTTGTGGTCCATTCCTCTAAAGTGAACATCTTTTTCAAGTTAGTTTGTTGTTAATGAATCCATGATAAGGTTAGACAAGCAGTTGCAAATCGAGTTTTTGCTAGCTTGATCAAATCCTTGCACTGGGTAAATTGCCTCATCATATTCAACAAACCGGAGCGGTTCACAATATAACCATGCACCGCAATTGCCTTTTCAAATGTCTTGTTGAAGTTGAGAATTTTGAAAATGTCCTCCAACATCAAGTCCAAGCAATGAGCTGCACATGGTGTCCAATACAAATGTGGCCGCTTTGCCTCCAAAAACTTCCCTCTTACAAGTTAAAAAAAAAAAAAAAGAGCGAGTTTTTAATATGAGAATTGCATATTTATATTGTAAGTACTAAGTAATGTAATCTAAGTTACTAACCGGCCAACACATTTGCTAAGGCACTATCTGTAACAACTTGAACCACGTTGGCTTCACCAGTATGCTCCACAAAGTTGTCAAGCAATTTAAACATCTTATTTGCATCCTTGGATAAGTTAGAATCATCAACGGATTCAATAAACATTGATCCTTTTGGGCAATTAACCAAAAAATTAATTAATGCCCTGTTTCTTTTGTCCTTCCACCCATCGGCCATTAATGAGCACCCATATGTGACCCGATCTTTTTTATGATCCTCCATGGTCTTGTTAGCGTGGTCTACCTCTTTTTGCAAATAAGGAACCCGCACCTCATGGTAGTTTGGTGATTTCATGCCAGGACCATATTGCCCAAAAGTTTCAACCATCGGCCCAAAACTATTTTAGTTCACAACATTGAAAGCTATAACCCGTATCATACACACACCTCGAAAACCAAACAAGAGCCTGATCTCTCAACACCTTCTTGCTAGGATCATTATCATCAATTCTTGTTTGCTTTCCCTTGGCTTTATGATTTTGCACTGCAACTTCCGGATTAGGGGTGAAGTACGCATCCATGGGTCCCTTTTTCTTTGGTTGTTTGGAAGCAACAGATTTGGAGGAGCTATTTTGTCACGACCCTAACCCGCCCCTGTAGGTTAAGGACGTAACCGGCCAGTAATCATGAGATTACCTACGGCCTCAAACTGATCCAAATGTATTTTAACAGAGTTAATGGGGGCCAAACGGAAGCAGTCAAAACTTTGTCCATAGAGCTGTGCTTACATGGCACATCAAAACAACCACATACATAGACATTAATAACTCACAACAATAAAATAGTAGCATGAGTTCTGTATAAACGGGATCATACAAGTCCAAGTCAACCCACCAAAACTATGCACAGAATTACACAAAGTCTTCGCCATCATGACAACATAAAATAGATAACAAAAAGGCAAAGACAGGTCTCATGCGTGAGACACGAGGGCTGACTCTCCAAAACTTGGGTTGTTCTACACAGGCTTCACTGAGGCTGGGTCTGGACCTCTCTTGGCTCACCTACAAAGACATGAATGAGTGTGAGCGATAGCCCAGTGAATAATATCAATTGCAGAATTTATGCGATAAGACGTAGAACAACATTTTCCAAACGGCCTTGGGCCCAATTCATATCTATAGTTAACATATATAAGGGTAATTTAAATCAAGTAACCATAGTCCCGTACATACTGGCCTTTGGCCCATTCAGATTTACATTCATGACGAAACGGCCTTCGGCCCATTCGATTATGTCAAAACGGCCTTTGGCCCAATCATATGTGTCAAAATGGCCTTTGCCCACTCATTCATTTCAAAACGGCCTTTGGCCCACTCATTCATTTCAAAACGGCCTTCGGCCCATACATTCATGTTAGAACGGCCTTCGGCCCATACATTCGTATTAAAACGACCTTTGGTCCATCCATGTTCATCAAAACGACCTTTGGTCCATTCATGTTTAACAAAACGACCTTGGGTCCATTTATGCTTATCAAAACGACCTTGGGTCCATTTATGCGTACATATCGGACTTACGTCCACAATCCTAATTAGCAATTCATAAAGCTAAAAAGGGAGTAAACAATTGGACATTCACAAGCATTCAAATATCGATATTACTCACAGTGATCGGCTTGTGGATTTATCCTGGAGCTTGACCCTACACATTTCATGAACACAAAAGGGTCATTAACAGTTCAATCCGTTCTTTAATTCACATATTCCTCTTTAGGCTTTATCATTATCTCATTAACTCATTTACAATGCTTAACATATGCCTAAGAGTGCCTGCAAGTGAAAGAGAACGGAAAACAGAACACAAAATGCAAAAACAGGATTTCAGAAAATAGGGTCCCCGCTCGAGCGGACCCTTAGGTCTGCAAAAGTACTGGTTGCCTTCAATTCCAGCTCGAGCGTGAACTCGGCCGCTCGAGCGGACTGCCTGTCTACATAGCTCCCCGCTCGAGCGTCAACTTCCCCGCTCGAGCGGGAACCATGTCTGCAGAAAATGCTGGGAGCTTGATTTCTCCGCTCGAGCGGGGGTTTCCCCGCTCGAGCGGGCACCAAACTTTCTGGGTTTTCCAGAACTGTTCTTGAGCTTCAAATACACATTTAAACTGATATTTCTTGCATACTAAGGCTCCAATCTCACATATATTCGTACTAACATGCCATAGACACCAAAACACATCACAATGGAGCTCAATTCCTTGTATTACTTACATGCATGTCTCAAATTAACCCAAATTCAACACCAACACATCACATTCAAAAATGCAAAGTTTACTCTTACATGATTCATTCTTGCATGTGAGAAATATGCCTTCATATCAACTTGATTGGTGAAGAGGGGTCCCAATACATGGTTTTTAAACAATATTCAACACAAATCGTACACATTGTGCTCAAACATGAAGATTCTTGGCCATTTCTTACATGCATGTACATATTAGGCTTCAATTCAACAAATACAACCCAATTTCATTTCAATCTCACTCTTGATCACCAATTTAGCTTGAACACACAAAATTACAAATTATAGTTCAAGAATTACTCACCTAGAAGCTTTGATCTTTCAAGCTCTAGACAATTCTTGAGCTAAATCTCCAAATTTATCAAGCCTTGAGGCCAAAATCCCAAATTCCCTCACTCCCTCTCTCACTAGCCGACCCTCTCTCTTCTCTTAGAGTTTCTATCAGCCCAAATGAAGCTAAGGAGGGAAATTGAGTGTATAAAGGCTCCTAATAAGCACCCACTCAACACATTATTTTATTATAAAACAATTGGGCACTTAATCCATTAATTTAATCCGTTTAATTTTATCCGAATCAATTTCCAATTAAATTTCACCGTAGGCTCTAAAAATTACGCTAATCACAATGGCGTAGTCAATTTCGGTTTCTGTGGCTGATAAGGCCTTCAATTTAATTTCCAAAGCAGATAGTCAAACAGATATTCCTACGGTGAACAGATAGAAATTCAAAGCCACATATTTTCACGTAATGGCACACAAAATCATATCAAAACATATAATCACATATGTATTAGGGACCAATTAACATAATACAGAACAGGGGTATCGCAGTCTCTCCCCCTTTAGGAAGTTTGGTCCTCCAAACTTAAGTTACCTTCGTCGGGAAACAAATGTGGGTAGCGTAGTCGCATTTCCTCCTCTTTTTTCCATGTGGCATCCGTCCCATAGTGCTCTTTCCATTGTACTTTCACCATTGGGATGGACTTGTTTCTCAATTCTTTCACTTGTCGGTCAACAATTCTCTCCGGCCATTCAGCATATTCCATGTTTTCATCAATAGCAACCCGATGATAATCAATCACATGAAACGGGTCTCGGAGGTAACCCCTCAACATCGACACATGAAACACATTATGGATTTGCTCAAATCCTGACGGCAAAGCAACTCTATAAGCAACTGGACCAACTCTCTCCAAAATCTGGAACGGCCCGATGTAACGGGGCGACAACTTGCCCTTTTTCCCAAATCTGACTTGGCCTTTCATTGGAGAGACACGGATGAACACATGGTCACCAACCTCATACTCAAGAGGCCTTCTCCGAACGTCTGCATAATTCTTTTGTCGGTCCTGAGCTGTTTTGAGCCTTTGGCGAATAGTCTTGATTTTCTCAGAAGTGTCTTGCACAATTTCTGGCCCAAGCAAAGCTCTATCCCCGACCTCTGTCCAACAAATAGGTGATCTACACCTCCTACCATACAAAGCCTCGTATGGTGCCATACCGATGCTGGAGTGGAAGTTGTTATTATAGGCAAATTCTGCAAGCGGCAAATAATCTTCCCAACTCCCCTGAAAATCCAAAGCACACATGCGAAGCATATCTTCCAAAGTTTGTATCGTTCTTTCTGACTGCCCATCTGTCTGTGGGTGGAATGCAGTATTGAACCTTAGTTCTGTTCCCATAGCTTCCTGCAAACTCTTCCACAATCTAGATACAAATTTCGGATCTCTATCCGACATAATAGACACTGGGACTCCGTGTAAACGGACAATCTCATCAACATAAATGGTAGCCAATCTATAAGCAGTAAACGTAGTTTTGACAGGCAGAAAATGTGCAGATTTAGTTAGTCTATCAACCACAACCCAAACGGAATCCATACCTCGAGAAGTCCGAGGTAGGCCAGCAACGAAATCCATAGTCACATGTTCCCACTTCCATTCAGGAATAGGGAGAGGTTGAAGAAGAAGTAGCAGGTAATCAACGAGGTTCTTCGAATCAATTGTCGACTGGAACGATATCGACTAGGGTTTCGACTTCTTATTTAGTAGAAAGCAATTATAAAGTGCAACGGATGTCCACAAATAGCACAAAAGTCATTCAAATCAAGGGCCCAGATCTGTCGAATTGAAAATAGAAAAAAACTAATGAAGCAGTTGAGATGAGTGTCGAGGCAGGGGTAGAGGTGCTCGGGGTCAGAGCAGCGAGTCCTAGGCAGAGGAGACCTCTCCTTCCTTGGAGCTGGTTTTGAGTGGCGACGATGTTGAGACCAGTGGCACTGAGGAGGTAGTGAGTCAACGCTCTGAGTCCGAGAGCGAGAATGATGAAGCCTGCTTGGGGTTTGGTCGCGAGGAGGATGCCAAGGCCGGCTCTGAGTCAAAGAGTGGAGATAGCAATGCCAGCTCTGGGTTGGAGTCTAATTCTGATAGCGGTGTTGATGGAGACAGTGCCCCTGAGTCCCCTTCGAGGAAGAGGATGAAAAGGGCCTCTTGAGCTTGATGTGACAACGATTCGCATCACCTCTCGCTTCATCGCCTAAGCCTTGCTTCATACGCTTCGACTTTGCTTCACCATTTCGCCTCGCCTTAGTGCGTATGAAGCGCTACAGGGCCGCATCGCCTCGCTTAGCACTTAGGCGAGCACTTAGTCGCGCCTCTGATAACACTAGAAAATGGGTACCCAAAATTTACCTAGAAAGCATATCAATGGTGGAGATTGAATGAGTATATATTAGGGTCCATATATATAACAAATCTTAGGGTAAACTACCAATAAGACCTAATAGTTAGATTTAATTCTCATTAAGTCCTATTGAAAATAAGTCCTAGTACAATCATCATTAAAAATAATTTTTTGTGACGATTTCTTACATATGTTGCTAAAAATTGACAATTAGTGACTTTTTTTTTTTTTTTTTTGGTCACGGTTTTTATAAATTGTTGCTAAAATTTACAATTAGTAACTTCTTTTGTGACGAATTTTTCAAACTGTCGCTGAAAGTTGAAAATTGGTGACATTTGTTTTGACAATTTTTTTGAACTGTCGATAAAACTTATAATGATTGACTTTTTTGTGATATAATTATCAAACTGTCACTGAAAATTAACAATTAGTGACTTTTTTTAATAGTGTATGATGAAAAATGTCATTAATTATCATAGGACCTATTAGACAATAAGTCCACTTAGTAGGACCTACACGTAAATCTCCCTAAATCTTAACCACATGTAAATTCTGGATATATAATTGTGGGTTTGTAGCATGACTCTTTAATAAAACCTATTGTTCTCTCTCTCTCTCTCTCTCTCTCTCTCTCAATTATAAATTATAAACAAGTCATAGATTTGGAATATTAAGGTGTTGCAACTATGAAGGTGGTATCTCGAAATTTTAAATTACAAACAAGTCATAGATTTGGAATATTGAAGTTATTGCAACTAGGAATATGGGACATGCGTTTGAGTATGCAACTTAGAGTATGCTATAAAGGAAAAGTCGATGAAACGTTACTGCATTAAGGGAAAAATATGCATCTAAGTTTTTCTTTTAGAAGTTGTTCATTTTATATGTTTATGTTCTTCTGTGTTGTTAATATTCATGTTTTTATTCTTCAATTGTTGGATGTTCTAGAGCCCATATGTGGAGGCGCCACAATTTGCAGATGCCCAATTTAACTGTAACTTCCCAATGCCAACGGCACCACCTGGTGTGCAGAGACATTCATAAATATGCAGGAGTGAGGGATTATTGTGTATTTTGTGAACCAGTTAGCATAGCATATGTTGTATGTACCAGTTTTATCCATGTCCGTGATGAAGGCAAGAGGAGAGGGGTGGGTGCTTTTTGATTTGTTGAATGTGTTTGCATACATATGTATGATTGATATAACACACCCCCACTTTATGGAGTTGTTATTGTGTGTATTTATGGAAGATGGAAACATACACAGACAAAATTGGTTGGGGGGGTGGGTGGGTGTTTCTTGAGTATAGTAACATACAGAAAAAATTTGGTTTTTTTTTTTTTTTTTTTTGGGGGGGGGGGGGGGGGGGGGGGGGGGGTTTGTGTTGTTTCTTGAGTTGTTTCTTGAGTATAGTACTTTTCATAAGTACTAGTCTGGCTGATATAAGGCTGCCTTGTAATTTGAATGTCGCATTTTATTTAAAGTTGGTGTCTTTGCAATTTCATTTTGCAGTTGGAACATTTTAGGCTGAAGGATTTACTTGCCCTTTTCCATTTACTGAAGATTTAATAGGCAAATTTCTAACTTGTAGACAATAAAAGTTTGATGTCACCAAGAAATGCTGCAACACCAAAACGGCTTCTGAAATATGGTGCTTTAATCTGGCTTGCATTATTCCATGTCATGTATGCCAAGGGTACAAAGATAGGAATGAGTTCTTTTAAGGTAGGTGTGGGGGGGGGGGGGGGGGGGGGGGGGGGGGGGCGGCGGGCTGGGTAGGAATGAGTTCTTTTAAGGTGGGTGTGGGTGTGGGTGTGGGTGTGGGGGGGTGGGGCGCTGGTGTTTGAGAATTGGCTAAGAGTTAGGGAAAATTATCAATCTTCTAAAAAATGTGGTATGAAAAGTAAGATCTGTATCAAACCAAGTAAGATATGTTTGAAAGCCTGTCATCCAATTGATGTTGTCTCGTTGCAACTGCCTAACTTTATCTCCGTTGCTGCTGTATTTTGGGCACCACTGGAAGCTAGAGTTGAGGAGGATGTACATCTACAATAGTATGAGAGAAGGTTAGAGAGAGGAGAGAATCATTGTGGGTGTCGAAAATTTAAAAATTTATATCAAAATCGGCGGAGAAAACTTTCAAACTTTTATTTTAGACATAAAAAGTTTAGATTTACGCTCTAAAGTTATAGATCTCTACTTTAGGAGTGTAATCTATACTTCAGAAGTGTAAAGAGAGTCAATGAAATATTGTCGGAGTGTCGCTAAAGCACCGTTAGAAATCTCTCTAGAACTTTTTTCCTTAAATACAGTAATACTTAAATGATCATATTTATATGTTTTGTTTATTATATTTTGTGTCATGATTGCATTGTTACCAATAAAACACATAAATTTTCATCGAAAAAATTTATTATATAATTTTAAATTTATTTATACCAGCATAAAAAAGTTAATATTATTATTAATCGAACATTCTTTATCAATATAATTGAGAACAAAAATGTAATCGAATATATTTTTTGTCTACATAAGCTTAACAAATATAGTAATTATAATTATGTTTTTGTTTACTAAAGTTAACTATATGAAAATATTATAGTTGTCACTTTTTATAATATATATCTATATTATATATAACGCGAACAAGTCAATCCTAAAACTTTTTATCTGCTTTTGCTAAGTATCTATTTTCCTATTTAAAATAAAAAATTAGATAAAGGAAAGAATTTTAAACTTTGAACCTAAGGTTTGACAAAGAAGAATCTTACCAAATATTAACAAATAATATATAGCCTGCTAGTGTATATATATATATACATATATATCAGTTATGCTACAAATACTAATTAGTATACTAAATAACACACCAACTAAGACATAAGACATACTTGTGGGTTTCACCACTTAACATGGATCCCACCTAATATTGTATCTAGATGGTGTGCTAGTTGGTACATTAGTTAGTGTTCCTAACTTTACTCCATGTATAAACATCTATGATGGGCTCAACATCAAAACCTTAAGCAATATTTTTCTCAATAAATATGATCAAGTAACTTGTTATAAAATCATCTTTCATCTTGTTATGCAGTTTAGTTTTGAAAATTTTTATAGTTGAAAATCTATCAGTAAAATGATAAATCTGTTTCAATAATCAGTATTAACTTTTATGAACTCATTTTAAAGAATGCTGTGTTGAATGTAAACAATATTTTTTTATTTCTAGACTATTCCTATTTATAGAGAATAAATAAAAAAGAATAAATGCAAAATAAGTTGCATAAGCAAATTAAAACATAAATGACATATGAACAAAAAAATAAAATAGGAACAAATAAGAATAAATAAAAGAATATAAGTAACTCTAAATAATACAAAAATATAACAAATAGAATAGATCAATGTTAGATAAAATTTGATTTCAAAACTATTTTTAAAATTTTATAATATAGATAATTTAGGGGTGCGAATCCATATGATTTAGAGGTTGTGAACTACTATAATTTCGGGGGTGCGAAGTATTGTAATTTAAAATTATCTTACTAATTATTAGTATAATATATATAATTTTTACAAAAACAATGTTATTATTGTACTAAATAATATCATAAGCAAAACATAATGGATAAATGTAGCCATGGTATAAATTTACACGAAGCAACTAATTTTATGACTTAAAAATTCAAAAATTAAGCAAAATAAATCGAGTCTTTCAACTTCAATATATTAAGGTCCTGTTTGTTTTCAGAGGTAAAATAGAGGAGATTGAGAGTGTGGGGATTGATAGTAAGGGGATTAAGTAAAATTGTATTTGTTTTTATGATAGTTATTAGTGTAGGAATTGTTAAATTATTACTATCTAAAAGAAATATAAAATATTAAAATGAATAAAATTATGATTTTTACTTAACAAAAAATACAAAAACATTAAATATTAATGTTAAAATAAAATGCCCAACATGTAAAAAAAATAAATAAATAAAAAAAACCTAAACCGGAGGACTGATTTCCCAATACCATCTTCATCTACCAAGGCCCATCCTGATCTCATGGGATTATGAATCCCCTTTCCATCTCCCAAACAAAACACAACATATAGTGGGTCTCACCACTATCTCAATCTCATTCTCACCTTTATCACTCAAAACAAATGAGGCCTAACTGCGTATTGTAATCCTAATAGACTAGCAATCAACACGTGTTACTCTTATAGATAAAACTTGATAAATCCACATTCCTACCTGTATAAGTCATTGAGGACACGAATGGTTTTATTAGGGGCATAAAGATATTTGTTGGTACAAAGGTCTACTAAGGGTGTTTCATAACTACCATCTATTTGTACAAAATTTTTTATCTATCTGTTCAATTTTTTGAACCTATATATCTAAATTATTTTAATCTATATTTCTCAATTTTTTTAATGTATTTGTGCATTTTTTTTAACCTATCTATCCAAATTATTTTAACTTATATTTTTCAATAATTTTAACCTATCTATCTGAAAAGGAAGTTTTGATCGCGCAAGGGCAAAGCTGTTAACATGATGGGCCTAGCTCGGCCCATTACCTTGTGGTAAGCTAGGCCAAACGAATTGATTAACTCTGCTACGGGGTTTACCGAGCTCCATCATCTCAGCCGTAGTGTTCTATTGATGTACCAAGCAAGTCTAACAGAGTTGTGGTGGTCCAAGTAGAGTGGGACCATGGTATAAACCTAGGGTGAGTTTGGTTGGCCTGCCTGAGCTGTGGTCGACCAGCTGGATGTCTCAGGGACAGGATGGTTGGTGAAGGCCGGTCTTGGAATGGATAGCCACGCGTCGGATTGTGGATAGCTCGACAGGAGTTGCCACGTGGCCCAATTGAAGAGCAAAGGGAAGAATCCGCTGTTCCTGCATGTCAATACCGTTTGGTTGTTTTGTCGATACTATTTGGCAGTATTATCGTGCGCACACGTGTAAGATGGAGAAAGGATAGTACATCCACGTGCTCAGGAGAGGATGAGCAAGGGAGCGTGCACAAAAACTATATAAGACCTGCGGCGTCTCCATGTAATAAGTCTGAAATATTTTGATGCAGAGTTATCTTCTCTTTTGTCTTCTTCTTCTCTCTCTCTCTCTCTCTTTGAGTGCTAACTTGATCATCGAAGGGGTTTTTCGGCAGCACACCAGTCGGACAGCTCATTATCGTTGTGTTTTCAAGTTCACTGACGTTATTCAGAGACGTGAGTAGCTTAGACGTAAGGAGTATGGAAACATAGAATATTTGCTCTTCGTACAATTGGCACCATCTGTGGGAATATTAAACAGACAAAACCTTGACCTCTAAGCTCATTTGACCACTTTCCATGGTGAACAACGACGTTCTGAAGTCTATCATCGATGACATTACACTAGAGTCAGTCCAACTGCGAAACGACTTGCCTGCTGTTCCAACAATGACTGGTCTGGAGACCTCCATGCGAGGACCCTCCAAAGACGCGTGAGGCAAACGCGTAAGGAGTTCTAGGCGCTATATGAGTCTAAAAGGACGCCACCGACGACGTGGATCACACACTCAGCACCTGGAGAGCAAGCTGAAAGACCAGGGAGCCATTATCAGAAAGATGGCGACAGAGATAGAGGCTATGAAGCACCAGCTGAAGGGAAATAGCGTAGTTGGAGTGGGAAACCACAATGAGCGTGCCCATTCCCACCATTCGGTCAGTTGCAATAGGAGGCTGATACCCTCACTTTCCATCACTAGAAGGTTCAGAGCTGACGACTTCAGCAGAGGTATCCTGCACTTGAGATAGTAGCTACAGGCCCTCGCATCTATCATCGACGTCGAGATACTCTTATTCTGATCAATCGGGGGACTTGAGGGACATATTGAAGGAGCGAACATGCCAAAGAAAGGCACAGAAGGTGCCAGCATTACAGCGGTTGACCTACAGAGGACGTGCCAGCGAGGAGGTCGTAATGTCACCACTACGCTTGGTTGCGCATGTGCCACTAGACAGGGACTTTGTGAGGCTGAGCGCCACCCTTTTTTCTCTCGAGATAGAGAACATGCTGCCCCCACCAGTTTTCACCAGCCAAAATTTATGCTCTATGACAGAAAAATCGATCCGTACATGCACGTGAGCCACTTCTGGCAAGTGATGGCTGGCTACTGATGTAACGATGCATTGATGTGCCTTATTTTTCTATTGAGTTTAGGTGAATTGGGCCTAAAGTGGTTCGAGAGGTTGTTGGAGGAGAGTATCTAGAGGTGGCAACAGTTGGCGGCGGCGTTTGTCACCTAATTCAAGACAAACACCAAAACTGCCAAAGAGGTTGATCAAGATGGAATCGAGCGACTTGTTAAAGGCATACAACACCAAGTATTGGGATACATTCAATGAGATTCTTGATTGCCCGGCAAACCTAGTAATCACCTAATACAAGCGCGGTCTTCCAGTTAGACATAGACTTAGAGACTCGCTTACCATCAACCAACCTTCAATCATGAAGTTGCTTATGCAATGCATCAACGAGCACATCCGAGTTGAGGATGACGCAACGGCTACTATTATCATGAAGGCAAATTCGACAGTAGTAAATAAAAGAATTGAAAGCAAAGTTCACATTGTTGGACATGAGAAAAATCATCCAGACAACCGTGGAAGGGATCAGAGTTGTGAAAACAATCGCAACAACAAGAATAACTTCGGCTGGGCAAATTGCCCCTGCGATGCCGCGAATGATGTTAAGAGAAAGTTGAACGCTCGGACAGGCATCACCACGGTCTTCAAAATTCTAATATATCGCATCCTTAACGAGATTCGTAATGAGGCATATGTTTGGTGGCCAGCTAAGTTAGGGGATGCTCAAAGAGGCTTTAACCCACGATATCGTTACACCTACCATGACGAGCGAGGACACCGCACAGAAGATTGCGTGCCCTTGAAGCAACACTTAGAAGAATTTGTGTCAGTGGGCACTTGGACCGCTACATCAACGGGGTGTTGAGGTTACACCTCAAGGCTAAACTGAACCCAACGGCTTAGCCACTCTGGACGCCTCTCTCCAGGGTGTGATCAACGTAATCCATAGGATCATTGAACCAACACAGGTATGCGAACTTAGGGGAATGATCTGAACACATGAGGGAAATTCTATTCGTCCAGCTTGCTGTGAAAAAGGGCAATGCCAAAGTCATAGACTCCATCACTTTCCCCAGCAAAGATCTGGAGCGAATTCAAACCCTACACAATGACACACTAGTCGTCACGCTGCGCATCAAAGACTTCGACATCAAACACATTCTGATCGACTGAGGTAGCTCATTTGAAATAATGTACTATGACGCCTTCAAGTAATTGAAGCTGGAGGACAAAGACCTAGCTCCACACTGATCGGCTTTAACTCGCAACCAGAGTGGCCAGTTGGGAAGATTATCCTACCAGTCAAACCGAGGTCTGTTGTCAAGCAAGTAGAGTTTTGGGTATTGAAGGTGCCTTTGACTTACGACTTGATCTTAGGCAGAGAATGGCTTCATGCCAAGCAGGCGATCGCATCGACTAATTACCAGGTAATGAGGTTTCTCTCTGCCACCAGGATGATAGAGAAAGTGTAGGGTGATCAAATCATGGCCAAACAGTGTTTCGTGGCTATAAATGGAAGCCGAGTAACTAAGGGCTTTGTGCAAATGATCGAAGGACCAGAAGATCAGAAGGTCCTGAACAATGTCGGCAAGAATGTTGAAGATAAGACGGTTAAAAACCTGGTGGAATTGAGAATCGATAAGGACGATCCGAGCAAGTTCTTTCTGCCTAAGTCATCTATGTCCGCCCAAGAGCGATTGGAAATCATGAACTTCTTGGTGGCTAACATAGAAGTGTTTGCGTGGACACCCAACGACATATTTGACGTTGACCCAAACTTTGTTTGCCACTAACTCAATGTTTTTCTAGATGTCGGACCAGTTATACAAAGGATGCAGCGGTCAACAGTTTGCCACACTGAAATGGTGGCAGAGGAGGTCAAGAATCTGTTGCAAGCAGGGGCGATCGAAGAGGTACACTATCCGAGATGGATCTCCAACACCGTGGTAGTGCCAAAGAAGAATGGAAAATGGCAGGTGTGCGTCGATTATAAAACGGTCAATCGAGCTTGCCCCATAGATATCTTCCCCTTTCCAAGAATTGATTAGCTGATGGATCTTATCGTTGGTCACGGGAGATTTAGCTTCTTGGATGCATACTGCGGCTACCACTATATAGTTGTGAACGAACCACACCAAGAGATCACTTCCTTCACGACATCGAGAGGCTTACACTACTATAAGGTTATGTCTTTTGGCTTGAAAAAAGCTGGGATGACTTTTCAAAGAATGATCACTAAGATGTTCACCTCCCTGCTAGGCTGTATTATGAAGGTGTAGCTCGACTTTTTTGCGCCCCATTTCGGAAGCTCGAAAGAAAGCCCTACAGTTTGGACTCTCGCGGTTCTGAATCTAATCTCACAAGTGCAATGTGAAATTGATAAACACCAAAGAGTCAAAATCTGGCAAATCGTTTGGAAAATTGATTTTGAATCAAAAATGCCAAAATTGGATTGCTTTGCCAGATTCAGAGTCGCCACCTAAATATTTTATTTTGGAAAAATTTAGGAAACCCATGACTCGTGCTAAAGGCCATGTGTCCGTAATCACCAAAGTTGCCTCGGGTCGAGAACTTAGGTACGAGAGGGGAAGGTCATGAATTGAGCACCTCCGCTCGCCTGATTAAAGATCGGCCTTTACTAATCATGATATGATTTTTATCAACATTATATGCTCTTGTTCCGGTTATTAGGCTAGCATTACTATGTGATGCGCACAAGCAAGTATAGACTAATTTGCAAGAATTAGAACAATTCAATTTCATGTTTGTTTTGCGAAAAAGGTTTGAATTTGCCACCTTAAGTGGGCTTAAAGTTGTGAATTTTCCACTAGACATAGTAGGCTTAAAACGTACATTCGTTGAATCGTTCCAATTCAAACAACAAGCCTTCATCCATAGGCATTCAAGCAGTTTAACAAATAAGCACTTAGCCTTGTGGCAAGCATGCTAGTCATGGCAATCACTTACACTCATGCAAGTATGCTAAAGCATTAAAAATTCTCCTAGTACTCCAAGCCAAAAAGATATGAGTTAGAAAAATATGCATGATTCCTAACTATGCAAGATGTCTAATGCAACACAAACAATATGCAATTAATAGGCTCGGCTCCTTAACATGGCATATGAAACAATTAAATAACATGCGGTCTAAGCAAGTATTCAAAGAAGTATTGAAATGACAATGCGGTTTGAATGATGCGCTAAGCCCCGGTGCATGCAAAACAAGATGAATGGATGTAAGCATAAGGTATGCTATTTGAAACATGTCCCTAAACTAACCACCAAAAGCGGATAAATAAAAGGGAGAAAGACGTGGGGTTGAAAGACATACACATTATTACATTACGCTCTCACGAAGGAGAGTCCGAATGAATAGCTAAGCTAAGCTAATTAGGCTAAACTAATTATTACAAGCCAAAATAAATAACTAGCTAAACTAATTAACTAATTACAAAACAATTGCAACTAATAATTTAACTAAGTAATTAAACTAAGCTAATTTGCTGCTCTGTCTCGGGAAACGAAGGATGTGTATGCGCATGCTCGGTTTCCACCCGAAATAACCTCCACTTTGCTCTCGAAAGCCTCTATTTGCATAATTGAACACTTCCAGAACAATTTTGCTGCACCTTACTAACACTCTGCTGAGATTTGCATCAGTGGCCAGCTGGCCACTGGTGAATGTTGTCGGCCACCTGCCGGCCATGGATAGTGCTCTGCTGGCCACTAATGCACCGCTTCATCTTGCTACAATAGAGGACAAACAAAGCAAAAAGAGGGTATTCTCACAGATTTTTTGCACAACTCACCCCTCATTTTCATGAACAAATCCAAGGAAAGGCGAATTTAAGTCACAAACCACCAACTCAAGAAATTTCATTGCATGATGGCTTGTGATTCAAGAGGTGCAAGTTCAATAAATGCAAAATAAGACACACAAAACCATCACCCTATCATGCATGATCAAGGATAATAGAGACCTAGGAAACTTGAGACATTTCATCACTTTGAGTATGAAATGTCCCAATTTTCCTTGTGTTCAATTAACGTCTGATTGAACACACAAGTTATTATCTTGCTCACTTTTAATCCCAAGTTTTAGTTACTCATTTTAGATTACTAACCATCATTTAATCAAATTAAGTCCAAATGGTGAATTAAAGTCCTCTAATGGAAAAAACAGCTCAAGACACAAGTTACTTTGAGTATGAAAGAAGTCTCATACCGTTGGTAATGAACCCCTTAAGGGATTAAACCATTAAGTATGAAACCTCAATTCCACACTTAGGCAAACAAGTGACTTGAAACCACTTTCAAAGTAAAATTAAAAGCCAAGAAATGAGAGAGATTACAGAGATGATTAGTGCTGATATTAAGTATAAAAAGCACCAAAAACACACAATCAACTCAAACAAGTAGTGTCTAAAGGCGTAAAACACCAAGCTTGTGAGGAATATTACACTACAACTATGCAATATAAGACTCAAATACAATAACCAACCCAAAACAGAGTTAAAACAGTCCAAAATATAGCCTAAAGCATGTTGGAATAAAGCTACAACAAGCTAGAAAAATAAGCTAAAGCATGGCACCAACTAGGCTAGCAAACAAGACACAAATAAGGGAGGCTAACCCCTCCAAATTTGGACTTCAAGACATGATTTTCACCACTGAAAATCAGTGTTTAATGGCCTAAAAAAAGATGGTTTGAAAATGGGAAACGAATGTGGAATGGCCTTAACAACAAGGAATGAAGAGGGATGAATCACCCCCTAACCTTAAATGGCCAAAAACACCAATTTTAGCCCATAAAAATAGAGTTTTTTTATAGCTCAAAAACAACCCAAAACATGAAAAAAAGATAGGAATACAAGTATGTAAAGCAAACTAACAAAGCTAGTATTATACTTCTTGAAGAGAAGAGTGATTCTAAGCAACAATTCCAAGCAAACACACCTTCTAGAGCTCAAACCAAGCTCAAGAATACCTCAGCTCAGAGATGAGAGGATTTGGTTAAGGGTGTATAGCCAAGAGTGTAGGAATTGTAGGCAAAAGTGTAGAGAATTTGTAGAGAGAAAGAGAATTGTAGAGAGAGGGGGTCCATATATATAGAAAACATGAAATCTATACAAGGAGATCTAGCCCTCCATGTGTGGATAGATACAAGCATCTGTGCAAACAGTTGGCACAGCTAGCATAAAATATCTGCAGAAAACACTGGTGGCCAGCCGGCCATCAGTGGTAGCCAGCAAGGCATCATTGGTGGCCGGCAAGGCACATCAATGGTCAGCAGACCAAAAATGATGGCCGGCAGCCTCTAGGGATGGCCGATAGGCCACCAGAGGTTGCAGACTAGAAAGATAAAGGCCTGGTCCAAAAATGAGACAAAAATGATGCAGGGTTTGAAAAGCTCAAAGTTGTAGTGTTTCGCTGAGGACTTCGAGCATTTGGTGAGCAAACGGACTCATCATCGGATGTACTTGTGAGGACATCCAAGGCTTAAAGGACTGTCAAAAATAGGGTGTCTACAGTTGCCCTTTTTTGACAGAACTCGGAGTCATGAAATGACGTGAGTGAATGTCAAAGCCTAGAGACGACCCATTTTGACAAGGCCGTAAGACTTGGACAAACAATCAAGACAAAAATAAATGGTTGCGTCCGCAGGTTGCCTACGTATCCCTTTGCAAGGAATCAAACCAGCGTAGTTCTAGGGCGAAATGCAAATGATATGCATAATGCAAGAACATAACTTATGATCATGCAATGAGGCTGTGTAATGAAACATTTGAATGCAACTACAACGCAAAGGAAATGCCACACTTAAACAAATTGAAACAAGGCACAGCAATTCCAATCATGAAAAAAAGTAAGTAAATAAACACGCCATGCGTGAGAAACACGAGCCAAACCACATTTCATGTAGAAAGGATGTAAGAAAAATTAAGCAAGCTTAACTACGCATCGCGCAGGAAAGGTGAAGAGCAATATAACCATCGGGCACACCCGAGGTCTCAACCGAGATCCTAATGCGTTGCACGCGGAAGGAGAAAAAGGATTGTGTGAACACCGGGTGCATCCAAATGTTTTTAACCGATTTGAAATCCTAACATGTCTTACGTAAGAGGAGGAAAAGTGGTGTGAACACCGGGACGTACCCGAATGTTTTTAACCGATTTGCAATCTTAATGCTTCTCACGCGAGAGGAGGAAGGGGTGGTGTGAACACCGGAACACACCCGAATGTTTTTAACCGAAGGGGTGCTGTGAACACCGGGATGCACCCGAATGTTTTTAACTGATTTGCAATCCTAACGCGTCTCACGCGAGAAGAGAAAGCGGTGGTGTGAACACTGGGACGCACCTGAATGTTTTTAATCGATTTGCAATTCTAATGCGCCTCACGCCAGAGGAGGAAGGGTTGTGTAAACACCGGGACACACTCGAATGTTTTTAATCGATTTGCAATCCTAACACGTCTCACGCGAAAGGAGGAAGGGGGTGTGAACACCGGGACGCACCGAATGTTTTTAACTGAAGGGGTGGTGTGAACACCGGGACGCATCCGAATGTTTTTAACCGATTTGCAATCCTAACACGTCTCACGGGAGAGGAGGAAGGGGTGGTGTACATACCGGGATGCACCCGAATGTTTTTAACCGATTTGCAATCCTAAAGTGTCTCACGTGAGAGGAGGAAGGGGTGGTGTGAACACGGGGACGCACCCGAATGTTTTTAACCGATTTGCAATCCTAACGCGTCTCACGCGAGAGGAGGAAGGGGTGGTGTGAACACCAGGATGCACTCGAATGTTTTTAACCAATTTGCAATCCTAACACGTCTCACGTGAGAGGAGGAATGGGTGGTGTGAACACTGGGACGCACCTGAATGTTTTTAACCGATTTACAATCCTAACGCGTCTCACGCGAGAGGAGGAATTGGTGGTGTGAATACCGGGACGCACCCGAATGTTTTTAACCGATTTATAATCCTAACGCGTCTCACGCGAGAGGAGGAAGAGGTAGTGTGAACACCGGGACACATCCGAATGTTTTTAACCGATTTGCAATCCTAACGCGTCTCACACGAGAGGAGGAAGAGTAAAAGGATACGATTTAAAGGGCACGAATGATTTTACCTGGAATTCCTCTGAATGAACTGTACACACAATATCGTGCATGTATTAGAAAGAAACTTAACAAGTGCGATACGGTAAGAATGCATGTTTCGTGCAAGACAAACAACCAAGATACAATGGCAATGGCATGTTCTATGCGAAACAAATAACCAGAAGCATATTCTATGTGTCATTCAAGAGTGGATGCAAGACGCACATGCAATATGCGTGAAATGCATGTTTTATGTAACAACATATATGAAATGCATGTTCTACGAAAAGAAATAAAATGCATATTCAAGCAACAACGAAGAAATGCATATTTATGCACTGGACAAAAAGCATAATTTGACCCAAAAAAATTCAATAACAAACTTCCGATTTACCTCCCGGAAGAGTTACTATATGTTTAAAGGATACACCTCATTCATGTTGACAAGTGACGAACATCATGCACCGAAAAACACAGTTTAAAGCTTCCATAGAGACAAATTGAACCAAACAGTGAACTGCCCCTGCATTTCTTGGAAACCAAAGACACAAAACAGCATTAGGACCACAGGGGAGGCCAAAGGACACCTGCCGGCCACAAGGGGAGGCTGCCGACCAAGTGCCGGCCATTGGTGGACCTTACCAGCCACCAATGGACCTTGCGGGCCACCTGCTGGCCATCGATGGCAGTGCGGGGGCAAATGTGACTTTTCGGCTCGAGTCTTTAAATATGAGCCTCTAAGGGTCATTTCCTCACTTCTCTAGGGCCGAAATCTTCCTCCCTCTCTCTCTGGGCACTCCTTCGCTCTGGATTTGTGATTTCTACGCGTTTTCCAACGCCTCACGCGAAGTTGATTCGCTAAACCCTTTTTGTTTCCTTCATTTTGAACCGATTGAAATTTGATTTCGGTGCTCCTTTCCTCATTTCCACCATTCTAGGCTTGTTCTCCTCGAGCTTCTCTCAAGTTTTGTGCACTTTTCTCGACTTTGACTTTTTCCTCCATTTTCTCTCTCCTAGGGTTTGACTTTTTTCAAGTTTACCCTTTTTCTTCACTTTTTCACCTAGTTCGCACCCATTTCCAGATGGCGGAAGATATTCCTCATGACGGGACTCCTCCGGATATTTCCCATGTAGTTCTACCTATTCTCGAGGTAGAGGAGCTAATAGCTGACCTTGAGGCCGACCTGGAAGCGGAGTTTGAGCTTGAGGCAGAGCTAGAGTCACTACCACTGAGGGTACAGCCTTTCGATCTGGAGAGATATCTCCCTCAGACACATATATTGCCTACTGCCGGAGGCATCAAACACTTTACTTAGTTCGCTCGCGGTGCACCGGAGGACCTCCTGCTGAGGGAGCCAGATTCTCACTTGTCGGCCATTGTCGTTGAGGTATGAACTCTGTTTTCATGTATTTTGCCTTTTCTTATTTGCATTTATTGCACTGTATTTATCGGATTCACCTGATTGCATTTCATACACTACCTTATATCTAATTGCATTTTATGCACTGCCTTAATCTAATTGCATCTGTTCTCTGCTACAAGGCGAGTCTCGCGCCTTCAGAGGCAACGGTGCTACGATCGCCCGAGATTGGTTCGACGAGCTCCTCGCCGGAGTTCGTGACATCATTGACGAGGCTAGCTTCGACCTTTTCTGCTCTGGCTTGACTCGGGTCGTTGTGAGTCGTCCCCTCCTAGGAGCGCTCATGGAGAGATGGTGGGACACCACCAACTCCTTCCATTTTTCCACCATAGGGGAGATGACGATGACTCCCTACGACTTTGCCATGATCACCGGCTTAGGCGTAGGGGGCGATCCTATCCCTATCAATACAGATATAGAGGAGTGGGAGGCGGCCTGGTTCGAGCTGCTGGGGGCACATCCACCTATATACCAGACAGGGATGGTCAGATACACTTGGTTTGCTGAGCGATTTAGAGGGACCGAACCCAAGACGATAGAGGAGATTGAGCAGTAAGCCAGGGGCATCCTAATGTTCGTCTTCGGTACCACCTTGTTTTCGACCAGGTGGAACACCGTAGGCCTGCATTTGTTGAGTGCCCTGGTGATCCTTTCTCGGGTTCGTTTTTATGACTGGGGTGGACCTGGCCTTGCTACGCTGTACGGATATATGAGTTCGACCTCCCCGTCTACGAGGAGACTTGATTGGAGGCTACTAGCGAGCCTGGGAGTTATACATCTCAGCTCCCTTTTCTAGCACTTTACATTTTCTTTATAGTTTCTACTTTACATCTGTTTCAATACACGTACTTTCTGTTTTGCACTTTCTGTACTTGCTTAGACACTATTCATACACTGTGCTTTCTATTTTTCACTTTCTACATTTGCTCAATACTGTATTGATCACATATCATTGCATTTTCCCTGCAGCTATGGGTGTACGCATATTTCCCGACTCTCGCATCAGAGCCTGTAGAGGAGCTTCCATTGGCAGTCCCCTATTCGCGGATATATGACGGTCGATTCCGCCGTAGGACCCCGTGAGCCCTTCACGTTCTTCAGACATTACTTTATGCAGTAGTCGCCTATGAGGTAATCTGAAACACAATCATTTTTGCTTTGAAACTGTTCTGCTTCACACATTTAGCAACTGACAGCAACTAATAATCTGTATAACTTCTATTTGTAAATCATGTAGTAGCTATGGGCCACGATGCCAGTGGGGGTTTGAGATCAGTTTGCCAGGGCTTGGGCCACTTCCCGCTACCGTATCCTACTCGAGGGCCCAATTTGCCAGGCCTGGTTCTTGGGCAAGCGCTTTGTGTGCCGAATTATGGGCTTGTCCGACTTGATCGTCCCGATGGCTCGTCCAGTTTAAGGTGGGCCCGGACGCTGACTATTTTCGAGCAGAGGGCGACTATGCGGCTTTCATCCAGACACATCTGATGCCGCCCCTGACTAGTGTTCGTACAGCTGAGGAGACGAGAGCTCCTGTCGCAAAAAAGAGAGAGCTAGAATGACCCAGGCGAGCCGGGCCCGTGGCAGAGGGGCTTCCCGGGTGAGGCAGAGGGCTAATTGGCTAGAGCTTCCTACTACGCTGACTTGCTGGCGACACATCGGGGATGCCTACGAGGTTCTAATTAAGCCTGCGGCGACTAGTCACGAGCTTGTCGAGGTCCGAGGCCTAACTCAGGTATGAACCACACTTTACATTTGCACCCCATACTTCATTTCAGATATGTTCGTTTGTAGATACTGATCATTCAAAATGCATTTGTAGGTATCCATCGGGTATACGGGAGGTGCTTTTGAGCTGATAGCCTCCCTGATGGAGATGGTACAGAGGAGAAAATCGCTGCTCAGCCTCTACAGTATTCAGGTAATTTCTTCAGTTTTCCATTCCAGGCATCAAAGTTCCACTGACACACTGACATTGACATCTCAACTGAGAATTTCTCAAACTACACTGACACACTGCATCAATACACCGCATCTGACACTCTGTATTCATACGCTGTATTCACATACTATATTCACACACTGTATCTGACTTCTGCATATACTCATTCTGCACATCATACTTGCATCTGATATGCATACTGTGGCTGACATGTGACAAATATCTTTCCAGATTCCATCCATACCGATGGCACCAGCTGCAGCTGCAACACCCGTACCGGCACCAGCAGTACCTCCTCTGGCAGCAGGGAGGATAGAGAGACAGGCTCCAGTACACAACCCAGGCAGAGCTAGGGGCACCCGAGCCGAGAACGGCCCTTCAGAGCCCATTTTGAGTGATGATGATGTCGAAACGAGCGACTCTGAGGAGGCAGCGAGTCAGCATTCAGAGTCATCTGAGAGTAGAGGTGATGACGCTGGCTTGGGTTCCGAAAGTGAAGGTGATGCCGAGGCGAGCTCTAAGACATAGAGTGAAGATGACGTTGGCTCGGGCTCCGGTCCAGGTTCAGATAGTGGTGCCGACAGAGACAGTGCCCTAAAGTCCTCTCCTCCGAGGAAGAGGACGAAGAGGGCCTCTCGAGCTTGAGGCAACCAGCGCTGATTATTTTGTATTTTGTTTAGTTTCTTTTTGCTAGCAGCATTAGCACATGTATAGCTTTAGGAAGTTCTATTTGCTTTAAAAACTTGTACTCCACTTTTGTAAAAACAACCATGATCGAAATGAAAAACCAGCTCTTTTTGAAAAAAGTGTTGTATTTTGCATCATGAGCACCACTTAACATGAAATGAGATTAAATTTGATAATGAAAACTGAACAATTGCATTGGCACAACATTCTTAATCAGGTAATGAACCGACCAACAACTAAAATAAAAAGCAATATATAACTCGATAAACAAATCAACATACAACTTGATAAACAAAACAACTTAGCAAAGATAAAAACTCAACAAACTTGCTAAAAACCAGAAGGACTCAAAACAAGACCTCAAAACACACAAAAGTAAAACAAACACATGCTTTCAGCATTGTTTAGCACAAAGGAGGATAGCAGGTCAGAGTGAGAGACTGTCGGCCACAAATTAGGGTTGCCGGCCATATGCCGGCCATGAGAGGTGGCCTGCCGGCCACCAATGTCCTTTGCCGGCCATCAATATGGCTTGCCGGCTACCTACCAACCATCAATGTGCAAGACCTCCAGGTTGTTGACATCTGACTTCCACTCACTGCCTTATCTTCTACAAAAGGTTTAAGCTTCGTGGTTTCTTCAATTCAGCTGCAAATTCTTCACAAATGGAACCATTTTTCGCTGAAAAACTCTCAAATTGGATTGTAACTTTAGATGGCTCAGAAAATGTGAATTTCTAGGGTTTTAGCATAAATGCACTTTTCCTGCTGAGCCGTTCTCCGTTTTGTTTTTCGTTCCTTCATGTCGCGGCTAGATGCTAAAACCCGATTACATATGTCTTTAGCTTCGAAGGACAAGAGATATGCCCGACAATCGAAGAATTTCAAGCGTTAATGGAATCCTGGCGCGATGAGGAAATCATACCTCAGCCCCGTTTCGGCTACATCTAAGCTTTGGGACGGATGTGCTAGCTTACTTTACATGAGGCTCGATCCTTGGTCCATAATAGAGAGTTGGATATTGCCAGCCTGATTCATCTATTTTCTGAGGTCGGTGACCAAGGTAATCTTCTTTGGCGGGATTTTCAGCAACATGCCTTTTGCTTTATGTATGTTGGCACATTTCCTCTTTGCCCCTAAATTTGGCGGATCTAGCATTCGGCTAGTTGAAGTGGCCCAAGGTTTGAAAGAGGGCAAGAGTTGCATCGGCTTGGTACTGGCCGAGACTTTGATGGGCTTAGACACCTTCCATCGGCAAGAGACAAGAAAATTTGCAGGGAGTCCACTACTCCTTCAGGTAAATGTTTCCCACCCTTTCTAATATGTGTTTCTCACATCACTTGGCACTCATGCTCTGTTTTTCTCTCAAAACCCTTTTCTCACTTTTCTCGCAACATACATCTCTCTATTCTTTAATCTCTCTTTTCTTTCATCCCTCCCCAGGTGTGGCTAATGGACAAGCTGAAGGTAGTGGACTCATGCTCGACATACTCAGCTCGAGCATACTTTTCCGCTAACAGCTAGTGGATTTCCCCAACAAGGGATGGTGGTGCCACTGGATGTACAACAGGTCTGCTGTTGACCTTGCTTGGTGTTGCCCCTGACTTAATTTGACCGAAATGAGCTATAGCATGACTCGGCAACCTAGCATTTAGCTGATTAGCCTGACACACTGTGTATTTTACTTTTTGTTCCGGTTTAGGTGTCAGTTTGGACATGATCAGACTTGCCTAGAGGAGGGGGTAGAGTACCCAGTTTAATTCCCCGTCCGAGGTTCACATTTGGCTAGGTACCTCACTGCTTGGAGGACAAGAGAGCTTTTGGCTCCTGCCCCTAGTTTCAGCTATGCCCTTTCTGGCGAGTGCCTGGCTTGGCTCGAGGATGAGGCACAAACCAGGCCCACTTTAGCATCAAGAGCTTTCACGAGCACGAGAGGGGGACGCAGGAGCACCTGACTCATCTATGCCCCTAGTTTATTGCTTTGATCTTTCTTTTCAAGTTTTATGAATGCAATAAAAGCAACTTTGATTTGAATCGAGAGTTAGAGAACTTTGTATTGAAATCAATGAAATTAAAGTTGTGAGCACTGAAAATTTTCCTTTTGGTCCAAAAATGGTCTAAGTTGTAAAAGGTAAAATTTGAGCAAAAATCAACTTTTATCAAAACTTTTCAAAACCATTTTCGATAAGGATCACCACTTAACACACACGGAATCTATCCTCGAGATGTACAACCCCGAATCCAAAGATAACAAATTGTCCCTTGACTGAATAACACTGCTCAGCACTGTAACCAGCTCTTCTCTTAGGGTAGAGATCACAACCGAACTTTCAGATAAAGAACAGACAAAGATGACCTGATCAAACACAGGGACAGGACAATTGAGTTGGAGGTGTTTACGGCTGAACTTTAGGATGAAGTTGCCTACGTATCCCGAAGATGAGAATCAGGCCTTACGTAGTTCGGTGCGGGTTCACTTGAGTATTAACGCTCCCTTTTTGCGCTGTAACTTTTGTCAATGCCGCCCTTTAGGGTTTTCAACCTTGCGAGCTCAGTTTTTCTTTATTTATAATTTTTTGTGCTCTAACTTTTGCCTGGGTCGCCCTTCTAGGTTTTTAGCCTAGCGAGCCTCTTAGGGATAGTATTTCTTCAACTTGTCCATGTTGATCGGTTGGGAAAATTCTAAGCCATCCAAGTCTATAAGAATAACAACTCCACTCGACCAGATAGTTTTGATGATGTAAGGACCAGTCCAATTGGGTCTAAAATTGCCCCTAGGGTCATGGATGGGAGCTCGGTTGTCTTTCAACACCAAATCCCCTTTTTTGAGATTCCGAGACTTAACTTTCTTGTTAAAAACCCTGGCAATCCTGCGTTGATAGCCTTGAACATGGTACAATGCTTTCAGCCTTCTCTCATCAAACAACATCAAATCTTCGAACCTACTTTGTTGCCAGTCTGCCTCTACTATTTAACATTCGACCATAACCCACAGCGACGGAATTTTTATTTCAATTGGCAGAACAACTTCCATCCCATAGACGAGAGAGTAAGGAGTTGTCCATGTAGACATCCAGATTGAAGTTCTATAGCCCCAGAGTGCGAATGACAATTTGTCTGGCCAGTTCCTGTAGGTCTCAACCATTTTCTGCAAAATATGCTTGACGTTCTTTTTGGCAGCCTCAACAGCTCCGTTGGTTTGCGGCCTATATGTAGATGACTTGTGAAAAGCCACATTTTATTTCTCCAACAAGTCAATCACTTCTTTCTTGAAATGGGAGCCATTATCTGAAATGATCTCATTTGGGACTCCATAACGGCAAATGATGTTGTTTCGGATGAACTTAACCACATGTGCTGCTTTCAACACTACGTAGGACTGAGCTTCCACCCACTTCGCGAAGTAATCAATTGCCACCTGAATGTACTCATGCCCATTTGACCCTTTTGGTGTGACTGTACCGATAACATTGATTCCCCAGACTGAGAAAGGCCATGGTGAAGTCATGTTGTACAGTTTGGACGGTAGGATGTTCATGCGATTGGCATGAATTTGGCATTTGTAGTATCGCCGAACAAAACCAATACAATCCTCCTCCATAGTAGACCAGAAGTAACCTTGCTTGAGAATCTTCCGGGCTAACATTACTCTGTTCATGTGCACTCCGCACTCTTCCCCATGGATGGCCTTCATTAGGCGCTTGGATTTCTCTGCGTCGACACACAACTTGTGCATTCCCAGATGGCCTCTCTTATACAGTTTACCTCCGTAGATGATAAATTGAATAGCCATTCGCCGTATTGCCCTTTTGTCTTTGGCATTTGCCCCTGGTGGATAAACCTCATTTTCCAAGAAGTTTCAGATATCATAGTACCAAGGGTTTTGATCTTGCGCTTCATCTATTGCGGCGATAGACTCGTAGGCCGGCGTATACCTCTGCTCAATAATGATCGAACGCATCTGGACTCCAAGCGGGATGTCTATCATGGATGACAGAGTTGATAAAGCATCGGGGAACTTGTTGTTCTCTCTTAGTAGATGTATGAAGGTCAGCTTTTCAAACCTAGGAATCAGAACGTCCAGGGTTCGGTGATAAATCTTCATCTTTTCTTCTTTGACCTTCCAATCTCCTTTTTCTTGAGACATAACTAGGTTCGAGTCCCCAATGACGTCCAACCTTTTTACCACTAGTTCTAGGGCGGCTTTGAAACCAGCGATACATACCTCATACTCTGCTTCATTGTTAGATACCTTGAACCGGAGTTTGAAGGCTAAGGGTATATAGGAATCGTCGAGTGCTATCAGTAACACCCCTATCCCATAACCATATTCATTGGACGCTCCATCAAAGTACATTGTCCAAATCACTTCTTCGACTTGCAGAATAGCTTCATCTAGGAACACGTATTCTACCGCTTCATCCCCTTCTACTAGGTGATCCGCCAGGAACTCCGCTACCGCTCTCCCCTTGACAGACTTGCGAGTAACATACTTCAGATCAAATTCAGAGAGAAGAAGTAGCCAACGAACTAGCCCACCCGTAAGCACTAGTTTCTCAAAGAGATATTTGATGGAATCTAATCTCAAAACTAGAATTACGGAATGAGCTAACAAGTAGTGCTTCAACTTCCTGGTAGCCCATACCAAGGCTAAGCAAGCTTTCTCTAGCGGGGTGTAACGGGTCTCGTAATCTAGCATTTTCTTACTCAAGCAATAGATGGCTTTCTCCACCCTATCCTCAGATTCCTGAGTAAGCATGTATCCCATCATTGTGTTCATGACTGATAGATACAGAATCAAGGACTCCCCCGGCTCTGGGGGTGACAACACAGGCGAATTCTGAAGATATTGCTCGATCTGCTCAAAAGCAAATTGACATCGATCGTCCCATCGGAACTTCTTTCCTTTCTTCAGGAGACCAAAAAGTGGTTCACAAGTCAAGGTTAATTTAGAAATAAACCGTCTTATGAATTGCACTTTACCCAGAAAGCCTTGCACCTCCTTTTCAGTCCTTGGTAGTGGCATTTCTAGGATGGCCTTGATTTTGGAAGGATCTACCTCGATGCCCCTCTGTGTGATCAAGAAACCCAGCATTTTTCCTGCTGTTATGCCAAAAGTACACTTTTGTGGATTCAACCTTAGTTTTTATTCTCTGATTCGCTGGAAAAATTTCTTCAAGGTGGTGTAGTGGCCCTCTCTTTCCTTGGACTTGACAATCATGTCGTCCACATACACCTTAACCTCTTTGTGGATCATATCATACAAGATCGTGATTGTAGCCCGTTGATAAGTAGCCCCAGTATTTTTCAGACCGAACGGCATCACCCTATAGCAGTAGGTTTCCCACGGCATGGTGAAGGCAGTCTTCTCTCTATCCTCGGGTGCCATTAAGATCTGGTTGTACCCGGAAAATCCATCCATAAAGGAGAGCAACACATCGCCTGCGATGAAGTCCACTAATTCGTCAATGTGCGGTAGAGGAAAGTCGTCCTTCGGACTATCTTTGTTCAGATCTTTGAAATCCACACATACCTGAATTCTACCATCTTTCTTCGGCACCGGAACAATGTTGGCCAACCAAGTAGGATACTCAGATACTAGCAAAAACCCGGAATCAATCTGCTTGGTGACCTCTTCTTTGATTTTCAGAGCCCAATACGGGCGTATTCTCCAAAGTTTCTGCATGACGGGTCGGGCCTCAGGGTCAAGAGAGATCCGGTGCTGTACAATCTCATGATCGATTCTAGGCATGTCTTCGTACGACCACACGAAAACATCTTTGAAATCTTTTAATAAAGCGACTAAATGCTCACGTTCCTTCGAAGACAACCCAATCTGGACCAGACACGGATCCTTCTCAATACCCACATTAATTGAAGTGATTTCATCAACCAGGGGTTTTACAAACCTCTCATCCTCTCGATCAATCAAATGTGTCAAAACCAGAGGAACTCCTTCCTCGTTGTTTTTATCAAAGTTTTGAAAGTCATGATCAATGCAATACACAAGTGGCACAGAAAAGTACTCAGAAATAGCAGAGGTACCATTCTCATTCACAACTTCTAGTTCATCCAATTCCTCGGTTACGACCGACTCAAAAGAAAAGGAAAAAAATGACCTGGACAAAACAACGGCATCCGGGTTATTAACCCCAGGAATACCGGACTCTGACTCAGAAGAACTGGAATCTGATTCCGACTCCACAGACTCTATGGAATCAAATTCCGGTTCACTACCTAATTCAGAACTGCTGGACAAAAAGCCCTCTTTGAACTGCCAAACAAGGGAGGGTGCGATAAATGGGTCCAGAATGCCACCGGAAGGGCCCACAGCCGATTGATCTCCAATAATGGAATCGGAGAAGTCATCCCCAAGTTCTCCAGTGTGATCTGAAAGGAGACAAGCCAGTGCTACTCTGATCTTAAGTTTTATGCCATTGGACTCATCCTCTGCACTCTGTTCAACCTCAGCTGGTAGGTCAGTCTGTTCCTCTGTAACTTCATCCTCTTGCAATTGTAGATCGAAGAAGATCTCAAAGTCGGGCAAACATCGCTTCTCAGAGTTCAGCCATAGCTCAGGAAAGCCGCAGAATGGGAAATCTTCCCCCTCTCAGACAAAGCGATCGTTCAGGGTTCCTTGAATAGGTCTATACACCAACTCATAGTGCTTCCCAGTTTGCTTAGCCTTGGCTCTTCCTGCCATTTCCTTTCCCTTTCTTACCTAGTCCTCTTTGGTAGGCGTGTAACCTAGACTAAAGGTATGAGGGTTATGTGGCACTTCGGCCAATACGGCAACGCCCTTCCGGCCACTCCTTTCCAATCCTATTCCAGGTACATGTTGCAGCTTATTCATGAGGTAGACGGATTGAGCACTAACGTACAACCCCTCATCAATAGCCAGAATATCTTGCATTACCCGGGCCTCGGCCAAGGTGAACCTAAACAAAAAGACATCCTCATCGCCGTGTACAATTTCCAATACCGGTGTAGTGACTTTCGACGGAGGATGTATCGAAGAATTCCCAAAAACAATAGTTACCCCCTTCCCATGGGGGTACTTCAGCATCTGATACAAAGTGAAAGAGACATCTTTCACTTAGTGCAGCCACGACCGTCCAAGGAGTAAGTTGAAAGTGGTTGGAACATCTAGGATGTGGAACTCAATGTCCTATTGTGCCTGGCCAACCTGGGTTCTAACCCGAACTATCCCCATTACTTCCCGACTTGTATTATCATAAGCCCGAATCATCTGGGCCGTTGGTGCGAAGTCTGCTGGCTTCAAACCGATAGCATAGGCCGTGCGCGACGGACACACATTAATTCCAGACCCATTATCAACCAAGACAACTGATATCCACTTCTCTTTACGTTTAACAAAGATGTATAGTGGTTTGTTATGCTCAGAGCCCTCTTGCGCAATTCCTTATCTGTAAAGGTCAAAGTCGGCGAAGCGCTTCCCGGGAAAACCAGTCCCACTAACTGCTCAGGGGTTGTGTCAATAGAGAGCTTAGCCTTATCCATTACTGATAGGATGGCTTGTCTATGCACTTGTGAAGCCATGAGCAATCCCCAAATGGATATGTCCGCTTGAATCTTTTTCAGTTGTTTCAGTACAACTTCCTCCTCCAACAGTTTATCTTTCTGTTTCTCAGCTTCCTTATCTTTCCCAGACGCTTCTAGTTAGTCCAATTATGGGGGCTTAAAGTACCGCCCGCTCCTGGTCATGTGATCGACTTCCTCGGAATACCATGTATCATCTGGCAAATTCTATCCCTAATCTTCATCAATGTGGGCAAGATGTAAATCATTATCTTCCCACCACATTCCTTCGGCAACTGACAAATAACTGTCTGGTTCCATTGTAAGTACTCCTGTATCCGCAACACAGTCAATCCCCGCAGGGCCTTTGGCTTTTCTAGCCTTCTGATCATTCTCAATTCTTTCATACTTGAACCGCTTCAGCACGGCCTCTTGTTTTGTATCGGCTGTACCAATGCTACCCAATTCTTGAGCAAAATTCTTAGTACTGGTGCTCTTCGGCAACTTTCCCTTGTCGTTGACCATTTCGGCCGTTGCAGAAATTCCCGTTTCCAACTGTCCCTGCTTTGGTTGAGACCCCTCATCAACATCCAGTTCATCATTAAGCCACCCCGTATTATCCGTTGATCCGTTCATATCAAACCAACCAATCTGTACATTCCCCAGATGTTCTTCATCGAAAAATTACAGATTACTCATGTTCTCCTCAAGTTCAGCTAAGTCATCTAGTCATTGGCTTGGTCCATCCTCCCGGACTACATTAACCTCCATTCTCGTTGGCAATTCCACCCCTAGTCTAGCCTGAATTGTTGGCACAATGTAGCAACATGGGTTATATGCCTCTTCAGTTAAGCTCACAGAGCCCTCAGGCATGCCTTCTTCTACCACAGCCACCACCACAAGTTCGGGTTAGGATATGGACGCGCTCATCATGCACAAGTCTGTGCTTTCTGGGATAAACAACGCCGGCTTAGGTAGATGGGAATGGGTGATGTATATACTGGGGTCGTATGAGACAGCCAGCGTTTGGATAAGGTTTACTTGCTTAGGTGGCGGGGGTTGGTTATGTGGTGGGAGAGAATTTGTAGTGACATTAGGCTTTTCAGGAGGCGCTATCACTTTGTTGTCAATGAGATCCTGAATCTCATGACGTAATCTAAAGCATAGGTCGGTATCATGACCATGTTGCTGGTGGAAGGTGGAGTACTTGGGCAGGTTAAGTGTAGGAGGGAGGGGATTAGGCAAGGGGCACAGCTCCAGGGGCTTTAGATGCCCCTTTCTGATCAAGACCCTTAAGGTCGCAGATAGAGACATATAGAGTGGGGTGAAAACCCTCTGGCCCTGGGGTTGGTGTTTTGTAGGTTGTGAGGTGGTTTCGGATGTACCGGTAAAGGTGGTAGTTGTTTTCGGTGTGATGGTAACCATACCAACATCAGAAGTCCTTGCAGCTGCATTACTACTCGTAGCCGCATTTGAACTCCGTATAAAAGCCCTCTTGGGCTACTCTTTTTCATGGTCTATCAGACCCCGTTTCATTGCATCCTCTATTTGCATCCCTATCTCATGAAGGTCAGCAAATGTAGGTAGAGGTAGGACTATCATCTTTTGTAGCAACCTCGGTTGCAGATTACAAACGACCATTCTTATCTGGTCCTTTTCAGCTGGCCGGGTGGTCATCATGGAGGCCTTATCCCTCCACCGAGTGACGAAATCGGAGAAGCCCTCCTTCGGCTATTAACGAGTTGTCTCGAGATCACGAGTTGTGACGTTGATTTGAGTATTATAGGAGTATTGAGCAATAAAAGCCTCAGCCATCTCTTCCCAGCTCCTCTTTACAGAATCTTCTAGTTTAGCATGCCAAATGGCCGCGATACCTGACAAGGTTCGGCCGAAGAGGGATAACTTATGCAATCTAGTTAGGCCCATCGGCCACAGAATATCTGAAAATAGCCGTAAGTGGACCATGGGATCACCCGAACCGTTAAAGCGATCTATATGTGGCATTTTAAACCTATCTGGCAAGGTCACCGCTGCATCGGTATAGCCATCCTCTATATCTGGGATCGAATTGATACCCTGAGCTCGTTTGAAAAGCTTCTCAAGCTTACTCACTTTCAGAGCGGTAGGGTCGACCTCAAACTCAAACGGTGCCTCCGTTGGGTAGACCGGTGCTTTGGAAGTTTGAGGTGGGACTGGCCCTGCCAGAATATCCGCATTCTCTGGGACATTAGTTGTATCCCTGGGTATTGGAACCCTGACTGGGGGTGGATGTAAAGCAGAAGCTGCTGCTTGTTGTGGTTGTTGTTGCTGTTGAAGCGTAGCAATCAGTTCAGCCTGCTGGGCTGCAATCTCCGTTTGGCGAGCGGTAACTTCCGTTTGGCGAGCAGTGTCCAGTTGCATGGCCTCGATGGTTTGTTAAAGTTGGCGCATCATATCCTCCATATTATCTACGAGGTGCTGGTCTGTGAGATCCGGTGTATACTCTCTTTCTGAGGTGGAAGCAGAAAACTGGGCCCGACTGAGCACTGGTGACGTAGATAATAACCGTTGAATTGGCAACTACTGAACCGGTGATCTATGCCTCACTCTCCTCCGTCTCGTAACCGAGGGCAACGAAGCAAACACTGGTTGTCCTCCAATAAGATCCTCAGATCGATAAATCCTCCTGACTCGAGTCCAGAGTTCTCGGGGGGTAACTGCCTCGTCGAAAGCAATTGTGAAATATTACCTTGCAAAAAGAAAAATAAAGCAAAAGAAATAAAAATCAGAAAACGCACAGCACCTCGGCTTAGACAGAGACAACACACAGTTGAAATCATAAGCTGGATGACTGTACTCAGACACCAATTTCTGCCTCAAATTTCTACCTCAAAACTGATACCCAGACTTGCAACAGGTACATACATTCCTACAGAGTTACACTTTCAAAGCACGTATCAAGCAAGTGGGAGCCAAAACACCCCTATGGTGGGGTAGGGTTTCCTTGTCCTAATTTCGTCAAGAACTAGGGGTTCGCTACGCAAGCGAGTGGTTTCACACAAACCTATATTCGGGTGGGCAACTTGTCCTAGTTTGGAACAGTCTCTAAGGCTTCCGATATGCAACTAGGTCGATTGGTCAAAAAGGGTGCCTTGGCAAGACCACCTAACATACCTCTCGTTCCTAACACCGAGAAGTAAAAGGAGGATCAAATGGTATAGCGGTAGTCCAGATCCAAGGTTTGTGTTCCCATCATGGCAAAGCCTACAACCAGTCAGCCTTATGGCGAGCTTTTCCAAGCAAGCCTCCTGTAAACCGCTCAGGAATAATAGATGGCAAACACTGTGACTTAAGCACACCAATACAAATGCAAATGCAAAGAAACGCGTAAGTGTAAATAAAACAACATATCATAAGTTCGAGTCAAGTTCTCTAAGTCCCCAACGGAGTCGCCAGAAACTATAGCTCGACTTTTTGTGCCTCCTTTCGGAGAGCTCGAATTGGTCCTACAGTTCGGACTCCCGTCACGATTCTGAATCTAGTCTCACAAGTGCAATGTGAAACTGATAATCACCAAAGAGTCCAATCCGGAAAACCATTTTGGAAAATCGATTTTGAATCAAATAATGCCAAAACTGGACTGCTTTGCCAGATTACAGAGTCGCCACCTAAATATTTTGTTTTTGGAAAATTTAGGAAACCCTGACTCGTGCCAAAGGCCACGTGTCCGTCATCACTAAAGTTGCCTCAGCTCAGGAACTTGGGAACGAGAGGGGAAGGTTCTGAAATGAGCACCCCCGCTCGCCCGATCAAAAATCCGCCTCTACTAATCATGATATGTTCTTTTATAAATATTATACGTTCTTATTCCGGTTATTAGCTAGCTTTACTATGTGACGCGCATGCATACAAGTATAGACTAAGTCGCAAGACTTAGAACAAATTCAACTCATGCTTGGTTTCGAAAATGATTTGAATTTGCCACCCTCAAGTGGGCTAAAACGCGGATTTGCCACCTCAAGTGGGCTTAAAACATGATTTGCCACTTCGCAAGGTGGGCTTAAGACATATACTAGTTGAATTGTTCCAATTCAAACAACAAGCCTTCATCCACAGAAATTCATGCAGTTAATCATTTAAGCAAATAGCCTCATGGCAAGCATGCTATCATGGCAACATGGCAATCGCACTCATGCAAGCATGCTAAAGCGTAAAAGCTTACCGAGTACTCCAAGCCAAAACAAAAGCTAGTTAGAAAGAATGCATGATCCTAACTATGTTAAGATGCCTAATGCAACACATGCAATAATGCAATTAATAGGCTCGGCTACTAATATGGCATATGATACAATTTGATAACATGCTTTGAAACACGTATTCAAATAAGTGTATGAAAATGCAGTTTGAATGATGCGCCGAGCCTCGATGCATGCAAGACAAATGAATGACACAAACATGCAAGCATAAGGTATGCTAATCAAAACGTGTCCCTAATCTAACCATCGAAAGCGATTAAATAAAAAGGAGAAAGACGTGGGGTTGGAGGACATGCAGACACATACGCACACTTATTACAACATTGCGCCCTCGCAAAGGAGGGTCCGAATAAATAAGCTAAGCTACACTAAGCTAAGCTAATTATTAAAAAAACGGAACTAATTAACTATTCTAGTTAACTAATTATTACAGCACAATTGAATAACTAGCTATGCTAAGCTAATTAAAACATTACGAAATGAAATAAGCTAATTAATTACAACACGTGTATGAATGAACACTACAACAAAAAGTGTCTTTGGAGACGAAAACTAATGACGAAAATAAATTTTGTCACGAAAGACGTACCTTTTAGTGAAGAAAATAATTTTTCGTCTCCAAATATACCATTTTTAGAGACAAAAATAAAATTTCGTCACCAATCTACATATATAATAAAAAAATTAGGTGACGAAATTATTTTTCATCATTATTTATATTTTTTTTGTCACTAAAGATTTTCCCGCTAATTTTTCGGATGGTGCCAAAATTTTCAGACTTTTAGTGAGGAAAAAATTGGTCACCAATAATAAAATTATCAATAACGAATATATTTTCGTCGTCAATAATTTTTAATATTTTAATCTTATTTAGTGAGAATTATTTTCGCGGCTAATAATTTTATCTTTTAGTGAGGAAATAATTTTGTCACAAAATAAATGGTTTAGTTGCTAAAGGTTTTTAGAGGGAAATGAATATATTGGCGCCTTAGATATATCAGTTCTTCTTCTCACACACAGATTTGACCACCAAACCTCACCCTACATGACCTCACCTCAGCGCACACCACCAACGCCGCTCGCCACCGCCACCCCCCCACCACAACCACCATCACCGCCGCTGCATCCTCACAAGTATTCTCTCACCACTACTAGAAAAGGAGGCTTTTGACACGGAATTTTTTGAGACGGTTTCAAAATCATCGCAAAAAGTTACTTTTTGCGATGGCAAAAAAAAACTGTCGCGAAATTATCTTTTTTACTACGACATTTGACTGTCGTAAAAAAGGCACCGACTAAATACCACTATTAAAGACGGAAAATCCAAGATCGTGGCAAAAAGTAATATTATACGTGACGGTATGTTACTTGTCTTTTTTTTTTTTTTTTGCGACGCTCTTTGTTAGTCCATTGCAAAAAAGAAATTATTTTTGCAAAAAAAAAAAAAAAGGATGTAAAATGAAGGGTTGAGATCACTTGAAGAAGATGAATACCTTACAAAAATGACGTCGTTTTGGTGAGGTAATTCAAAATAATAATAATAAAACAAAAGCCTTTATTCTCTTGGTTACGTATTTCAGAAAAGATAGAGAGAGAGAAGAAGAAGAAGAAGAAGAGCTGAGGAGTCACTATCCTCGTTGCCCCGTCCCCTATTCGTCCGTTTCTGCCCTACCCTTGCTCGTCCGCCGCTGTCGCTGAGGAGCGGTTGAGTTCGGATTCAAGAAGCTGGTATTCATTCAACAGATTCAACAGGTTCATCCTCCAAACTTAAAATATTAGGGTTTTTAATTTAAAAATTAGGATTTTCTATGCTTTGATTTGAGGCTTTTTACTTGATTTATGTCAAATCTATTATTGGGTTAAAAATTAGGGTTTTGATTTGGGGATTTTTACATGATATTGAGAGCTCTCTCACCTGTCTCTTGCTATTGAAGCTAGGGTTTTGATTGAAGGATTTCAATTGAACCAAAAAAATAATAATAATAAATGATAATTTGATTTGGGAATTTCAATCGAAAAAATGGCTTTCATTTTAGGGTGGAGTTAATACTGCTATTGATGGATTCTTATCCAATTAGATTTTATTAATGTCATTTATATAACCATGAATTGTTTAGTTGATGGTGACAGTAGTAGAGGTGATCTTGATGATGTGGGTGATGATATTTTTGAACTCTACTTAATGAACTTATCCTGATTTTCTTTGTTTCTTTTTAACTTTTTCAAATGTTCATCCCTCTCTTTTTAATAAATTATTCAAGGATCTTTTTTTTTTTTTTTTTTTTTTTTTTTGCTGGTGTTTATGTCTTTTCCTTGTCATTAGCAGTTGGTATCTTTACTATTTTGGCACTTAATATGTGCCTATGTTTATTTTTCCAGATTTGCATGCAAAGGCTACTATATTTGTTCTTATTTGTGCTTCTATATTGGAATGGATTGTACATAATTTATTATATTTGTGGACACAGTCCTCTAAATTAATTTTATTTCTATCCCATTCACATGCCCTTTTTGTAAGGCGGAATTGGTTATTAGAGACACAAGATTTTGATGTTGACTTGTTTCCCAATCTTTCTTTTCCATCTACGCCACAGATGTGAGCAATTCTACTCAATAACTAATAAGCAATGAGTGACCGGTTATTGTTTTGTTGTTCACAGCATTAACCCTCAACACTTGGAATGTAGCGTTCAAAAGTAGGAATAATGTGGTGATTTGGAATTTTAGTTAATAAAGTGTTAGTGGGGAATGGATGAAAAAAGTTTTTTCATTTTTTTTTTATAGTTCATAACACACCTGACTGGACAATGAGTAATTTTTCCTACTGATTGAACTTTCTTGAGTTTTACAATTATTAAGATGTCTCTGTTAATCCTGTGACTTAAGTTATTTACACTTCTAATGGCACTTTGTGCAAGACAACCACTGGTTTTGGAATGATCTTTATAATCTGAGGAGCCATCTTCTTAGAAGTATCTGTTGACACTGCATATTCCATTTGGTGATTGATGTTGCAAGATTACTTCACATTTAGAAGTTCAATAAGTTTTGATTATTTAGAGTGTTATTCTATTTTCTTTTTCCATATTATTCAGCGATTCTCATTAGTTTGCTGATGTTATTTGTTGTGTTCTTGGAATCATGATTGGCACTGCTATAATGAAGATGCAGAGAAAAGAACTGAAGTTTAAAAAGAAGCAAGTAAAACATGTAGAAGAAGTTGCTAAGTTTGAAATACATCGTAATAATATACTACAACAAGAACTATGTTGCTTAAGGCAGGATTTTGTTCAATTTTCGTATCGCCTGGATGTACTAAATAACTATTTCTCACATCGGGGTAAAGGTAGTGATGACCTAGAAAAGGTTGGTCTCTCTCTCTCTCTCTCTCTCTCTCTCTCTCTCTCTCTCTCATTGTTTAAACTATTTGAACACACTTAACTTGAATTACATGTTTGTTGGTTATTTGATAGGTACGATGGCATTTACTTATCAATAATAGTCTATAGCATACAGGTTTCTAGTGTTTGTTATTGGACCATATTTTGGTTGAGTTTACTCAAAAGCAATTTAACTGAAGTACATAGGTATTTGACTGATGGCTATTTAGGTTATTAATCTGATGGGTGAGTAATCCAATTAGAGCTTATGTGTCTATAATTCATCACGGACTTGCTTGTATATATGTATTTTATTAAATGTATTAGGAGATAGTTGTTTGGTTGAAGATTATAAATAATGTTATTCATAAGTAGCTGATGTCAGTCAATTTGTGTAGCCTAAGACTATATAGTTTCAAATTTAAATACTTGAGTTACATGTTGAGTACTTGTTCACCGTATTTTCTGTTTTCTTTGCAAGTGATTTGTTTTCGATATCTGATGCTTTTTTTCCCCCCTTCTTGAACCAGAGCATACACAAGTTTTTCTCCCCTGCTTTGTTGTTGCGTTGCTACGAGAGCTTGCAGGAGTAACTATACCACCTGAAAGAATCTATGGTCTGGGAACTAAGTGAGAACATTTTTAAGTATATATATATTGTATGTTATTATAAATGAAAATTACTTTGGCTGGTCTTTTAAGCACCCCTCTCAAATTTTAGATAATCAACTTATTTAAACTATTCTTATTTATATTACCAAACAATCTAACACTATCTCTTTTTTCTTTTTGATTTTTTATGCGTATTTGTTTTTCTATATGTTTTTTATGAGAGCAAACGGTGAGTCGAAGTTTTCTTTGATCATCGCCACACTCTGGACAACCAGTCAATTGCTCTGATTGTCTTTCTGAAAATCCAAGCATTTCGAGGTACCCATTCCATTCCAATTTCTCTTCACTATTTCTTTGATTTCAATACTCATATATACATAGTATATTCATATATATCCGTAAAATTGATTCAATCATTCTTTTCTCTTTTTAATAATGAATTAGAAATGCTTGCTAATCATCAGGTCCATAAAACTCTGATGATATATTTAATTATTCACTGTTCATACTTTCTCCATTTCAATAGCCAAGTTATCATTGCAAGAGGGGAAAAAAAGTTAAGTTGGTATGAATGTCAGATAGAAACATTGAAAACGTGTTATTTTTTTGTTCCACAAAGTCTTGTAAGAATAAACCCTCAACAAAATAGAGGTAAATTTATTTCGTTGAAATCTGTTCCAATGCCTTCCTCCTCAATTACTCGAAATGATATTAGTGAATTCTACCAATGTAGTTTAAATTTAATTCGTTGAAATAGAGGTAAATTTAATATCTAATTAAACAGATGTATTTTATTTAACTTGAATAACAAGTGTTAACAACCTATAATTAAATAAGTTGGTTTGGTTGTTGTCTTTGGGTGCTAATATAGCAGGTTTGATGTTGTTGGTTTAGGTCTTAAGTATTGTTTGGTGCTTTTAGCTTGACTCTAAAATAGAGGCAGCATGGTTTAAGGCCTTATGCATTGTAAAACATCACACCTTAAGCTTGAAAATAGGCGTTTTAAGGGCATAATTGTGAAATAGCCATCTTTTTTAACACTTAATCTTGAAAATTAGCATCCGGAGGGCAAAATTGTGAATTAGCCATAAGAATTGGTTCAAACACCTTAATAAGAAAAAAAGTAACTCATAGAAACTCACAGAACAACCAAGAGAGTCCTAGTTTCAGAATTAAGCTCAAACTTGTATTTTTTGAACACTTAGACTTAAAAATAGGCATTCGAAGGGAAAATTTGTCTAATAGCTATGAAAATGCCTAGGAATTGGTTTGAGCACCTTATTAAAGGATATAAATGACTTGTTGAAACTCATGGAATAAGCACAAGACTCTTAGTTTCAAAATTAATCTCAAACTTACGTGTATGAACACTTAACACTTAGAAATGAAATAAGTTTAGCTAATTCAATTAATTTTAACTGTATTTGTATATTATTTGTGAAGTTAATGTATTGATAAAATATTCATGTTTTTATCTTTCAATCCATTGTGAACAACTAGCCTAAGAATTATTATTGAGAAATTTAGTTATCAGAGTTGCTAGATTATATTTTTTGAAAATGTTTAGTCAAAAGTCTCTCGCTAACTTCAAGGTAAAATGTTTTATATATGTTGATTGTCAAAAATTAAGTTTCTTCTTAATAATGTTCTCTTTTCTTGTTTTTATTGGTGTTTCAATTGTGTAGGAACAATCACTGGCTAATGTGAATAATATGATGCAAATGAAGATAAAACATCGATGTGGATCAAAATCAATCCCGGTCAGGGTATACAGCTCGGTGCGTTCTACTAATTTATTTTATTGGATTAGTAGGCTTTGTTAGTATATTATGTTTCTATGTTAATTTAGTAGAAATTTCTTAATCAACTAGGATAGAATAAAAAAAAAAAACTTTGACATTTAGGGGCGAAAGGTCACGGAAAAATAGTGAAATATGCATGTAAAGATTCGAGAAACATCACAAACACCTTGAGACGGAGCAACATAAGTTGTGCAAACTTATTTTATGAGCGCGTGGCTCCCAATTTGAAAACTTTTTTGAAATTTGCACTATTTCAATACGTAGGCATGAAACTAAGTAAAAAAATGAACTTTTCCAACGCTTAAGCTTGAAAATAGGCTATCGAAGGGCTAAATCGTGTAACAGCCATGAGATGGCCTGGGTAACACCACAAACACCTTAGGAGGGACCAATGTGAGTTGTGGAAACTTACGGAACTAGCATGGGACTCCCGGTTTGAGAACTAAGTCGAAAAATACACTTTTTCACACTTAAGTTTGAAAATAGGCCATCGGAGGCCAAAATCGTGCAACAACCACGAGACAGCCCAGGGAACACCTCAAACACGTCGGGAGGCACCAATGTGAGTCGTGGAAACTTACGGAACTAGCACGGGACTCCCGGTTTGAAAACTAAGTCCAAAATTGCACTTTTTCACACTTAAGCTTCAAAATAGGCCACCGGAGGCCAAAATCGTGCAACAGCCACGAGACAGCCCGGGAAACACGTCAAACACGTCAGGAGGGACCAATTTGAGTTGTGGAAACTTACGGAATTAACACGGGACTCCCGGTTTGAAAACTAAGTCCAAAAATGCACTTTTTCACACTTAAACTTCAAAATAAACTACCGGAGGCCAAAATCGTGCAACAGCCACGAGACGGCCCGAGGAACACGTCAAATACCTGGGGAGGGACCAATGTGAGTTGTGGAAACTTACAGAACTAGCACGGGACTCCTGGTTTGAAAACTAAGTCGAAAAATGCACTTTTTCACACTTAAGCTTGAAAATAGGCCATCGGAGGCCAAAATCGTGCAACAGCCACGAGACAACCCGGGGAACACCTCAAACACGTCGGGAGGGACCAATGTGAGTTGTGGAAACTTATGGAACTAGCACGGGACTCCCGATTTAAAAACTAAGTCGAAAATTGCACTTTTTCACACTTAAGCTTGAAAATAAGCCATCGGAGGCAAAAATCGTGCAACAACCACGAGACGGCCCGACGAACACATCAAACACCTCGGGAGGGATCAATGTGAGTTGTGAAAACTTACGGAACTAGCACGGGACTCCCAGTTTGAAAACTAGTTCCAAAATTACACACTTTTTCACACTTAAGCTTGAAAATAGACCTTCGGGGGCCAAAATCGTGTAACAGCCACGGGACGGCCCAAGGAACACCTCAAACATGTCGAGAGGAACCAATGTAACTTGTGAAAAATAACGGAACTTGCACCGGACTCCCGATTTGAAAACTAATTCGAAAAATGCATGTTAAATTGTATATTTTATGGATAAGATAATAATTGTCTAACTTCCATTTTTTTTTTTTTTTTTTTTGTGTGTTTCATTTTTTTGCAGATTCGAGATTTGATATGGACATGTTTGGTAATTTGGAGGGCAGATGGTAGCTCATTTTGTGTTTTTGTTCATATTACCTTACATGTATTTTGGTTGCGTTGTAAATTTTATATTTTTGTTGGTATTACAGGGCATGTTTGGTAATCTGCCCTTGATATTTTATTTTTGTTGATATTAGTAGACATGTTTTTTGTTGGATATTAGGAGATGTGTTTGGTAATCCGCATGCGGTTGATATTATATTTTTGTGGATATTAATAGACGTTTTTTGTGGATATTAGGAGACATGTTTATAATCCGCATGCAGTTCATATTGTATTTTTGTGGATAGTGCTGAAATTCGATTGTGATGTTTATGAAAATGAATAGATTTTTGTATTGATTTGTAATAGATATTTTATTGAGCAAGTTATTGAAATGCGCAGGGAATTGTTACTGAAAAGAAAAAATTTCGAAGGAAAATAATATTCCCATTTTCAAATTTTTTAATTTTTATTAGTGACGAAATAAAAAATGTCTCTATTAGTTTTCAAAAAACATGGCAAATAATTTTGTCACTAATGATATAGTATGAAACAAATAATTTCGTCACATTTATTGAATATTTCGTCACTAAATTGAAATATTTGGTGACAAAATATTTTTTGTCATTGAATAATTTTCTTTTTTGCTTATTTTAATGACGAATTTTTTTGTTACCTTAATCCATATCATTGGTGAGAAAAACTTTCGTCACTAAAATATATTTGGTGACGAAATATTTCGTTGCCAAAAACAATTAAAATAAAATATTATTTAGTTTTTGTGACGAAATTGATGTTTTAGAGGATAAAAAATTCAACATTTGAAGACAAAGCATTTCGTCGCCAAAAATGAAAAATAGGCGACAAAACTGTTTTTCATCACCAGGTACTTTCAGCGACGACGTATAGGCCACGAACGTGGTGACAAATTTTTTTCATCGCAGATCACTTTAGTGACGAAAATTTGATGTTTGGAGACAAAATCAGTCTGTCACCAAAGGCCTTTTTTGTTGTAGTGGAATTAGCTAACTTATTCGAAGCTAACAAAAGCGATTAAATGGCCACGAGGGCGAGGGACGTATGCATGCTCGGTTGCTCCACCCGAAAATGCCCTTGCATTTCCATCGGATGCCTCTATTTGCACTCACTTGATTATCGATAATTGTACCAACTTCCAGATTGCCTCTGCTCCAACACAGGAATGCATTTGTGCAAAAATTCACTGGTGGCCGGTCAGTTACAAAAAGTGGTTGTCGACCACCCCAACTGGGCGGTCGACTACCTCAAGTGGCCGGTCGGCCACCCACTTTTCTGGACTTCTTTATTTGCTGCAACAGAGAGCAAACAGAGGCAAAGCAATGCATTTTCAAGAAATGTATGTACTGCTACCCTTTTTATCATCTCTCAAGCTTAAAGGAGTGTAGCTCTTGGCTCTCAAGCCATCAACCAAGCATTTGCAATGCATGATGGCTAGGGAACCAAGCTTGTACAAGGTTAATGAATGCACAAACAAGACCAAATAACCACCACCCTATCATGTATGATCAAGGGTGACAGTGACCAAGACAAGTGGCACGTTTCATCACTTTGAGTATGAAACGTCCCATTTTTCTTGTGTTCAGATTAACGTCTGATCCGAACACATGCAATGCAACACAAAGATGCTCAATCTTGATTTTTTTTTTACTTTGTTCATTTAGTCCAAAAGTGAGTGTCCTCTAATGGAAAGAGGGCTTAAACCATAAGTACCTTGAGCATGAAAGAGGCATCATGCTGTTGGTAATGAACTCCCGAAGGAATTAAACCATTAGGCATGAGGGTCTCAATTTCACACTCAAGCTAACAAGGGGTTCGAAGTCACTTTCAAAACAAATGAAAGAGTGAAAAATAGAGGGAGATTGTAGAGATTTCAGTGCTGAAATGGAGTGCAAAAAGACACTAAAATATGCAAGCAACTCATGCAATATATGCTAAAAGGCCTAACTTACTAAGCTAGTGAAAGAGATTGCCCTACAACCATACAATACAAGCCTCAAAAGGCCAAGCCAACTCAAAACAAAGTTAAAACCAGTCAAAACAGTGACTAAATCATGTTGAGGTTGAGGTACAAAATGCTAGGAAAACATGCTCACGTGTTAGCTTGCAAATAAGACTCACAACACAATTCTCAAAAGCAATGAAAGAGTGAAACAAATGAGCATGTGACAGAGCTATATACACCAAAATTACATGTTAAAAGACACTACAACATGCAACCATTCCAAGAAAAGCATGTTTAGAGGCCTAAAATGCCAAGCTAATGAAGCCATTTGCACTACAACCATGCAAAACAAGGCTCACATGACCAAAGCAACCCAAAACAGAGTTAAAGCATGCCAAATCAAAGGCAAACACATGCTAGAAATAAGCTAAGTTAAGCCACAAAAACATGCTACCATGTGATGCTAACTAGGCATGGAAGTGAGACACAAGGAGGGAAGGCTAACCTCTCCATTTTTGGACTTAAAAACATGCTTTTTACCACTGAAATAACTCTGAATTTCAGTGGTTTAAAGGCCCAAAAATTTTGATTTTAATATGCTAAAAGATGGTGCAAAGGCTTACACAAATAAGCAACAAGAAGGGTAGACAACCCCTTAGCACAAAATGGCTTCAAACCAACATGTTAAGGCTAAAAAATCAGAGCCTTTTGTAGTTGAAAACTAGGCCCAAAACAGTATAAAAAGATGGCCAAGCAAGTGATTAAAACTAAGCCTACAAGTTAAGTAATATACCTCTTGAAGCTCAACACAAAACAGGTACTCTTTTAGGCTCAAACCTCATTCCAACAGCCGAAAATAGGCTCCAAGCGTCCTCAGCTCCAAGGTGGTCCAATTTGGTTAAGGGCTAGTGTGCAAAGGTGTAGAGAAAATCAACTATCAAGCATAAAACAAGCGGAGAGAAAGAGAATTCTAGAGAGAGAGAGAGAGAATTTTGATCCAAAGTTTTCTAACCCCTCCAAATGGGGGAGAGTCTCCCCTATATATAGAAAATCAAGCTAAAGGCTTGTATTCATCCCTCCATACACGTGTATGGAGATGGCCTTTAGTGAACAACAGTTGGCACAGCTAGCAAACAAATATCTGAAAAAGGGAACAAATGGCCGTCGGCCACTTTAGGTAGCCGACCGGCCACCTAAACTAGCCTACCGGCCACTTTAACTGGTCGACAGGAACAAAAGATGGCCGACAAGGCCAAAAAGTGGCCGACAAGGCCCCTCTCCCTTCCAGGCAAGAGGCACCAAGATTTGGCCCAAAAATAAGCACAAAACAAAGAGGGTTTAGAGGCTCAAAGACAAGGCATTCCGCCGAGAACTTCGGGCGCTTAAAACAAGCACAAACAAGCACAATCATCGAGTGCACAAATGATGACGTCCAAGTCTTGAGGTCTGTCAAAAATGGGGTGTCTACAGTTGCCCCTCTTTGACAGAACTCGGAAGTCATGAAATAACGGAAGTGAATGTCAAAGCCCAGAGACAACCCATTTTTGACAAGGCCGAAGACTTGGACAAACAAGCAAGTCAAAAACAAATAACGGTTGCGCCCGCAGGCTGCCTACATATCCCTTTGCAAGGAATTAAACCAGCGTAGTTCTGGGGCAAGATGCAAAATGATATGCACGATGCGGAACATAACTTATGATCATACAATGAGGGCTGTAATGAAACATCTAGATATAAATGTTATGTAAAGAAATGCTACAGCAAACTCATACATAAGCTAGTAAACATGAACCAAACTACATTTCATGCAAAAAGGATATAAGAAAATTATGCAATCTTAACTACACCTCACGCAGGAAAGGCAAAGAACAACACAACCATCGGGCGTACCCGAGGCGTCAAACAAGATCCCAACGCATGGCACACGCGAGGAGAGAAATGGTGTGAACCTAGGGACACACCCTAAGGTTACGAACCACAGAGAATAGTGATAACAATTGAAACACATCCAAATATTATGTAGCCAAAACAAAGAGCGGTAAAAGCATTGGAATCTGTCTAGATGCATTTAACCAAAGCGTCCTAACGCATCACACGTGAGAGGGAAAAGAGAGCGGTGCAAACACCGGAGGGTGGTATAAACATCGGAACACATCCCAATGTTTCTAACCAAAACAAGGTGGTATAAGCGTCGAAACACGTTCCGAACGCTTCTAACCAGAATGGGGGGTGGTATAAACATTGGGAACACGTCCCAATGTTTCTAACCAACAAGGTGGTATAAGAGTCGGAGCACGTTCCAAACGCTTCTAACCGGAAGGGTGGTATAAACATTAGGGACACGCCCCAATGTTTCTAACCAACAAGGTGGTATAAGCGTCGGAACACGTTCCAAACGCTTCTAACTTGGCGGGTGGTATAAACATCAGGGACACGTCCTAATGTTTCTAACCAACAAGGTGGTATAAGTGTCGAAACACGTTCCAAATGCTTCTAACCAGGGAGTGGTATAAACATCAAGGACATGCCCCAATGTTTCTAACTAACAAGGTGGTATAAGCGTCGGAACACGTTCCAAACACTTCTAACCAAGGGGTGGTATAAACACCAGGGACACGCCCCAATGTTTCTAACCAAAGCAAGGTAGTGATGTAAACACCGGGTGTACCTGAATGTTTCTAACCAACAAGGGGTGGTGTAAACACTGGGCGTACCCGAATGTTTCTAATCAACAAGGGGTTCAAAGGACAGGAATGATCTTACCTGGAGTTCCTCTGAATGAACCGTACATACAATATCGTCTGGTTGCACCAGCTTTGAATGAACCGTGCATACAATATCGTCTGGTTGCACCAGCTTTGAATGAATAGTACATACAATATCGTGCCTGCATAAAAAAGAAACTTGACAGGTACAATACAATAAGAATGCATGTTCTATGCAAGACGAATAACCATGACACAATGTTAGAAGCATGTTTTATGCACGACATGCAAGGAACAAAACAGAAGCATATTCTTTGCAACGCAAGTGAGAGCATGTTCTATGCAACACCAAAATGCATGTTCAATGCAACAAGTACAAACATTTTCTATGTGATTGTACAGGCATGAACAATGCAACATGCATAGTCTATGCAAACATGAGAGCATGTGTAATGCAGTGCAATGCAACATGTATATTCTATGCATAATAATAACGACACATATTCAATGCAACATCAACAGCATGTTCGATGCAAAACACCGAATCAAAAAACGCGCGTTCTATGTAATGATAAAAAGAATGTGCCTTAATAGAACCAATTCAGTTGCAACCTCCGATTTACCTCTCGGAGGAGTTACAACATATTTCAAAAGAATACACCTCGTTCATGCCGGCTGACGATGAGTCATGCATCGAAGACATGGTTCGAAACTTCCGCAGAGACACTTTAAGCTGAAAAGTGAACTTTTCTTGCACTTTCTCGAGAGCCAAGGACACAAAACACCATAAAAACATTCAGGGAGCACACTGGAAGCCTGTCGACCACTTTTAGATAGTGTCAACCAGTTAAGGAGTTTGTCGGCCACAAAAACTGCCCAGTCGGCAAGTTGTGGTAAATCCGGGCCATTTTGGTCTTTTTGCATGGAGATCTTTAAATACACCTTTCCAAGTCATATTTCCTCACACCCACAGTGCCGAAATTGTTTCCTCTTCATCCCTAGACACTTTTTCCCCTTAGATCCATGTTTTACACACGTTTTCAAACGCCCCACGTGAAGTTGATTCGCTAAAACCCCTTGATTTCCTCCGTTTTGAACCGATTGAAATTTGTTTTCGGAGCTTTTTTCTCCATTTTCGTCACTTGAGGTTTGTTTCTCTCAAGTTTATCTTGAGTTTGGCGCCTTTTCTCAGACTTTGACTTTTTCCCTCATTTTCTCTCTCCGAGAGTTGACTTTTGTTAACTTTTGACACTTTTCGCCTATTTTGCTCATTTTCGCCTACTTTCTCACCTTCTTTTCAGATGGCAGATGACATTCCTCACGATGGGGGCTCACCAGGGATGGAGGGAGATCCCGAGTACATACCATTACCGCCTAGAGTCCGACCTTTCGATCTGGCGAGATACCATCTTGAGGCGCATATACTACCGCCTAATACAGTCTGTCATTTCAGCGGATTTACATGAGGCGCACCAGCAGATCTCCTGCTGCAAGAGCCAGAATCTCACTTGTCTCATGGCGCCTCTAAGGTACACACTGTATTCTTACATTTTCTGCGATGTACTTTATATTTCCTGTATAGCTTGCACTTTTGCACTGTATTTCATCTGCTCACTCTGAACACATGTTCACACACTGTATTTCTTCTACTCATTCTGAACACAGGTAGACTCTCGCTTTACCCGAGGATAAGCGTCCACATCGGTGAGGGAGTGGTACATGGACCTCCCCGATGTTGTTCGCCAGATCGTTAATGAGGCGGGGTTTGGTTTGTTCTATATAGGGTTGTCGCATCTCATGGCGAACAGGTCCCTCTTGGGTGCACTAGTAAAGAGATGGTGGGATACCACCAACTCTTTCCATTTCTCTACAGCGGGAGATATGACGATGACTCTATATGATTTTGCTATGTTGACGGGCCTCGAGGTAGGAGGCCGGCCGATCTCATATGATACCGACATGGGCGAGTGGGTAGCCGCCTGGACCTATTTGCTGGGAGCACACCCACCTATCTTCCAATCAGGGATGGTCTGATACACCTAGTTTGCAGACCACTACAGAGGGACAACTCCAGAGACTGTAGAGGAGATCGAGAAGTGTGCCCGAGGCTTCTTGATGTTTCTCTTTGGTACTGCCTTGTTCACCGACAAGGCGAACACAGTCAGGCTATATCTTTTGAGCGCCTTGGTGGACTTATCTCAGGTTCGGCGTTATGATTGGGGCGGCGCCGGCCTCGCTACCCTGTACTGCTATATGAGCTCGACCTCCCGCAAGAACGGGAACGGAGTTGGCGGCTATTGGAAAGCCTGGGAGGTATGCTTTACTTTTTTGCTTTACATTCTCTGCCGTGCTTTCTGCTTTGAACTTTCTGTACACTGCACACACGGCACATTACACACACATAGTCTAATCTCTGCATTTGTACTTTCTATACACGATACTACACACTTTGCTTTCCGCATTTTCTCTGTATTCTGTATTCTCTGTATTCTACATTTTCTGGACATTGCACACATACTCTGCTTTCCGCATCATCTATGTTTATCTGTATTCTCACTGTCGCCCTCTTGCTTTTTACAGCTATGGGTGTATGCTTATTTCCCGATGCTTGCCCTAGAGCCGGAGGTCGAGATGCCTCTTGAGGTGCCATATTCTCATCGATACGACGGGAGGTGTCAGCCGAGGACCCGGGAGACCCTCTCATTCTTTCGCCAGTATTTTGATAAAGTAAGGGCGGTAGAGGTAACTCAAAACTCACAATTGTTTCTACTTTCAGCTCCAATTCATTTTGCATATCTAATGGCAACTAATCAATCTGTGCATTTGCTATCTGCAGATCACGTGAGTTCGCTGGAGCTTAGGGCGCCTCCCGCTATCAGCTCGTACTTGAGGGACTAGTAGGCTGAGCCTGGTTCTTAGGCGAGCGCTTCAAGCGCCAGACGTTGGGTCTGCCATTACAATCAGTTCCCTTACCACCTCTGCCTTCCATGCGAGCCACAGAGAGTCTCTTCCCTCAGGAGATCATTGATTTTATACGAGGTGGGGATGCAGACTTTTTCCTTGAAGAGGGGGACTACACGACTTATATCCAGACGCACCTTATGCCTCCCTTAACAGGCATTCGTGCTCATACAAAGAGGGCAGTTAATGCCCCTTCGACGAGCAGGGCTTGAGCAGCAGATGCCCCTTTGACGAGCAGGGCCCGAGCACGGAGGGGCATGGTTAGGGGGATACCCCCTGCTAGGCAGAGTGTTGGATGGCCAGATCTTTTGGCCGAGCTGACAGGTTAGCGGTACTCTGGAGAGCCTTATTAGATTCCGATTAAGCCCTCGTTGCCTGGTCACTGATATGTCAGGACACCCGATTCACCTCCAGTATGTACTATAGCTTTCGTCTTTTCATTCTCGCTCAGATACTCAGACATTCATTCATTCACTGATCATTCTAACTTGCATTTGCAGCCCTCCATAGGGTACGTTGAGGGGTTACTCAAGATGTTGGCCTCATTCGAGGGCATGATCTTGAGGAGGGAGTTGATACTTGGCTCTCACGGTATTCATGTAATTTTCCAACTTTCTTGCATTTCAATCATCATATTTCTGTTGATATACTAAAACTGACATCTCAACTGAACACTTACATACACTACACTGATACACTGCATATATAGATCACATCTGACAGATTGCATTTGCCCACCATATCTGACTTTTGCATGTACTCATTCTGCACACGATACTTGCGTCTCATACACATACTGTAGCTGACATATTCAAACTGCCTTTTCAAGTCACACCTTTACAGACAGGACCGGCAGCAACAGAAGCAGGACCATCAGCGCCCCCTCCAGTAGCAGGAAGAGAGAGAGAGAGAGAGAGAGAGGCTCCGGCACGCGGTCGAAGGAGGCGTCGAGAGCCCATCATGCGCGATGACGATGATGAGACCAGTGAGGCTGAGACCGAGGAGGCCGGAGATCAGCACACCGAGTCATCCAAGAGCGGAGACGGTGATGCTGACTCAGAATCCGCTAGTGGAGATAAGGCTAAGCCAGGTTCAGATGCAGAGGATGACGACTCCGGTTCCGGTTCTGCATCGGATTCAAACAGTGGCGCGAATGGGGATAGCTCTGCAGAGTCCACTCCGCCGAGGAAGAGGACGAAGAGGGCCTTTAGAGCTTGAGCTAGCCGGCGTTGATTCATGTGTTTTTGCTTTATTTCTTTTTGCTAGTAGTGTTAGCACATTGTACAGCTTAGACAGTTTTATTTTCTTTAAAAACTTGTACTCTTTGTAAAAGGAAACCATGATTGGAATGAAAACAACTTTTTGATAAAAAAAAAAAAGTGTTGCATTTTATATTCTGAGCATCGTATTGCACCACACAGCATAAAAACAAGAGCAATAAGGTTTTAAACTATGTATAGTGTATTAGCATTCACTTAATCAGGTAATGAACCGACTAACACATAACAAAAAGAGTAAAACAACTCGATGAACAATTAATGCAACAACTCAATAAACAAAGCAACAACTCGATAATCAACAACAAAACAACTAGATAAACAAAACGAAACAACATAAAGAGTGACTCAACAAAACTCTTAAAACAAGACGGCAAAATGCACTAAGAGTATAACAAAACACAGGTTCCCAACATTCCCAACACATAGGAAGACCAAAGGAATTCTGCTGGGCACAAACAAGGGCTGTTGGCCACTTAGTGGTGATTGTCAGCCATAAAGATGGCCGGTCAGCTAGTGATATAGGGCGTCTCCAGATTGCGGCCACCTGTCTTCCACTCAGTGCCTTATCTTCTACAAAAGTTGGGACTTCGTAGTTTCTTTATTCCAGCTCTGTTTTTGCTTCAAATGGAGCCATTCTTCATCGAAAAAACTCTCATCTTGGATTGCAACTTTAGATGGCTCGGAAAAAGTGAATTTCTGGGGTTTTAGGATAAATGCACTATTCTCGCTGAGTCGTAGCCCGCTGTGTTTTCCATTCCTTCATACCGCGGCTAGATGTTGGAACCCAGTTACACATGTTTTTAGCTTTGGAGAACAAGAGATGTGCCCTACAATCGAAGAATTTCGAGTTCTGATGGAATCCCGGCGTGACGAGGAAATCCTGCCCCAGTCTCGTTTTGGCCACATCCAAGCTTTAGAAAGGATGTGTGGGCTCACTTTACACGATGCCCGATCTTTGGTTCACAACGGAGAGTTGGATATTCCCAACCTCATTCATCAATTTTCTAATGCCGGCAACCGTGGCGATCATCTTTGGCAAAGTTTTCGGCAGCATGCCCTCTGTTTGTGCATGTTGGCTCATTTCCTACTTGCCCCTGGCTCCAGAAGGTCTAGCATTCACTTGATCGAAGTTGCCCAAGGCTTGAAAGAGGGCAAGAGCTGCATTGGCTTGACACTAGCCGAGACTTTGATGGGCTTGGACGCCTTCCATCAACGAGAGACAAACAAATTCGCAGGAAGTCTAATACTTCTGTAGGTAATGTTTCCCATCCTTTTCACATGTGTTTCTCACATCACTCGGCCCTCAGGCTCTGTTTCTCTCTTAAAACCCTTTTCTCACTTTTCTCTCTACATACATCTCTCTATTCTTTAATCTCTCTTATTTTTCATCCCTCCCCAGGTATGACTCATGGACAGGTTGAAGGAAGTGGACTCTTGCCCTACATACTCAGCACGAGGCTACTTCTTTCACCAACGACTAGTTGATTTCTCGAATGAAGGGTGGTGGTGCCATTGGATATGCAACAGATCTGTTGCTGACATTGCTTGGCATTGCCCCTTGTTTGATCTGTTTGAGATGAGCTACAGCATGTTTTGACAGCCTGGTATTCAGTTGATTGGCTTGACACACTATGTCTTTCATTTTCCATTCCGGTTCAGGTGTCAGTTCAGGCACGACCAGATTTGCCTAGAAGAAGGGGGTAGAGTACCCAGCTTCATTTTCGATCCGAGGTTCACAACTAGCTCAATATCCCACTGTTTGGAGGACAAGAGAACTTTTGGCTCCTGCTCCCAATTTCAATTGCGCCCTTTCTGGCGAATGCATAGCTTAGCTTGAAGATGAGGCACAAACTGGGCCTACTTTGGCATCTGAAGCTTCCACAAGCTCTGAGAGGGGATACAGGAACACCTGACTCACCTGTGCCCCAAGTTTATTGCTTTAATCTGACTTTCAAGTTTTCCTTTTGAATGTAATAAAAAGCAACTTCAATTTGTATCAAGAGTTTGAGAACTCTGTATTGAAATCAACGACATTGAAGGTTGTGGGCACTGAAAATTTTCCTTTTGGTCCAAAAATGGTCTAAGTTATAAAAAGATTAATTTGAACAAAATCAACTTTTATTAAAACTTTTAAAACCATTTTTGATAAGGATCACAACTGGACACACCCGGAATCTATCCTTGAGATGTACAACCCCGAATCCAGTAAACGGAAAGTTGCCCCTTGTCTGAATAGCACTGCTCTATAACCAGCTCTCATAGTGAAGATCACAACCAAACTCTTGGATGCAGAAAAGACAAAGATGACCAAAACAATCTTATGGACACAGTTGATTTGGAAGTGTTTATGGCTGGACTTCAGAATGAAGTTACCTACGTATCCCGAAGATGGGAATCAAGCCTTACGTAGTTCAGTTCAAGTTCACTCAGGTATTAACACTCTCCTTTTGCGCTCTAACTTTTGCCAAGGCCGTCCTTTCTGGGTTTTCAACCTTGCGAGCTCAGTTTTTCTTTTTCAAATTTTGTGTGCTCTAACTTTTGCCTAGGTCGCCCTTTCAGGTTTTCGGCCTAGCTAGCCACTCAAGGGTAGTATTTCTTCAACTTGTCCATGTTGATTGGTTAGCAGAATTCGAGGCCATCTAAGTCCATAAAAATGACAGCTCCACCCAACCAAATAGATTTGATGATGTAAGGACCAGTCCAATGAGTTCTGAACTTGCCCCTAGGGTCATGGATGGGAGCTCGATTGTCTTTGAGCACCAAATCCCCTTCTTTCAAATTCCTAGACTTAACTTCCTTGTTGAAAGCCCTGGCAATTCTTCGTTGATAACCTTGGACATGGTACAGTGCTTTCAGCTTTCTTTCGTCAAACAACATTAGTTCCTCAAACCTGTTTTGCCGCCAATTCGCTTCTGCTATCTGGCACTCAGCCATAACCCGCAGCGATGAAACTTCAACTTCAATCCGCAGAACAGCCTCCATCCCATAAACCAGAGAATACGGAGTTGCCCCAGTAGATGTTCGGATTGATGTCCTGCAGCCCTAGAGAGCAAATGACAGCTTGTATGGCCAGTCCCTGTAGGTTTCCACCATCTTCTGCAGAATGTGTTTAAAGTTCTTGTTGGCGGCCTCAACAGCTCTGTTGGTTTGCGGCCGATATGTGGATGACTTATGAAAAGCCACGTTGTATTTCTCCAGCAAGTCGATCACTTCTTTCTTAAAGTGGGAACCATTGTCCGAGATCTCATTCGGGACCCCATAACGACAGATGATGTTATTCTTGATGAACTTGGCTATGTATGACGCTTTCAGCACTGCGTAGGATTGGGCCTCAACCCACTTTGTAAAATAGTCTATTGCCACCAGGATATACTCATGCCCGTTTGACCCCTTCGGAGTAACTGCCCCAATAACATCAATTCCCCAAACTGAAAAAGGCCATGGCGAAGTCATGTTGTACAGCTTCGACGGCGAGATATTCATGCGATTTGTATGGATTTGACATTTATAGCATCGCCGAACAAGACCAATACAATCCTCCTCCATGGTTGACCAGTAGTAACCCTACCTGAAAATCTTCCGAGCTAGCATCACTCGGCTCATGTGCAATCCGCACTCTCCTCCGTAGATGGCCTCCATTAGGCGCCTCGACTCTTCTACATCAACACACAGCTTGTGCATTCCCAGATGGCCTCGTTTGTACAATTTACCCCCCCAGATGATAAACTGAGCAGCCATTCACCGTATTGCCCTTTTATCTTTGACATTTGCCCCTAGTGGATAAGCTTCCTTTTTCCAAGAAGTTCCAAATATCATGATACCAGGGGTTTTGATCTTGTACTTCATCTATCACGGCAATCAACTCGTAGGCCGAGACATATCTCTGTTCAATAATGATTGGACGCATCCGGACTCCCAAAGGGATGTCTATCATGGAAGATAGAGTTGATAAAGCGTCAGCGAACCTGTTGCTCTCTCTAAACAGATGCGTGAAGGTTAGCTTCTCAAACCTAGGAATAAGAACATCCAGGGTTTGGTGATAGATTTTCATCTGTTCATCCTTAACCTTCCAATCTCCTTTCGCTTGAGACACAACCAGGTTCGAGTCCCCAATGACGTCTAACCGTTTTGCCCCTAGTTCCAAGGCGGCTTCTAAGCCAGCGATACATGCCTCGTATTCTGGTTTATTGTTTGATACCTTGAACCGGAGTTTGAAAGCTAAAGGTATGTGGGAATTGTCGGGTGCTACCAGCAACACCTCTATCCCACAACCGTACTGATTAGACGCTCCGTCAAAGTACATGGTCCAAATCTCTTCTTTAACTTGCAGAATGGCCTCATCTGGGAACAAATACTCTACTGCTTCATCCCTCTCCATTGGGTGATCGGCTAGGAACTCCGCTACCGCTCTCCTCTTGACAAATTTACGAGTCATATACTTCAAATCAAATTCGGAGAAAAGAAGCAACTAACGGGCTATCCTACCCGTAAGTGCTGGTTTCTCGAAGAGATATTTGATGGGATCTAATCTCGAAACCAGAATTATGAAATGAGCTAACAGGTATTGCCTCAACTTCCTGGTAGCCCATACCAAGGCTAAACAAGCCTTCTTGAGCGGAGTGTAACAGGTCTCATATTCCAGCATCTTCTTGCTCAGGTAATAGATGGCCTTCTCCACTCTATCCTCAGATTCCTGTGCAAGCATGCAGCCCATTGTCGTGTCGGTTACTGACAGATACAAAATCAATGGCTTCCCCGACTCTGGCGGTGACAACACGGGTGGGTTCTGTAGATACTGCTTGATCTACTCAAAAGCAACCTGGCATCGGTTATCCCATTGGAATTTCTTTCCTTTCTTCAAGAGACCAAATAGTGGTTCACAAGTCAAGGTTAATTTTGCAATAAACCGTTTTATGAATTGTACTTTTCCCAGAAAGCCTCGCACCTCATTTTTAGTCCTTGGTGGTGGCATTTCTAGTATGGCCTTGATTTTGGAAGGATCGACTTCGATGCCCCTTTGTGTAATCAAGAACCCCAGTATTTTCCCTACTGTGACACCAAAAGTACATTTCTGAGGATTCAGTCACAACCGATATTCTCTAATCCGCTGGAAAAATTTCTTTCAGGTGGTATTGTGGTCCTCTCTTTCCTTGGACTTGACAATTATGTTGTCCACATACACCTCAACCTCTTTGTGGAACATATCATGCAAGATCATGGTTGCAGCCCGTTGATAAGTAGCACCAACATTTTTTAGACCGAACGGCATCACCCTGTAGCAGTAGGTTCCCCACGGCATGGTGAAGGCAGTCTTCTCTCTATCCTCGAGTGCCATCAAGATCTGGTTGTACCCAAAAAATCCATCCATAAAGGAGAGCAACGCATGGCCTGCGATGAAGTCCACTAATTCGTCGATGTGCGGTAGAGGAAAGTCGTCCTTTGGACTAGCTTTGTTCAGATCTTTGAAATCTACACACACCCGAATTCTGCCATCTTTCTTCAGCACCGGAACAATGTTGGCCAACCAAGTAGGATACTCAGATACTAGTAAAAACCCTGCATCTATCTGCTTGGTGACCTCTTCATTGATTTTTAGAGCCCAATCCGGGCGTATTCTCTGAAGTTTCTGCTTGACGGGTCGGGCCTCAGGGTCAAGAAGGATCTGGTGCTGTACAATCTCAGGATCGATTCCAAACATGTCTTCGTAGGACCACGCAAAAACATCTTTGAAATCTTTTAATAAAACGACTAAGCGCTCGCGTTCCTTCGAAGACAACGTGGACCCAATCTGGACCAGACGCGGATCCTTATCAGTACCCACATTAATTGAAGTGATTTCATCAACCAGGGGTTTTACAAACCTCTCCTCCTCTCGATCAATCAAATGTTTCAAAACCAGAGGAATTCCTTCCTTGTCGTTTTTATCAAAGTTTTGAAAGTCATGATCAATACAATACACAAGTGGCACAGAAAAGTATTCAGAAATAGCAATGGTACCATTCTCATTCACAACTTCCAGTTTGTCCAACTCCTCGGTTACAACCGACTCAAAAGAAAAGGAAAAATACGACTTGGACAAAACAACGGCATCCGGGTTATCAACCCCAGGAATACCGAACTACGACTCAGAAGAACTGGAATCTGATTCCGACTCCACAAACTCTGTGGAATCAGATTCTAGTTCACTACCTGATTCAGAACTGCTGGACAAAAAGCCCTCTTCGAATTGCCAAACGAGGGAATGTGCGATAAATGCTTCCAGAATGCCACCGGAAGGGCCCACAGCCGATTGATCTCCAATAATGGAAACATAGAAGTCATCCCCCAAGCTCTCCGGTGTGATCTGAGGATCTGAAAGGAGACAAGCTAGCGCTGCTCCTATCTCAAGTTCTATGCCATCGGACTCATCCTCTACACTCTTTTCAGCCTCAGCTGGTAAGTCAGTTTGTTCCTCTGCAACTTCATCCTCTTGCAGTTGTAGATCGAAGAAGATCTCAAAGCCGGGCAAACGCCGCTTCTCAGAGTTCAGCCATGGCTCAGGAAAGCCGCGGAATGAGAATCTTTCCCCTCTTGGACAAAGCGGCCGTTTCAGGTTCCTTGAATAGGTCTATGCACCAACTCATAATGCTTCCCAATTTGCTTAGCATTGGCTCTTCCTGTCATTTCCTTTCCCTTTCTTACCCAGTCCTCTTTGGTAGGCGTGTAACCTAGACCAAAGGTATGAGGGTTATGTGGCACTTCGGCCAATACGGCAACGCCCTTCCAGCCGCTCCTTCCCAATCCTATTCCGGGTATATATTGCAGCTTATCCATGAGGTAGACAGATTGAGCACTGACGTACAACCCCTCATCAATAGCCAGAATATCTTGCACTACCCGGGCCTCGACCAAGGTGAACCCAAACAAAAAGACATCCTCATCGCCGTGTACAATTTCCAATACCGGTGTAGTGACTTCCGGCGGAGGATGTATCGAAGAATTCCCAAAAACAATAGTTACCCCCTTCCCATGGGGGTACTTCAGCATCTGATGCAGAGTGAAAGAGACAGCTTTCACTTGGTGCAGCCACGGCCGTCTAAGGAGTAAATTGAAAGTGGCTGGAACATCTAGGACGTGGAACTCAATGTCCTGTTGTGCCTGGCCAACCTGCGTTCTAACCCGAACTGTCCTCATCACTTCCCGACTTGTATTGTCATAAGCCCGAATCACCTGGGTCGTTCGTGCGAAGTCTGCTGGCTTTAAACAGATAACATAGGCCGTGCGCGACGGACACACATTAATTGCAGACCCGGTATCAACCAAGACAACTGGTATCCACTTCTCTTTACATTCAACAGAGATGTATAGTGGTTTGTTATGCTCAGAGCCCTCAGACGGCAATTCCATATCTGTAAAGGTCAAAGTCGGCGAAGCGCCTCACGGGAAAACTAGTCCCACTAACTGCTCAGGGGTTGTGTCAATAGAGAGCTTAGCCTTATCTATTACTGATAGGACAGCTTGTCTATGCACTCGTGAAGCCATGAGCAATCCCCAAATGGATATGTCCGCTTGAATCTTTTTCAGCTACTTCAGTACAGCTTCTTCCTCCAACAGTTTATCTTTCTGTTTCTCAGCTTCCTTATCTTTCCTAGATGCTTCTGGTTGGTCCAGGTGTGGGGGCTTAAAGTACCGCCCGCTCCTGGTCATGTAATCGACTTTCTCGGAATACCATGTATCATCTGGCAAATTTTATCCCCAATCTTCATCAGTGTGGGCAAGATGTAAATAATTATCCTCCCACCACATTCCTTCAGCAACCAACAAACAACTGTCTGGTTCCGTTGTAAGTACTCCTATATCCGCAACACAGTCAGTCCCCGCAGGGCCTTTGGCTTTTCTAGCCTTCTAATCATTCTCAGTTCTTTCATACTTGAACCGCTTCAGCGCGGCCTCCTGTTTTGTATCAGCTGTACCAATGCTACCCAATTCTTGAGCAAAATTCTTAGTACCGGTGCTCTCCGGCAACTTTCCCTTGTCGTCGACCATTCTGGCCGTTGCAGAAATTCCTGTTTCCAACTGTCCCTACTTTGGTTGAGACCCCTCATCAATATCCGGTTCATCACTGAGCCACCCCGTATTATCTATTGATCCGTTCATATTAAACCAACCAATCTGTACATTCCCCAGATCTTGTTCATCAAAAAACTGCAGATTACTGATGTCCTTCTCAAGTTCAGCTAAGTCATCCAGTCCCTGGCTTGGTCCATCCTTCCGGACTACATTAACCTTCATTTCCGTCAGCAATTCCACCATTGGTCTGGCTTGAATTGTTGGCACAACGTAGCGACACGGGTTATATGCCTCTTAAGTTACGCTCACGGAGCCCTCAGGCATGCCTTGTTCTACTACAGCCACCACCACAAGTTCGGGTTGGGATATGGACGCGCTCATCATGCACAAGTCTGTGCTTTCTAGCTTAGGTAGATAGGAGGGGGTGATGTATATGCTGGGGTCGTATAAGACGGTTAGTGTTTGGATAAGGTTTACTTGCCTGGGTGGCAGGGGTTGGTTATGTGGTGGGATAGGATTTGTAGTGACATTAGGCTTTTCAGGAGGCGCTATCACTTTGTTGTCAATGAGATCCGGAATCTCATGACGTAATCTAAAGCATAGGTCGGTATCATGACCATGCTACTGGTGGAAGGCGCAGTACTTGGCCGGGTTGTGTGTAGGAGGGAGGAGATTAGGCAAAGGGCGCGGCCCCAGGGGCTTTAGATGCCCCTTTCTGATCAGGACCCTCAAGGCCGCAGATAGACACATGTAGAGTGTAGTGAAACCCTGTGGCCCTAGGGTTGGTATTTTGCAGGTTGTGAGGTGGTTTCGGATGTACTGGTAAAAGGGGTGGCTGTTTTCGGTGTGGTGGTGACCATACGAACATCAGAAGTCCTTGCAGCTACATTACTACTCGTAGCCGCATTTAAACTGCGTGTAAAAGCCCTCTTGGGCTGCTCTTTTTCATGGTCTATCAGACCCTGTTTCATTGCATCCTTTATTTGCACCCCTATCTCATGAAGGTCAGCAAATGTTAGTAGAGGTAGGACTATCATCTTTTGTAGCAGCCTCGGTTGCAAATTACAGATGACCATTCTTATCTGGTCCTTTTCAGCTGGCCGAGTGGTCATCATGGAGGCCTTGGCCCTCCACCAAGTGACGAAATCGGAGAAGCCCTCCTTCAGCTCTTGACAAGTTGCCTCGAGATCACGAGTTGTGACCTCGATTTGAGTATTATAGGAGTATTGAACAATAAAGGCCTCGGCTATCTCTTCCCAACTCCTCTTCACAGAATCCTATAATTTAGCATACCAAATGGCCGCGATACCTGAGAAGGTCCGGCCGAAGAGGGATAACTTCTGCAATCTAGTTACGCCCATCGGCCGCAGAATATCTGAAAATAGCCGCAAGTGGACCATGGGATCACCCGAACCATCAAAGCGGTCTATATGTGGCATTTTAAACCTATCTGGCAAGGTCACCGCTGCATCGGTATAGCCATCCTCTATATCTGGGATCGAATTGACACCCTGAGCTCGTTTGAAAAGCTTCTCAAGCTTGCTCACTTTCAAAGCGGTAGGGTCGACCTTAAACTCAAACGGTGCCTCCGTTGGGTAGACCGGTGCTTTGGAAGTCTGAGGTGGGATTGACCCTGCCAAAATGTCTGCATTCTCCTGGACATTAGTTGTATCCTCGGGTATTGGAACCCTGACTGGGGGTGGATGCGAAGCAGAAGCTGCTGCTTGTTGTGGTTGTTGTTGCTGTTGAAGCCTAGCAATCAGTTCAGCTTGCTGGGCCGCAATCTTCGTTTGGCGAGTGGTAACTTCTGCTTGGCGACCAACGTCTAGCTGCATGGCCTCGATGGTTTGTTGAAGTTGGCACATCATATCCTCCATATTATCTACGGGGTGCTGATTTGTCAGATCTGGTGTATACTCTCTTTTTGAGGTGGAAGCAGAAAACTAGGCCCGACTAAGCACTGGTGACGTAGATAATGACCGTTGAATTGGCGACTGTTGAACCGGTGATCTATGTCTGACTCTCCTCCGTCTCGTTACCGGGGGTAACGAAGCAAACACTGGTTGTCCTCCGATAAGATCCTCAGATCGGTAAATCCTCCTGACTCGAGTCCAGAGTGCTCGGGAGGTAACTGTCTCGTCGGAAGCAATTGTGAAATACTACCTTGCAAAAAGAAAAATAAAGCAAAATAAACAAAAATCAGAAAATGCACAGCACCTCGGCTTAGACAGAGACAACACACAGTTGAAATCATAAGCTGGACGACTGTACTCAGACACCGATTTCTGCCTCAAATTTCTACCTCAAAACTGATACCCTCAAACTGATACCTAGACTTGCAACTGATACATACATTCCTGCAGAGTTACACTCTAAAAGCACGTATCAAGCAAGTGGGAGCCAAAACACCCCTATGGTGGGGTAGGGTTTCCCTGTCCTAATTTCGTTAGGAACTAGGGGTTCGCTACGCAAGCGAGTGGTTTCACACAAACCTACATTCGGGTGAGCAACATGTCCTAGTTTGGAACAGTCTCTAAGGCTTCCGATATGCAACTAGGTCGATTGGTCAAAAAGGGTACCTCAGCAAGACCACCTAATATACTTCTCGCTCCTAACATCGAGAAGTGAAAGGAGGATCAAACGGTACAACGGTAGTCCAGATCCAAGGTTTGTGTTCCCATCATGGCAGAGCCCGCAACCGGTCAGCCTTATGGCAAGCTTTTCCAAGCAAGTCTCCAGCAAACCGCTCAGGAATAGCAGATGGCAAACACTGTGACTTAAGCGCACCAATTCAAATGCAAATACAAATGCAAAGAAACATATAAGTGTAAATAAAATAACATATCATGAGTTCGAGTCAAGTTCTCTAAGTCCCCAGCGGAGTCGCCAGAAACTGTAGCTCGACTTTTTCGTGCCCCCTTTCAGAGAGCTCGAATTGGTCCTACAGTTCGGACTCCTGTCACGGTTTTGAATCTAGTCTCACAAGTGCAATGTGAAACTGATAATCACCAAAGAGTCCAATCCGGCAAATCATTTTGGAAAATCGATTTTGAATCAAATAATGCCAAAACTAGACTGCTTTGCCAGATTACAGAGTCGCTACCTAAATATTTTATTTTTGGAAAATTTAGGAAACCCTGACTCGTGCCAAAGGCCACGTGTCCGTCATCACCAAAGTTGCCTCGGCTAGGGAACTTGGATACAAGAGGGGAAGGTCCTAAAATGAACACCCCTGCTCGCCCAATCGAAGATCGGCCTCTACTAATCATGATATGTTCTTTTATAAACATTATACATTCTTATTCCAGTTATTAGCTAACTTTACTATGTGACGTGCACGCATACAAGTATAGACTAAGTTACAAGACTTGGAACAAATTCAACTCATGCTTGGTTTTGAAAATGGTTTGAATTTGCTACCCTCAAGTGGGCTAAAATGCGGATTTGCCACCTCAAGTGGGCTTAAAACATGATTTGTCACTTCGCAAAGTGGGCTTAAAACATACACTCGTTGAATTGTTCCAATTTAAACAACAAGCCTTCATCCACAGGCGTTCATGTAGTTAATCATTTAAGCAACTAGCCTCATGGCAAGCATGCTATCATAGCAACATGGCAATCGCACTCATGCAAGCATGCTAAAGCGTAAAAGCTTACCGAGTACTCCAAGCCAAAACAAAAGCTAGTTAGAAAGAATGCATGATCCTAACTATGTTAAGATGCCTAATGCAACACATGCAATAATGCAATTAATAGGCTCGGCTACTGATATGACATATGATACAATTTGATAACATGCTTTGAAACACGTATTCAAATAAGTGTATGAAAATGCAGTTTGAATGATGCACCGAGCTTCGGTGCATGCAAGAGAAATGAATGATGCAAACCTGCAAGCATAAGGTATGCTAATCAAAACATGTCCATAATCTAACCATCGAAGTGATTAAATAAAAGGGAGAAAGACGTAGGGTTGGAAGACATGCACACACACACGCACACTTATTACAACATTGCACCATCGCAAAGAAGGGTCCAAATAAATAAGCTAAACTACACTAAACTAAGCTAATTATTACAAAACGGAACTAATTAACTATTCTAGTTAACTAATTATTACAGCACAATTGAATAACTAGCTATGCTAAGCTAATTAAAACATTACAAAACGAATTAAGCTAATTAATTACAACACATGTATGAATGAATTAGCTAATTTATTCTAAGCTAACAAAAGCGATTAAATGGCCTCGAGGGCGAGGGATGTATGCATGCTCGGTTGCTCCACCCGAAAATGCCCTTGTCTTGCCATCGAATATCTCTGTTTGTGTGACGTCCCAAAAATCGGGAACATTAGATAATATATTAACCATTAAATACAGGGTTTATCTAAGGTTACAAGAGTAGGAAACGTCACTAATGAGTCCTTTGGCTAACAACCAAGCAAGATCCCAGAAAGGTCGAAGGAGTCAAAATAGCCTCCCTTCTAAGTCCAACCACCTTAGATAGCAAAGCTTCCTTTTGACAGATCTTGACAAGATATTAACACAAGGCCTACATGAGTTGACGGAGTATAAGGATAGGTTACAAATATTATATATATACAAATTACAAATCATGTCTTAAATACAATATGGGATCTATCACTTACAATCTCAAAACACGTTTAACATAACTAGTTCCCAACTCTCATAGGATAGCCATATGTCCTCAAATACTTCAGCTTTGACTTCGACCAGCCTAATAGTCTTCAATACCTAGCATGAAACGCCTTGAGCTTTGAATGCCCAGTAAACGCACACACTCCCCGCCCCTTTTTCCCAATCTAATACACCATCATATTTATAGTAAGCAAATAGTGAAGCATGATATTCAAGTCAATAATAGCAATTTCAATAATAGAGGAAAGGAATATGTCATTCAAATAGATAACAAGGTTATAATGTTAGTGATTAGTATTCTAGAAATCCCCCAAAGAGATTTCATCCTCCCAACCACAAGAATTGGACACCGGACTATTTGGAACTCCCCCTTTTTGCTGCTTTGTTACAGAACTAACCTCGGATGCCTACCAACGGTTATATACAGCGTAGCGCCAACCGCGGGGCCTCAAAAGGGACAGCGAAAAGAAAAAGGTTTTATCTCCTGAATCTAACCTTATCCTTCCAAAAAGTTTTATCTGCCTGAATGTCCCATCCGGACCCAACCTTACCTCACCAATGAAACCATCGCAAAGAGTCCGAATACGTCCGTTCCATTCTAGGGTTTACGCGACAACCGCTTCAGCAAGACTTAACCTTCAATTAGGGAGCACGTCCCATCAATCCATACATAACACATTATCATCTCTTCATTATTCAAATGATTGAAAACCTAATACCATCCCAATTAAGTTTTCCGTTTGGATCAATGTCTTTTAGAACAAACTCAACAAGATAGTAATATCCACATAAGCATGAGCATCATTAAAATGAAGAAGATAAGGAACATAACCATAACACATGCAATATCATACAAAGACATGATCATAAACTAATAAGCATATTCATGAACACAAGAGCATAAAACACCCATACAAAACTAAATTTCCAGATTCAGTACCATTTAAAGATTAAAATCAAAAGGGCTATTTTAGATTTTTACCAAACTCGGCCTTCCTATGGTTCGTAGAGAATTCAATCTAGTTTTCAGAACATGTTTCGGAAATGTAATAGCTTTTCTAGATTTTTAGTTATTTAAGAAATGTTCCAGCGCTGTCCAAATTCGTCGACCGTTACGAAAATTGGGGTTTCTCACAAATCGCTCACTCGTTTTCAATGAAACCAATTTTAGTTGGAAGATAACTCCTTAAGGAAGATGTTGACAGAAAAATGATGTCCAGAAGATTTTTCTACATTTTCCTAGAATTTTCGAAAGTTGGATGTAAAATAGATTTTTCTGGCACAGTTCTTGCAACAAGAAAGTTAGTGAGAAAAGAGGTCAACTAGGGGAAATTTTTCCACTTATATTGTGATGAAAACTTGCTAAATAATATGTATTAAACTCAGAAATTTAAGGTGAAGGTGTGCCTTTGGAAATTTTGAGAGTTTGATATGGAAAAAGGTAGTCTTATACCGATTAAGAAAAATACAAGAAGGGTAGAATCAAGGCTCAACTCCTTTCATTTTTAACATGAGAATACTATCAAAACACATCTGAAATGAATGTTTAAAACTTCTAAGAGCGTGTATTTGAAAAAGGAAAACAAAAAAGAGAGTTGTGTTATGGCTTACTCAAATGCTTATGGAACTAGTTTTGCAAGACTTGCTCTCTTTCTCTTCTTTCTCCTTCCCACAAGCTCACTCTCCACTCTCCATCTCTCTATGACATGTGAGTGTGCGGGTGTGGTGTTTGATGTTCAAATAGATGGAGGATGGTGGTGTATTTATAGGAAAAATGGTATGAATTGTCTAAAATGTCCTTTGGTTAAAATGTAATGGAATTGAGTTGTATTTAGTTCAAATGAAATGGAAAAGTGGATAGTTAGGACCTTAATTATGTATTTAATTATGATCTAGTTAGGCTTAAGTCTAATTTAATCCATTCTAGTTACAAGTACATTAGATATATACATGTATATATATAGAATTGGTACCAAGGTCATAATTATTTTCATGATTCTAGGGATTTGTCTTTAAAGTACAATGATTATAGCCTAGGAGGTATGATGGCTGGCCATGTGCTTAAGATTTTGGGGGATTTTCCTGTTTATTTTGTGTACAATTTCCATAAATATTGTGTACAAAAAGATTTGATGAATAAGAGGTACAAATATATATATATATACAATGGTACTAACTTGGGGTCAATTTGTGATTTAAGTAAAATATAAGGGCTAAGGCCTTAATTTATGAATTGGAACATTTATTTTAGAGTAGAATTTAACTAAGTTAGGGTTAGAGAATCTAATTCGGTTTGAATTTCTTGTTTCGAATAAAAAGGCTATTAACCGACAAACGTGATAAAAATCGGAAAAACCTAGGGTTTTCAAGTGGTAATTCTACGTTTATGGAGTCAATTAACTAGTATTAGGGTATTAGAATAATTTCTAAGTTATCAAAATCGATCAGGGTTTGCGAGTTTTCAGTTGGTGCATGTATTTTGATCCTAGGGTTAAAATTGTAATTAATTAAGAAATTAAGTGATTTCAAAGAAATATTTTAAAAGTAAGGGACTTAATAGGGTTTACAAAAGTTAGGGGTCTCACAGTTTGCACTCATTTGATTACTAAAAATTGTACCAACTTCCAGATTGCCTTTACTCCAACACAGGAACACATTTGTGCAAAAATTCACTGGTGGCTGGTCAGCTACAAAAAGTGGTTGTCGGCTACCCCAACTGGCCGGTCGGCTTCCTCAAGTGGCTGATCGGCCACCCACTTTTCTAGACTTCTTTTTTTATTGCAACAGAGTGCAAACAGAGGCAAAGCAATGCATTTTTAAGAAATGTATGTACTGTTACCCTCTTTATCATCTCTCAAGCTCAAAGGAGTGTAGCTCTTGGCTCTCAAGCCATCAACCAAGCATTTTCAATACATGATGGCTAGGGAACCAAGCTTGTACAAGGTTAATGAATGCACAAATAAGACCAAATAACCACCACCCTATCATGCATGATCAAGGGTGACAGTGACCAAGAAAAGTGGCACGTTTCATCACTTTGAGTATGAAACGTCCCATTTTTCTTGTGTTCAGATTAACGTCCGATCCAAACACATGCAATGCAACACAAAGATGCTCAATCTTGCTTTTTTTCACTTTGTTCATTTTGTTTACTCATTTTAACTTACTAATCCATTCTTTAATTGATTAGTCCAAAAGTGAGTGTCCTCTAATAGAAAGAGGGCTTAAACCATAAATACCTTGAGCATGAAAGAGGCCTCATGTTGTTGGTAATGAACTCCCAAAGGAATTAAACCATTAGGCATGAGGGTCTCAATTCCACACTCAAGCCAACAAGGGGTTTAAAGTCACGTTCAAAGCAAATGAAAGAGTGAAGAATAAAGGGAGATTATAAAGAATTCAGTGCTGAAATGGAGTGCAAAAAGACACTAAAACATGCAAGCAACTCATGCAATACATGCTAAAAGGCCTAACTCACTAAGCTAGTGAAAGAGATTGACTACAACCATACAATACAAGCCTCAAAGGGCCAAACCAACTCAAAACATAGTCAAAACAAGTCAAAACAGTGACTAAATCATGTTGAGATTGAGGTACAAAATGTTAGAAAAACATGCTCACATGTTAGCTTGCAAACAAGCATCAAGACATAACTCTTAAAAGTAATGAAAGAGTGAAACAAATGAGCATGTGACAGAGCTATATACACTGAAACTACATGTTAAAAGACACTACAACATGCAATCATTCCAAGCAAAACATGTTTAGAGGGCTAAAATGCCAAGCTAATGAAACCATTTGCACTACAACTATGCAAAACAAGGCTCACATGACCAAAGCAACCCAAAACAGAGTTAAAGCATGCCAAATCAAAGGCAAACACATGTTGGAAATAAGCTAAGTTAAGCCACAAAAACATGCTACCATGTGATGCTAACTAGGCATGGAAGTGAGACACAAGGAGGGGAGGCTAACCCTTCCATTTTTGGACTTCAAAACATGCTTTTTACCACTGAAATAACTCTGAATTTCAGTGGTTTAAAGGCCCAAAATTTTTAATATGCTAAAAGATGGTGCAAAGGCTCACACAAATAAGCAACAAGAAGGGTAGACAACCCCTTAGCACAAAATGGCTTCAAACCAACATATTAAGGCTAAAAAATCAGAGATTTTTGTAGTTGAAAACTAGGCCCAAAACAGTATTAAAAGATGGCCAAGCAAGTGATTAAAACTAAGCCTATAAGGTAAGTAATATACCTCTTGAAGCTCAGCACAAAACAGGCACTCTTTTAGGCTCAAACCTCCTTCCAACATCCCAAAATAGGCTCCAAGGGACCTCAGCTCCAAGGTGGTCCAATTTGGTTAAGGGCTAGTGTGCAAAGTGTAGAGAAAATCAACTATCAAGCATAAAACAAGAGGAGAGAGAGAGAGAGAGAGAGAATTTTGATCCAAAGTTTTCTAACCTCTCCAAATGGGGGAGAGCCTCCCCTATATATAGAAAATCAAGCTAAAGGCTTGTATTCATCCCTCCATACACGTGTATGGAGATGGCCTTCAGTGAACAACAGCTGGCACAGCTGGCAAACAAATATTTGAAAAAGGGAACAAATGGCCGTCGGCCACCTTAAATAGCCGACCGGCCACTTCAACTGGTCGACAGGAACAAAAGATGGTTGACAAGGCCAAAAGGTGGCCGACAAGGCCCCTCCCCCTTCCAGGCAAGAGGCACCAAGATTTGGTCCAAAAACAAGCACAAAACAAAAAGGGTTTAGAGGCTCAAAGACAAGGCGTTCCGCCGAGAACTTCGGGCGCTCAAAACAAGCACAATCATCGAGTGCACAAACGATGACATCCAAGTCTTGAGGTCGGTCAAAAATGGGGTGTCTACACCACCTTTCACCATTTTACTGTGCATGACCATTGAGGTGGGACCTACTAGACAACCAGCCAAATGTCCGACTGAATGTCCCCCCGGTCATCCTCTTCCTTGAACAATTCCCACAAAAATAGTCAACACAGAGCGTTGAAAATGGTTTGTGCAACCATGACTTTTGGCTAACTTTGAGCCTAAATTGAGATGGGCTCTAGACACCGATTGAGGTGCGTCTGGGTGGAAACGCATTCTTTGTCGGGTGGTGATTCACTTCGTATATTTGGTTGTTCAAACCATTTTTCGAGTGAACGCAAAATTGACTCCGAAAGAGGCTTCGACAACACGGTAGTTGATCAAATTCAAATTGAATTTGTCTCTAGTTTCTTCATCAACAATAAGTTCACAAGCACCCAAATCTTCAAGATCAATCTTCATCAATAATGAACTCACATTCTCAAATTCAATCTTCACAACCCTCTCTCCCTCATTTCTAATTCTTCATCAACGAAAAAATCAAACAACAATGAGTTCACAATCACCCAAATCTTTAAGATCTTCAAAAACCCAAAACCAACCTTCAAGATCACTTTCCTCTTCATGGTTGAATTGAAGCAAAGAATCCTCACTTCTCTCTCTAAGCTCTCTGTCAGAGACACCCACCAGATCGCCATTGAAGACCTCAAAAATATCATCAAAAACATCTCTCCTTATGGTGTTTCGATGCTCTTCAATTGCCTTTACAAATCCACTAACAACCCAAAACCCGCTGTAAAGAAAGAGTCGCTTTGCCTCATTACCATCCTCTGCGCTTCCCATGGTGATTCTACGATGACCCATTTGACGAAAATCATTGCCACATTGTGAAGAGGCTCAAGGAATCTAATTCGGGAGTTAGGGACTCGTGTCGCGATACGATTGGGGCGCTTTCGTCACAATATTTGAAGGATGAGGGAAAGAATGAGGGAGTCTTGGGTCAATGGTTTTGCTGTTTATGAAGCCATTGTTTGAGGCTATGAATGAGCAAACAAAAAAGATAGATTTTCCAAATTACCTTGCCGATCGACCGGCCGGTCATCTTCCCAGTCGACCGGCATTTTGCTAATAGCCAAAAATACACCGTTGGAGAGATGGATATTAGATAGAGAAATTCCTCAATTTTTTACTCAGATTTAGTGAAATATTTGATACACCGTTGGAGATGCTCTTACATTAGAGTGTTATGTTTGAAATTACATTGATTGGAGTGTTATGCTTGGAAAAAATACACTAAAGAGTTTTTTTTTTAGTGTTACGTTATTACGTTTAAGAAAAGTATACCACAGAGTTTTGTAGTTTGTTACATCAAAGTGTTACGTTATTTGATTGTTACGTTATTTGAGTGTTACATTAGAGTGTTACATTTTTGTTCGTAATGTAAGATTTGTTCCAGAATGAGGAAAAATCCAAAACTTCTATAGTGTGGATTGCCCAAATATATAATTTTACATTTTGAGAAACTCACTTTTATCCCTAAAAAATTAAACCCAAACATGTAAGTGACTACCCTTTTATGTAATTTTCACTTTAATGGGACTTTTGGGTTCATAAGAAAAAAATAAAGGATTAAATAGTCCACAATATCACATTTTGGGATTTATTGATGTTTCACCCAATAAAAAAATAAAAAATAGTTTAAGGTAATTTTATGGTAATAAATTAGGGTGTTTGGTTTAATTCATGATTTAATTTGTCAAATATATGATTAAGATAGAAAATTATATGTATTAGAGAAGAGAGAAATAGAATATCACATAGGGGTGTTTGGTTTAACAAAGTTAGTTTTACACTTTAGTCCAAAATCATAAAGAGGTTTTCTGCTTATATTTGAATTATAAGAGGGTAAAATGCTCCAAAACCAAACCATAAGGGTATAAAGTGATTTTGCCCATAAATATAATACATTGTAGGGGAGAGCAGCGGATATATAGATCCGTCCAAACCAGCCGAACCGAACCGATCCGCTGTATTTTGGACGAATGCATGATGACGAGTGGACAGTTGCGGATTGATTTTTTTCAATTCGCCTAATTTTGGACGGATAGCGGATTTGAGGTTTCTTTAGCCGCAACCAAACCACCAAACCGCAAGCACTTCTAATAATTTGTAAGACTTTGTATTTTCAATTTGTTTAGACATTCTGTTTGTGTTTTCAATTGAAAAAGAGTTTAAAGATTTTGTTGAATATATTCTGTTGAAAAAGAATTTTCACCTTGAATATATTTTTTGAATTGAAAAAATAAATAAATGTATTATTTATCTATATATTTTGGTTTTTAAATCTAACTCTAAAAATAATAAATAAAAAAGATAATATATGCTGGTTGGTTTTTGTTTTCAAAAACAAATATAGATGTAACAATATAGAGGCATACAATCTCTACTACTGCTCTGTTCATGGTTTAAGTGGTTTGAATTATTTTTATATTTTAAGAATCACAGATTGTAATACTTTATGTAGATGAGGCATGCAATGATTGTAATATTCTAAAATTTCAAATTTTCTTTCTTTGAATGAGGCATGCAGTAATTGTAATACTTTTTTAAGTCATTGACTGTAATACTTTTTTTTTTTTTTTTGAGAAAGTGCACAAGTTGGATTATGTTGAAAATTTATAAAATTTTAAACCGCCAAACCAATTTGCATCCATCTGTCAATCTGTCAATTCGCTCAATTCACATCTGCCGGATTGGCGAGCGGATGCGGATTGATTTTCTCCAATCCGCCAATCTAGCGGACAAATGGCAGATTGGAGGTTTCGTGGCCGCAACCGACCCGCGCCCACCCCTAATACATTGATTTTAAAAGTTATCGTTAATAGTCTCAAATTTACTATCAATCTAAATTGAAAATATTTATAAAAAAATTATCAATATTTTAAAATTATGATTTTATGACTAATTTAATTAATGAATTATATTGATTTCTGGTTTAATGAACAAGTCCGCATGTATTATTGCCAATCAAATATGGATTTGTTAAAATTAAAATCGCAACTTCACATTAAAAATGACAAATTATGACACTAATTCGGATCATGATAATTTAACCTATTATTTTTTGTAAGGACAATATTTTGACAAGTCTTATAATATTAACAGATCAAATCATCATTAAGATATGAATTTTGTACTGAGTCCAAACAACACCTTCAGTTAGCAAACCTTTCCCAAAATATTTTGTTATTTTATATAGTATTTTGTTTAATGAAATGGTGTTAGACAGACACAAGTGAAATGATTTTATTTAACTTTGCAATGAATTAATCATTCCTATATCTAATAGATACAATTTTTAGACAAGAAATAATTATTAGTTTGAGATGGAACGAATTGAATAAATTATTATTGAGGGTCTACGTAAAGGTCATATTAAATGGATTTATTGTTTAATAAGTTCTATGATAATTAATGATATTGTTTTATCAAATCTTATTAAAAATATTACTAATTGTTAATTTTCAGTGACAGTTTAAAAATTTTATCACAAAAAATTTCACTAATTATAAGTTTTAGCGATAATTTAAAAAAAATCACTCAAAAAAAAGTCACTAATTTTTAACTTTTAACGATAATTTAAAAAATTCGTCACAAAAAAATTTATTAATTATAAATTTTAGTGATAATTTATAAAAATCGTGATAAAAAATATTATTAATTATTAATTTTTAATCACATATATAAAAAATTATCATAAAAATTATTTTTAATAACGATTTTACTAACATTTATTTTTAATAACGATTTTACTAACATTATTATTATATTATCGTTTTTGTGTAAATGAATTTCCATGCTCTAAAAATGGGGGGACTTGCAAAGGGCTTGACTAACGATTTTACTAACATTATTATTATATTATCGTTTTTGTGTAAATGAATTTCCATGCTCTAAAAATGGGGGGACTTGCAAAGGGCTTGACTGATGACCGGGGCATAAGAGTTGAATGGGAAGGCGTGTGTGACCAGAAGAAACGGGGGATGTCCGTATAAACGAAGTGGGAAGGAAATTGGGGGGAGAGAGAGAGAGAGAGCGCGTGGAAAATCAAATCCCTTTACTCTCTCACACCTTTCTTTCTGCAGAAACCAGATCTTCATCTTCCTCCGCGACAAAGTAACAGTGCATGTGCCCTCTCTCTACAGGACAAAGGGGAGAGAGAGAGAGAGAGAGAGAGAGAGATAAAAGAAACAGAGCGTTTGAAAACAATCTTTTCATCGTCGTAATTGTCCTGGATCTTCTTCTTCTTCTTCTTCTTCACAATTCGATAATCATATCTGCTACCGTCGGGCATACGCTCTCTCTCTCTCTCTCTCAGATCCCCTTCCTTTGAATGGTGTAATTACATTACAAGTATCAGATTTGAAGTGTCTGTCAGCCGGGTGCCAGTGAGAGAAGATTAAACGACAAGGGAAGGGAAGACAAAAATGGAGGAGGGGAAGAAACCTTCAGCGATATCCGACGTGGGTGCGTGGGCAATGAACGTAATAAGTTCAGTTGGAATCATCATGGCCAACAAGCAGCTCATGTCCCTCAATGGTTATGCTTTCACCTTTGGTCGGTATCTCTCTCTCCCTCTCTTCTCCCTCCCTTTTTTCCTTGGATCTGAGAAAAAAAAAAAAAAAAAACTCTCTCTCATCTCCTTTTTCTTGAACCAAAAATAGATCCCAGCTCGCTCCAACTTAACCTCCTTGTTCTTGGTTTCATGCGGATCTTCCATCTTATTCGCGTTCTCATGTTTTTTTCTTTATTTATTTATTTATTTTGTCATGCACTCACTTATTTAGGCCTTGCACTTATTAATTAATTAATTAATTTTGTCGCATCGCTTAGCGTATCTCCAAACCTTACTCTCTGTTTTTTTTTTCATTAATTTGAGTAAAGATTTGAGTTAAAAAGGATACCGCATTCCAAGGTTAAATTTTTAATTTTTATCAAACAACCAGTCGAGAGATGTCCGGATGTCCGGCGGTCATCCGACTAGTGTAAATTTTCTTTAAATTTTTTCCAATCTGGTGGTCCACCCTGTTGATCAGCTGGTCATCATCCGGTTGTGCACCAATGGTCACCTGCAGGTTTGATGAAAGGTTAAACCCTAAAAAAAAATAGGGCTCCCGTACGAGGAGAAAACTTCCTATACGTTTCTAGGGGTATTATTCATCGACATCTATCCCAATGAGCCGTTTATCGAATCATTGCAATTGATGTTCCATCCCGAAGAGAAGGAAGAGATCTTCAGAAAGGCCCCGTTGAGTTCTTAATAATAATAAAAAATTTTCTTCCCCCTGTATAAATGATAAAAAGAAATTTCAAAAAATGGACTTTCTAGAAAGCCCCCATGACTAATCTTGACATGAATTGATAAGGATCCAATAAGTCCAACATTGATTCCTTGAGATGTATCAATTGGGCAAATACATCTGTAGTGACTAGGATGGATATTGGATACATCCCAATTTGTTGAAACGGATTATAGACAGTTTGTTTATAAGGATCCAAAAAAAAACACCTGTCAAGAGGTTATGGAAAATGGTGTTTTTTTTGGATCCTTATCAATTGATGATAGACATGCTTATAAATTTGAGCTTATGGCTATTGCAGGGCATCGCTGGGGTTTAAGTTATGGACTTACAGTGGGTTTTTTTTCAAAAAAAAATTTAATTTAATTTATTTATTTTTTAATCTTTTGTCGATTTCCATAGAGAGAAGCGGAAAGAGTCCCCTGTCAAGAGGCTTGGGATTTTTTTTGGGTGCGTTGGAATGGGAGGGGGAGTTGAACTCATGATCTCCTAGCGAGTTACATGAGTTCTGGCCACTGTACTAAACTCAGTGATTAGGAAACTTGGGAAATTAAGGGCAAACCCATCCTTTTTGACCGGTTGTTGCTACAACTTGGGAGCTGCCCCAAGAGTGCTTTGGATCAAGGCACTTGGTTTGTTGGTGCATTTACGGAATGAAGACATTTTTTAAGAGTTAAAGGTGATGAGGCAATGAGGTTGAGGATTTAGTTTCTATGGGCTAGACTGTTCGTGCTATGCTTTGGCAACAAGATTCTTGCTTTGGTTTCAATTAGAATGGGTTCTTGGAGGTTCGAAGCTTCAATTTGTGTCAAATCAGGGCCTCACATTGAAAACCAATCATTTTCAAGGACATAATGGTGATTGGAGGCAAGAAAGATGATGGGAGACTATAAGCATTTGGGGTTTGCAGAGCGGGAGGGCTGGGATGGGAACCAAAGGTTTCATAAGGGGTGGGCCAGTTGGTGTGCTAGAAGAATCTGGAAGAAGGAATTTAAATTTTGAAAATGGTGATTTAGGGAAGGAAGCAAAGTACAAAAGTGGAAATTTGAAATTCCTGTGTTCCTATAGAAACATACCAAAACACTAAAACACTACAAAACATTTTGAAAAATGAGTTGTTTTGACGTGTACTAGGAATATGTCAAGAACAAATAAGAATCTTATATTTATTAGAAAATCTGATGAAGTAGAAAGGAGAGGAGGACATATGGAAAGATGAATGGAAAATGGCCGTGGTTAAGACACTCTTTCTTTGTTGGTATAGGTACTTTTTTTTTAATAAATATTATCAGTTGTATGTAGTTTTCTTGAATACCTAATACTTCTAAAAACTAGCTCTTTTTTTATGATCTCTTTCCCCAACTAATCACTGAAAACCTTTTGTTCTCATTGACCTTTATTGAACCTTATGATTACTTTTGTTATATATATATATATATATATAATATAAACGCTAAATATGTTTTTGTAAATGACCTCGCACATATTGGGAACTTATTGACCTTTGTTTACCACTAATGTCCTAAGGGTGCTTCAATTAACACCACAAAATTACCTTATTGCTCCCCTACATTAAAATTACCTAAAAGGACATAGCCCCAAAATTTCAATACCCTAATTTCTCTAGCCACCCATCTTCTCCCACCACCTACCACCATCACCTAGCTCCAACGTCAACGTCTATCCCACTTATTGTCATCCCATATCCCTCTTCTTCTTCTTCTTCTTCTTCTTCTTCTTCTTCTTGTCTCTCCTTACCACCCCCAATCCCCTTCCTCTCTTCTTACCCACCCCCCCAGGTCCTTTATCCCATGCACATCCTTTTCTCTTCCTTCCCTCCCTTCCCTTCGCCAATGACCTCCACTTCCTTCTCTCACTTCCCTAATACCTAGCTTTGCCTTCCCTCCCTAACCCCTCCCTCTCCTATAGTTCTCTCTCCCACTCTCAAAACCCTAGCCCCTTTCCAAATCTCCCCTCTCCTACCCTTTAAACCCTAGCCCCTTGTTTGATCTACCCTCCCCTAGCCCTCTCCCCTCTTTCTACCACCCTCAGTTGCCCCTCCTCTCTCTCCACCTCTGGAAAACCCTATCCCCCTATCATTTGAAACCCTAGATTTGGGATAGATAGGGGAAAAAGTGAGAGAAAGAGAAGCCGCCCCAGCAACCATTGAACTACCATCAAACTTCTATCAACGAAGAGAGAGAGAAAGAGAGAGAGGTTAGGAGAGAGGAGAGAGGAAGACGCACAGACACTTCTAAGAAGGTGGTGTATCGTGTTGTTCGTTGGACACTCCTTGACACGTGTCCGACACTCTTCAAAACGTGTCCTATTGTTTGAAAAGATTTTTAGATTCGGACACTCTTTTGACATTGATGTTCATTGCTTAAATATACGTGTCCACCAATTAGATATACATGAAACTAATTATAAGTTTAAACTAAATAATTTAGGATACAATAATAACAGAAAAAATAATGTAAATTTATAAAATGAGTGTTATATTACATTTTTTTTATTATCTTTGAATGATATATTTATATATAACATATAATAAATATATAAATTATATATTTTGTGCATGTCCCTTACGTGTCATGTCCCTTACGTGTCATGTCTTGTATTTTTTGAAATTGGCGTGTGAGCAATTTCGTGTCTTATTTGTGTCGTGTTGCATGTCCATGCTTCTTAGGTTGGGTGTAAGGATGGGATATTGAAGTGTGTAAAAAGATAAAATATTTTTTTCAAACTATTTAGATTGGTGTAATGAGAAAGGGGGTCTAGTGAGTTAAATCAGTGGTGTAAATAGAAACTCCCATGTCACACTTATTATTTTTTTTGATTTTTTGATAAATTGGTTGGATATACACATCTAGAATTGTATATTGCCTGCTTGATAAGATAGATTTGTTTGACTCAAATTTAGTGCTTCTTGGTTCTCATGGAATTCACTTCGAAATTGTTCATTTGTGCCGTTTTATGTAAAGAGATCTGTATACTTAAATTATGTCAATTATTTAATTATTGAATTTTTATAAACATTTTATATGTTTTAAATTTTTTGGTTCCAAGCTAACCAAAACAATTCATTGAAATGAAATTTTGCTCTTTCGATGGAAGAACCTTTTGGTCCAAAATTTATGGTTTCTAAGTAGTTCCAGGGATCTAATGTTGTGTTTTCCTTTTGCTGTTAAACCTCTTAAAACACGTGGAGAATGCATTTGCTTGCATGTTATTTTTAAAGCTGAAGTTACATTTTCAAGCTTGAAGGTTGTCAAATCTATTATGTTTTACATGAAATCTATTAAGTGTGTTCTATTTGTTTTCTGTTTCATTCCACCAAAATTTGCTTTAAACTGATCACAGTTTGACCAGATCTTCATGCTTTGCTTTCTCCAGCTACAACCTTAACTGGATTCCACTTTGCTGTAACTGCACTGGTGGGTCTGGTGTCCAATGCTACTGGTTACTCAGCGTCAAAACATGTTCCTCTGTGGGAGCTTCTCTGGTTCTCAGTTGTTGCCAATATGTCTATCACTGGGATGAATTTAAGTCTCATGCTGAACTCTGTTGGATTTTACCAAGTATGGACTTCTAAAGCGCTGTATACATATATATTTTTTACCATTACCAGATACTAGTTCTATAATGTAGTCAGTATGTGTTCGCTCTGTGTGTGATTCTAATTACTCAAGTAATATTTTGACTAGGCTAGTTTATGTAGAAGAATATACTCGATATAGTTTTTCCCTTTGATGTAAGAGAAGTTGCTTCTTTAGTTTTTTACGTTTTGTATTTAGAAGTTATCATAGACATGTATATGCAATGGTAGGATACCTTTGTATTATTTCATTTATGCTTACTGTTTACTGCAATATTATAGAAAACTTCTTATTAATACGAAATCCTATGAATCACACACACTTCTAGTTAGACCCCATCTCTCTTTGGACACTTAGGGACACGTGTTAATCACTTTGACACACGTAAAACTAATTATAAATTTGAACAAAAATACTTATGATACAAAATCGAAAAATAATGTAGATTTATGAAAATTAATGTTATTTTACATCTTTTTCGTTATCTTTGAATGATATTATTTATACATATGACCTATAATAAATATATAAAACTATATATTTTGTGCATGTTCCCACGTTTCGTGCCTTACTGTGTTGATGTATCCATGTTCATGCTTCGTAGACGAAACCATATCCAATAAAATTCAATCCATATTTGAGAAAATGATACCCAACCAAACTAAGCCTTGTGTCCCAATCAAGTGGGATTAACAACATGAATTTGATTTCGCCATTCCACTATGTTAAGGGCTATATACTCAGTTAAATTAAATAATTTTTTTGTTCCTTTTTATTAATGCATCCCATGTTAGTTTAAGTTGTCTCCTTCCCCTAATATTTCCATTACTGTGATCATATCACTCTTCCTTGGCATTGCATCTATGGGGGCTTCATTGTATATGACTAAACTATCTTAGCTTGTTCTCCCTCAACTTCTTTTAATGGGCGCTTCTCCTACCATTTCACAAATAATTTATTTGTAATTCTATCTTTTCTAGTCATACGGCATATCTATTTAAGCATCTTCATTTAAGCTACACTCATTTTATACACATGTCATTTCTTAGTTGCCCAACATTTTGTCTCATAAAGCATGTGCTAACCTTATAGTAGTTCTACAAAAAATGTTTCTTTTAATATTGTTGGTATTCATAAATCACCTAATATGCTAGAAGCATTCTTCCACTTGAAATCAAAAAAATAAAATAAAAATTTCTACTTGAGCCAACCTATTTGATTCTATGGATATGTCATCTCCAACCACTCCATCCTTGTTAATAATCGATCTTAGGTAATGAAAATGTTCTATTTTTGTTATCTCTTGATTTTCAATTTTCACTTTTCCATTGTTTTTACTTCTATTGGTACTTACATTCCACATATTCAGTTTTAGTTCTACTAGTTTTATACTGTTTTGACTCTTCTCTCCATATTTGAGAAAATAATGATTCAACAAAATGATTTGAAATGTGATTCATTTTGTGATTTTTTATATGAGGGAAAAAATCCTTATGCTTGAATGCTGAAATTTCAAGCAGCATATTGGGCATGCTTGGTATCGCTTAAGTTAGCTTTTACGATTATGGCTTTTTAGATTATTTGCTTAAAAAACTTAAAATAAGTTGTAAATATGTTCGGTGTAGATTTTGATAATATGTGAACAGGTGAACATGTTTGGTTAAATATGCTGTCACACAGCTTTTTTTGTTGCGTAAATATCTAGAATGCCTTCAAAAGTTATAATTATGACAAAAGAGTTTGGACTTTACGTCCATACATATTTAAGACTTCCAAATAAGCTGAAAAAGCTACAAATTGTAGCTTAAAAAAAATCTCACTTTTTTGGGCCAAATAAGTTGAAAAAGTCAACTGAGGTATAATTTAAAATTGCAAGCAAACACCATTAGTTAACTTTTTTTAAGCAAATAAGCTAAATAAGTTGACTTATAAGTGCTACCAAACAGGGCCATCATACTAATAATTTACATGTAGCAACGTGGTTTCTTTTTTCCTGGTAAGTAAAATAAATATATACGAAGGATATGAAAATATGTAAACAACTTAGAGGGGCATACCCCAGGATATACAAGATATCTTTGTGTGGCAAGCCTATACTCTAGAAGGCTATACAAAAGGATTTATTTATCCTAACCCATCAGTATGCCTATCTTGCAATCGCATACAGAATCTCAGTAGACAACCATTCATAAGCTTCTAGATTAACAATAAAGATTACAAAAGAATTACAGCATCTAACAGAAGAATACAACTACCTCCACCTGTTATGGCACATCCATCAATGCATCACCTTCTACTGCACATAGTTCCTTAGCAGCAGAATCATGTAAATGCAGCAATAGAAGTATATAGCTCGTTTAGCAACATAGGATATAAGTGTCATCAAAATAGCTATAACCTTACAATGCAGCAACCAAGCTCACATGCAACATTGAGATCATTCAAAATAAGCCAAGATTCAAGGCAGCTAATCAATGTCAACAAATTGCAGCAGGACAACACCAGTTGGAAGAAGAAACAGCCTCCAAAATGCAATGGCTTTGTCAGATGCAGGGAGCCATAGCATTAGATGCTATCACAGTAATCAACTTCTACCGCCAAACTCTAATGCAGGAAGATGTTGACCTCAGACTTGAACCCATGTTTTTTCACTTGTAGCTAGAGCTTTCATCACTGTATACGAACCCATGGTTCCTGTGATATGGCTCAATATGCTTGTCAGATCTATATATCTTCTCAGTCAGTCACTGTCACTGTCACAATCATGATCATCTTCTTGTATCATTCAACGTAAAGCACGTAACCCTGAAATCAGCTGTGCTCTTGCAACTGATTAAGTGTGATTTCTGGTTGGAGAAGACAAACTAGAATAGAAAATTGACACCAACATGCAACATCTATGCAATGATGGCACTATTAATTATGCATTTGTTAGAACTATTGAGTGAAGTGATAATTGAATGCCTAATTTTGATTTTCTTCTCCTGTTTAAGCTTGATGCACAAAAGAGTTCCACACATTTTTTTAGTTAATTATGTACTTTTTTACTTGATCCTTTTTTTTGCCCATGCACTCATGAAGATAGCATTGTCCTTTTGGTGTAGATCTCAAAACTGAGCATGATTCCAGTGGTCTGCGTAATGGAGTGGATCCTTCATAACAAGAACTACTCGAGGGAAGTTAAAATGTCTGTCGTGGTTGTGGTCATTGGTGTCGGGGTTTGCACTGTAACTGATGTCAAAGTTAATGCCAAAGGTTTTCTATGTGCATGTGTAGCAGTATTGTCTACGTCATTGCAGCAAATTGTAAGTACTTCTTTAATTCCTCTCTTATGTATTTGCTAGTTATGCTGACTAAAATGCTTTGGAAAGCAGGAAGGAGATTGGCTTATTAGACAGTGGTTCAACTGTATTGGTAGCCCAGAATTGATTTTAATGCATTTCAATGATATAGGACTACTTTGATGGAACTTAAACTAGTAGGTAGATTGAGAGTTGAGAACTTGAAGGTTTATTAAAATGGTATGGCCGTGCAACGTTCACCAATTGATGCACTAGCTAAGAAGCACAAATATTTCTATGAAGGTGTTGTGTCTGTGTCACACACTGACACTTGTTGCTCACTTCTTTACATGTGTCGGACACACCATAAAATGTATTTTGGGTAGTTTGTATTTACCATAGGGGTATTTTAGTCTTGAGGGTTAATTAGAGTTTTGATTTTTATGTATTTTGTGTAAATTGTGTAATTGGGTCTTTTGTAGATTAGGTTAATGCAATAATAGGTTGTTCTATTCTCCCTGTCTGTATTGTAGTTTGTCACATGTGATATGGTATGGGTAAAGTTAAACACCAAAAGCTAGCTTCTGAAGTGAAGGTGCCCTCTTTAATAATTATGATGTTCACCCATTCCTAGAGTAAAACAAAAATTTAAAACCTATCTTCAGTAGTGTCAAAAGTTCGCGACTCGTAAGTCTTAACTACTACATCACTTCGCTGAAATTAAGGGGAAATTTCACCTACAAGTGTGATCCTGACTTTTTATGATGTACTCTATTACTTGCATTCACTGTGTAATTTCAGTCATCCCGTTACATTGTCTATGGCGTAATGATTTTATTTTGTGGTCTTGATTCTATGGTTGAGCAAACTTCCTTTGCATACAGTCGATAGGATCCTTGCAGAAGAAATATTCAATTGGATCTTTTGAATTGTTGAGTAAGACAGCTCCAATTCAGGCGCTATCCCTTCTTTTGTTTGGTCCTTTCATTGACTACTATCTTAGTGGAAAATTTATAGCGACCTACAAGCTGTCTTCTGGTGCCATTGTAAGTTTTTGTCTCTTATTCAATCTTACTCTTAGCATGTAAGATTTTGTTGCATCTATGGAATCTTCTTTACAAGAGATTTTTTTTTTTGGGTCAAATATATCTAACACCTGGTTTTAATATGGGCAGTTATTCATTCTACTATCATGCTCCCTAGCGGTGTTCTGCAACGTGAGTCAGTACCTCTGCATTGGACGCTTCTCAGCAGTTTCTTTCCAGGTTTTAGGTCACATGAAAACAGTATGCGTCCTCACCTTGGGGTGGCTTCTGTTTGATTCAGAGTTGACCTTTAAGAACATAATGGGGATGGTTATTGCAGTTATTGGCATGATAATTTATAGTTGGGCCATGGAGGTTGAAAAGCAGTCTAATAACAAGATCACACCCCACGCAAAGAACAGCCTTACAGAAGAGGAAATTAAGCTATTCAAGGAGGGAGTTGAAAACACTCATGTGAAGGATGTTGAACTTGGTGAGTCCAAGGGGTAGATGTTGACATCCATTTTGTTAGGAAAATCACTTGTTCTTTAGTTCCCCTGATTTATGTGGTCACATCAAGGCCTTGGTGCACATCACCTGACCCTCGCATCCGTTTAGAATTTAGATTTAGAATTGTGACCCCCTGTTGCCCAAAATTTGCACTTTCCCTACTTTTTTTCTTGTTAATTTAATTTTTATTTAATTTTATTTTATATTTTCTTCGTGTTCAGATAATGAAGCCATGAGTATGGAACATGTTAAATCTATCTGTTCTTACAATACTATAACAATTGATTTATTCATTGCTAAACCAAGGGTTTTTATCATCATTATTGGTTCTCTTCTTTTTATTTTTTGCATTTCCCATTTCTCCTATTCTACCTCGTCCTAACTTGTGACCAGCTGTGAATTTTGTGTGCTTGCCCGTGATTCCGTGAAAAGTGAATTGCATAGCTGCTAAGGCTAGCAATGCTAGAGACCCTAAAAATTTTATCAAATGTTTTACATGAGTGTGGGACTCACACAATGTGGGTCCTATGTGGGTCCTACATTCATGTAAGATATTTAATAAAATTTTTGATAGAATTTTTAGCATTTTTGCTGCTAAGGCTGCTGTATGATTTGTGGATTTTAGAGTGGTGGTCTCTCACTGTTAAATGATGTTTAGGATTATGGGGGTGTGCAGTGTGATTCTAGTGGTTTAAGAGAAATTATAATTCGAATAGCAAATTGACAAATTGTAGTTTGAGCAATTTTTGGGAAATTGAAGAATATTCTAATTAATTATCAAACGTTTGCATAACGTATAATACAAATTAATTTTATATAATATTTTTTATATATATAACACAAGTTAATTTTACATAATATTTTTCATGTATATAATTATTAATTTTTAATAAATTTTACATATTAAATTTTTTTCACACTTATTTTAATTTGATATTTCATTATACGTTAAAAAATATATGTATTAATTTTAAATTTTAAAGTTTAAACTGTGGTTAGCAGTGTTGTTTTTACGGATTAGGCGGTATTTTGCACAATCTTATTTATGATTATTAGGGGTGGGACCACTTATGCCAACTTCTGAAGCCAAATTACATTGGATAATATAATTTTTTTTAGATAAATTACATCAATAGTCCTGGCACTTAGGATATGTTTGATTAACATGATTAAAATATGAGATTGAAATTATTAGTCGCTAGACCTAATAATCTTGCTTTTGTTTTCTATTTTTGTTCCGGATTATGTATGTCTTGGATAATTAATCAAACAAAAAAAAGTAGGATTATTAACACCCGGAAGGGGATGGAATTATAAGTTCACATGCTGAGGAAATAGGATGAAGACACTTTAGTAGCGTTCGATAGAGTTTCTTAAATATAATTCAGAATAGGAGTTGTGTTTTGAGTTTATGAGTTTTAGAATTATGATTTGAGTATAAAAAATTTGTTTGATAAATGAGTTTTAAAAAGAATTTTGAATTGAGTGGAAAATTTTTAATGTGACATATGATATCTGATACAAAAACTCACAGCTCATAATCAAACACACAACTCAAAAATCTATTAAAAGTTCATAAAAAATTTTAAATATTGTTTTATTAAATATATATATATATATATATATAAGTGCCAATTCCAAAAATAAAATAAAATAAAATAAAATCTCATTGTTTAGGTCAACCAGCCGGACGTCCGGTGGACGATCGGTAGGCCAAATTTCAAAATTTAAAAGTCTGCCTAGAACGAGTTTTCAAAAAGAGGGGTGAAATTAATTTTTCAAAACTCAAACAAAACATCATATTAAAATGTAGGGGTAAAACTATGACTCCAAAACCCTTTCAAACACTTTTTTTTTTTTTTCCTTCTTCTTTCTTTCTTTTCTTTCCCATGGGCATAATAATATTATTCTCTTTTTCTATATATATATATATATTTTTTTTGGCGTACTGTGGATTGAAAAGACATTTTTTTTTCTCCATGGGCCTAATAATATTCACTCTCTTTGTTTTCAGTTTTCAGAATTCATTTTTCAAAAAATTTTACTTTTTTATTTTCTGTATTTTTTTTTTTTCACTTAATTTTTTTAATATTTTAAGCATTTTTTTTTTTTAAATAGACCTAACATAAATACACTTAGAAAGTATAATTTTTTTGAAAAAAATCTTTAAAAAATTCACTATATACCAAAAATACAAAAATACAAAAAAAAAAAAAAAAATCAGTATATTTTTCAAATTTTTGTGTATTTATTAGTTTTTTAAAATATTTTTTCACAAATAATTTACTATTTAGATATATCTAAGTAAGGTACATCTAAAAAAGTAAAAAAATTGCTTAAAATTTAAAAAATATTCACTAAAAACAAAAAGACACGAAAAACAAAAAACTTAATTTTTAAAAAACTGAAACAAAACACACTGATTATTCTCTCTCTCTCTCTCTCTCTCTCTCTCTCTTGGATTTGTAAATTATAAAAATTTGAGTGAATTACACTAATGGTCCCTAGAGTTTGGGCCTTATGTCACTTTAGTCATTGACTTTTCAATTGTGACACATTTGACCCTAAATTTTGAATCTTGTTCCAAATAAGGATAATTGAATATACCATTGCTCAATTTCAAGGGAAAAAATGTCAATTTGATAAAATATAAAATGATTTGATAAAAATAAATGTCAAAAAACTATTTTTAAAATTTTAAAATTATTTCTACCCATTAAAGATAAAATTATGTAAAATTGATAAAATTTTCTGACATTTATTTATTTATTTATTTTTTACCAAATTAATTTTATTATGTATTTGGATGATGATCATGTAATAGGTAGCTGTTTTTATTTTCATTAAATTAGTTTCTATTTTTTCCAAAAGCCAAATATGGCAATAACTTTGATATCATTATTAAACTAATCCATTAACTCAAAAAATCCAAAACTAAAAATATTTCGTATATTAAATATATCGATTACACATTAAAAGCCTAACAACCACCCATTACATGATCATCATCCAAATACATAATAAAAATTAATTTAGTAAAATAAATAAATAAATAAATGTCTAAAAGATTTATTAATTTTACATAATTTTATCTTTGATGTGTAGAAATTATTTTAAAAAATTGAAAAATATTTTTTTGACATTTATTTTTGTCAAATTAGTTTAAATTTTATCAAATTGACGACTTTACTCTTGAAATTGAGTAATGGTATCTTTAATTGTCCTTATTTGAAACAAGATTCAAAATTTATTATCAAATGTGTTACAATTGAAAAGTTAAAGATCAAAGTGATACGAGCCCCAAACTATAGGGATTGTTAGTGTAATTCGCCCTAAAAATTTTGTATCTTGCCCATGTTTGGTTTGGTTTTCATAAATTTGTTTAAGAAATTTTTTTCTAAAACTCATCATTTTCATATAATTTTATCTTTTGGGAGGTTAAAAATAATTTTTAAAATTTAAAGATATTTTATTGATATTTATTTTTATTAAATTAGTTTTTCTTTTTTGAAAAACAAAACTGAAAAACAATTGTTTGGCCTTTGTATTTTGTATTTTTTTTCTTTTATTTATTTATATATTTTTTTTCAAAAACTTTGCTCATGGTAGTGATTTTGGTAGTGATTTTATTTATTTATTTGGTATCACTACCATGAGCAAAGTTTTTGAAAAAATATTGATAAAGTAAGGGTTGTGGAGAAATATTGTAACAATCCCGATCCCTGATTAACGTTAATCCGTGGTTAATTATGCTTGATTGGTCATTAGGGTGAAATTTTGGATTAAATTGCATGTGTGTGTGTTGCATGAATTATGTCTATATCTATTCAACGTAGGAAAATCTGTTTACGTTTTTCTTTCGATTTACGAATTGAAGGCCCTACCGGCATCCGATTCAGAAATTGACTTGATTTATGTGTTAAGTAGAATTTATGAGATTTTATGGTAATTTTAATTAAACGTTGATTTGGAATGATTAAATTAAAATAACTAATGTTAATTAGTTTAGCTTAAGTTATTTACAAGTGTGCCATTGAGTGGGCTTTTACAAGATTGTTTCACACCTAATACATATTTTGACTCTATTATTTTCCATCTTCAACACCAAACGTGAGAGAGAGTGAGAGAAGGGAGAATTGGTTCAAGACTTGAGGAATTAAGCTCAAACTAAAGGAGGTACTAGGAAATGTTGTTAATTGAAGAAGATTTGTAGAGCCTCAACATCAATTTTTGTAGATTGAAGCCTCTAGGTAAGAGACTAAACTCTTAATTGAGTAATTGAATTAGATTCTACAAGATCATTAGTGAATTAAGTGAATTCACATAGGAATTGCACTAGAAGTGGAAAGAATTGGGCCATACTATGCATGCATGTACATTTTCTCACAAATTGAGCATGAGTTCAAAGATTTCTTTCATGCATGTGTTCATCTCACTTACATTCTGGGAGTTCATCATGTTTTCCATTAGATTGTCAAGTTTGATCATGTTTTGAAAAGGTTGGATCCAAGAAAAATTCATGCATGTTGTGTTTTTTAAACATTTATAAAGTTTAAATTGAATTTTGTACAATTGACAAACCCTTGGGCCATAATTTTCTCACAAATTGAGCATGAGTTCAAAGATTTCTTTCATGCATGTGTTCATCTCACTTACATTCTGGGAGTTCATCATGTTTTCCATTAGATTGTCAAGTTTGATCATGTTTTGAAAAGGTTGGATCCAAGAAAAATTCATGCATGTTGTGTTCTTTAAACATTTATAAAGTTTAAATTGAATTTTGTACAATTGACAAACTCTTGGGCCATAATTTTGTGAAATGATCCTCAATTCTTCATGTGTTTATAAGTTTGCTTTGTTGTCTCAAGTTTTGGGGCCCAGGAGGTGTGTTTTGAAGAGTTGGAATCATGTTTTGAAGCTTAGGAGCAAATCTGAAAAACCCAGAATTTTGCTTCCACGCTCGAGCGAGGGATCCTACGCTCGAGCAACCATGTTTGTTTTCATTCTTCCGCTCAAGCGACAGAAGGCTGGCTCGAGCGAAAATTGTAAGCTCTCAGAATTTTGTAAGTGTAGAAGCACACTCGAGCGACAAGACTTGCGCTCGAGCGAGGACCTGTGTCTCACGCTCGAGCAAGCATCGAGCGGAGATTTTCAGCAACCAGTACTTTTCACATTTTTGCAGATCGCTCGAGCGAAGGAGTCTACACCCGAGCGGCCAATCACATTTGATATGTATGCTCGAGCGAAGGAAGCCACGCTCGAGTGAGACCCCTGTTTCAGCAAAATTTTGGCCAAGTGTTTCAAGTACATTTTTGCATCCTCATTTCATCCTAGGCATTCCTAAGCCATGATTAAGACTCCATAATGAGGTTAATGGCTAAAAACACACTAAGAACAAACGAAGTAAGTTATGTATAATTCAAGCGTGTGTTTCAAGTGTGTATTTATATGTGTGTTCATGTAGGTCACATGCCTCAGGATAAGTGAAGTGCCATTTTGCCATCTAGTTTAGGCGACCAATTATTTGTGAGTAATAACTTTGTAAAATTATGTTCAATATTAAGTATTTTTCTGAATAATATGATACGAAGTAATTAGTTTTTTGAAATGCTATGCTATATTTGAAACGAATGAATGATTGTCCAAGATTCTAAAAATTATTCGTGGCATCCTTAGCATCATATAATATGCGTCCCTTTATGGGTCATCAGAAACGTCTCTGTGCACATGAGTCATCAGAAAGCCTTCATGGCAATCCCTTATGGGTCATCAGATTTGTAATGCTAATGGATGTGTCATGTGTTATAATGATGCATGTACAAGCTTTGAATACGAACGTAATTATGCTTATGAATCTACTCTATTATGATAACCGATTATGTACAAGGCTTTGTTTCTGTATAGATATCATTCTGTAAAATCTTTACTTTGTTATTATTCACTGAGTTTTAGCTCACTATTTATATTATGTATGTAGATGAGCAAGCACGTGATCAGGCCCAAAGTTGATGGCCTACGCTACGGTTTTGTTAGCCAACCCTTATGCTTCCCGAAGAGGTTCCGATTGAAGTCAAGTTTCACGGCTGTTTTTGTAAACACTTTAGACTATGTTTATACTATGTTGTGTTTGGTCAAGATGTTTGTTGGCATGAACTTGGTATGTGCGTAAATATTGTATCTTGTTATAAAGAAGTTTTAAGCTATCTGCCCCATGTATGTCAGTACAGCTCAATGGACTATTCGTATTTTGCATGATGCTTCTGCAGCCCCTTGCTACATGTTATTATGTCATGAGGCCTTTGGTAATTCAAGGATTACTAGCCGGTTACGACGCTAAACCTATGAGGGCGGGTTTGGGTCGTGATAAATATTATGGAAGGTAAGATTGAAAAAGATAAATGTAGTTTTAATCCTATTTATCCAATGCAAAACAAACAATGGACGTAATAATTTATCTCAATAATTTAATTGGATAACTAATACTATATTAATTTTATGGATTATTAATACTTTCACTATTAGTCATTTGCATCAAACAGGGCCTTTGACTCTTATGTCATTTTGGTCTCTGCACTTTTAATTAGTTCAATTTTGACATTTAATTTTAGATTTTGTATCAATTTAGTCAAATTGATAACTTTGATTAGGGTTTTTGAAGGAAAATTGTTAATGAGCTAATTGTGATTAACTCACTGAGTTGAACAAGTTTACAATTTTATCTATAAAAACATAACATTTCACTTATGTGCTCATTTTTTATAATATATATATATAATTGTAATCAATTGGACCAAATTGAGATAGATTTATAAATTTAGAATTAAAATTAAGTCAACTAAAATTACAATAACTAAAATGACGCAAGACCGAAAATATAGAGACTCAAGATATAATTTGCCTTTTTTCCCCCCTCCATTATATACATTAAAAAAGACTTAATCACAGAGGGGTGACCTCTGGGGTTAGACCCTAAGAAGTCGAGGTTTCAGAGGTCATCCTTAGATAGTGCTACACAACAGTCACTTAATCATATAGCAGTAAGTTGCGAACTCGCACACAGGCGGGCATTCAAACCCACATTCTTGATACTAGATACTGTTCGCTCAGACTTAAAAAATTTATCCTTTCAACTATATGTGTTATTGTCCCAATAACTAATTTTGGAAGAGTTGAATCTAGGATCTCGAGATTTATATCCCTAAATGATTGTTAAGTGATAAAAAATGGAGGGGAAGGGGTAGGGATAGGGGTAGGGGTAGAAGTAGGGGTGCATAGATAATCAAGAAGTTTGCCTAGAAGTATAAAGTAGCCACTATTGATCGAGCGCTAAGACCTTATCAATCAGCCACCCCTCTTGGGGATTCTATTTACACCTAAAAAATTATTAAGTATTCCCAATTTTTAAGTACACCCTATTTAATTATATAAAATTTTATTTTACTCTCATTACACCCTATTATTTTTTCCAAATTATCTTTAAGATAAACTCAAATAATAAATAATAAACAAACTAAAAAAATTAAATTATTTCAAAAACTTTTCAATATAGAAAATAATTCTCAAATATTAGGAAAAAAAAAACCGAACTTATAAGCATATAAGCATTATAAATATAGAAAAAACAAAACTTTTACATAAACGTTATAAAATTTTTCAATATAGGGAAAAAACTTTTTTATTATAAATTATCCACAAGAATACTTGTGGAAAAGTAAAAAATCAAATTTATAAGCACATAAGCATCATAAACTAACAAGAAACAGCAGTTCTTAAATAATATATTATTTAAATGATAAAATAAGAATAACTCCAATAATATGTTATTGTTAATTTAACTAGTAGACCTTTTAATTTTTGTCAAAAAAAGATATAGAAAATAATTGATGGTACTCTACAAAAATTGTGAAACTCCTTTATATGAATACTTACCTTATTTTTGATGGGTTGATTCAAAAAACTATTTTGATTATTACTCTCATCTATTATTTGATTTTGTTCAAACTTTCTTTTAGGGTTTAGGGTTTCAAAATAATAAAAAATAATGGTAGGATGGATTGAAGTTTTAGAGGAATGATGAAAAAGAAGAATAAATAATTTTGATCTCTTAGGAAAGAAGATACAGAAATTTAAATAGAAACAAAATGAGAAAAACAAATTTTATTTTAAGATTTAATATGTATTGGTCTTATTAGTAGATACAATAGAAATTAAAATTATAAATTTGAATTAAGCTGAGACATATTTTTCGTTCAAATAAAATCCCCTTCGGTTCCATTATAGAAAACTGTGGCCCAAAATGAAGCCCAATTACAATTTGACAAATGCAATCAAAGGGCCAATAACCCAAAGCATCTCATCGAGTCCACAACCCCACTCTGCTTGTGTAGAAAACGACAGAAGAGGATAGGAGAGGAGGAACAGAGAAGAAACGAAACCCTAGAGGGAGGCAAACCAGGAAATCAAGCATGGTGTGTATACGCAAGGCTACCGTTGACGACCTCCTAGCAATGCAAGCCTGCAACCTGTTTTGCCTGCCGGAAAACTACCAGATGAAGTACTACCTGTACCACATCCTGTCGTGGCCACAGCTCCTCTACGTAGCGGAGGACTACGGTGGCAAGATCGTTGGGTACGTGCTGGCCAAGATGGAGGAGGAGAGCTCGGAGTGCCACGGCCACATCACCTCCCTCGCTGTGCTCCGTACCCACCGCAAACTGGGTCTCGCCACCAAGCTCATGACGGCGGCTCAGAACGCCATGGAACAGGTGTATGGCGCCGAGTATGTGTCCTTGCATGTGAGGAAGAGCAATCGAGCGGCATTTAATCTGTACACGGAGACGCTGGGTTACAAGATTCATGATGTGGAGGCCAAGTACTATGCTGATGGTGAGGACGCATACGATATGAGGAAGCTACTCAAAGGTAAGCAGCAGCACCACCAGCACCACCTTCACCCTCATCATCATCACCATCATGGTGGTGGGTGTTGCTCCGGTGAGGCAGTGAAGAGTGGGGACACAAATTCGGAATCCAAGGCCGGGTCCTCTGAGTGATGCCTCACCTCAGAGAGGTAAATTGAGATTTGGAACAATATATTTAAGTTATGGAAATTATTATTATGTTTATTTGAACTATGTTGTGATTTTGTTCACTGGAAGTTTTATGGGTATGTGTTAATGGTTGTGGAAATGCTTCTCCATGTTAGTCACATCACTTTTTTTTACGTAATAATTCCTATAAAATTGCTTTGGCAAGTTATGTATTCAAGTGTTTCTGTACCTGTATATACTTTTGTGATATTATTAGGATTATTTCAGTGATGAAGGCTTTGTGCCTTTCATTTGTGTTGATTGATATCCCTCAAGTTTGGGACAGTCACCCGAAACAAGTGAAGGGGTAATAAACCAGTCTCTCCTATGACTGATACTGATTCTATGATTATTTCTATGAATCCTAAAGGCTACTTACAGCCATACTTAACAGGGGTAAAGCTTTTTACAAGTGAAAAACTATTGTATTTAGGGCTTGTTTTGTACCACCATGACCTTAATTTAAGGTATTGGTATTCCTAAGAGGAGACACCCCTCCAGCAGTGAGGGCTTCCTCACTAGCTTTGATTTGCCGTGTGGGTTCTTAGGTGTATCCCCGCTCTAGGTCTATTAGAAGCTTCCATATGGAGAGTTCTGACTTTCTTTAGAGGGTTGAATCCCCTTAGGGACAAGCAACAAGCAATGCAGAGCTACTTATGAGAGTGTGTTTAGCCAAAGAGAATCCTTGCCTCTTCTTATTGAACTCTACCCCTTGTTTTGAGTCCATGAAATTAGTTAAGTGACTGATCGGTATAGGTCACGGATGAGCTACCAACAGAGAGAGAACACGTTGCACTTTTAGCTTCATTTTCTTGTCTTTATGGCGAAGAACCCAATTAGTCTCACATTTGGATTTATGGATTTCAAATGAATGGATTTAACATTACTCAATCAAGGAGCATAATCTGTAATTCAATATAATATTTTGTATCTAGTCATCTAGATTCCAAAAATGCTTAGATTCATGTGTTTGAAATAATTTAGTAAGTATATTTATTTAAAATCCATGGGTAATTTACTTGTACGAGTATTTTAAGAAAATACATGTTTTCTATCTCTACTCAATCATTCACTTTAAAATTATAAATATACCTCCAATAGTTAACTTTCTTACAATTTTATAAAGTTTGAACTTAAACCCCTTCATTTCAAACCCACTCATCTAAATGGATCTCAACCCAAATTCTTGAAGTTTTTTGGGTACAAATTAATGTGGAACGGTCGCATGGTGCTTTCTTTCTTTTTGGGTGCTTTGGTGTATTTGGTGAAAAAAGAACATTGACAATGAGCTTTTATGCACTTGGGTTTTTGTCGCTTCACTAATACAAGCTTTAGTCATATAGGCAGAAAGAAGAACGGATAATTTATATGATTAGAAACTTCTTAGGCATTCAGTCAGGGGAAAACGTAGTTTTGAAGCAAGCTAGTTGGTACATTCACTAGTTGTGTAGTCAGATGTGATGTTGAAGCAAATAGTACAAGTAATTGAAGATTTACATTGTCAAGGATGTTGAATTGCACCAAGATAGATTGCTTAAGATGACTCTAAATTCTGTTAAAGATGTTGTGAATTATTGACTAAATAGGTTGCTTTAGATGCTCAAGCTAATTGATGCACTTGCTGGGAGTTGTGCACTCAAATGTAATATTGAAAGTAAATAGTACAAGTAATTGAAGGTTTACATTGTCATAGATCTCAAGTTGTGCTAAGATGGATTGCTTTAGATCACTTCGTAAATTCTATTAAAGATGTGAATTCTTAACTAAGGTAGGATGCTTTAGGTGCTTTTGCACTAAGAAGTGCATATTTGATGTGTCATCGAACATAATATTAGGATTTCTTGTTGGCTCAGAACAGATGAGAAAATGTCAATTTTAACTTGCTACTTTGTTGCATGCACCTTTGTAAGTTTAGTTGAATATATATCTTTGTTCTAAGTTTCATGAACTTATCTCCATTCAAATTTGATTATCATGCTTTTCAATAGGTACCTTGTGAGGAAAAATGGTGAGATTTCCTAATAATCTTTCTTGATTCGAAAATAGGTTGAGTCTATTGGCAAAGCAATTTGGATTCACTAAAGTAAATCAAAACTGTCCCGTATTGCTGTGCTTAAATTGCTAAACTTAAACTGCTTTTATAGAAATTTGGCTGCCAGTTAGTTTTTACTTATTAGTAGTCTTGGAAACAACAAATTATGCTTTTCAGCCATATTGCACGCTATCATTTTGTGTGATTTTAAGTTGCCTGATATGGAAAGATCATTTGTATTTAGTATAGAACACCTGAGGGCTCATGTCAATTATTCATGAATACTTGAGCATATGTTGTTGTCGGTGTGGGGGAGTGGTTCTAGAAATACTCTTTGGATCCAATGGGGCACTCGAGATCCTTAGTTAGTAACCTGAAAAAGAATGAACACTCCGGTCCGGGGTGCCGGAATTAGCACTCCGACGGATAAATCAGTATATACTTTCTCGATTGCTTGTATCTTAAGTTAAGCGTATTAGTTCTCACATACCTCTTTTGTGGCTGTTCTTCCTGTATTTATACTTGCCCCCTGGGCCTCAGGGTCTAGCCCACTTTTAATCCACCCTGTGAATGCTCACTTGGCTTTTTCCGTTATAAATCAATTCTCGCTCAGCTCCTCGCTTAACTGGTTCAGGGGCCGATTAGGGCGTTCGTCTTCCGAAAGATGCAAGGTGGGGCCGAATAGGGATGTTCATTCAATGAGCTTCCAAGTATGTACACGACCCCCTCTGCAGTCCTCGAAACTCGGCTCCCACAATTGCCCTCCAAACATCCCACTAACAACAACTTAGTTGGCGTGTTTGGTTTCGGACTTGAAAGGTCAAAATTATAGATTCGGCGGCTACCCTCATTCTAACGTAAATGTCAGAACGCACACGCTTTTCGGTTATTATTACACTTTCCCGCCCCCTTGTACATTTCCCTCATTTATTGTGATTTGAAACTTCATTGTCTCTTCGAATGCATGTTTTTTGAATACTCGAAGCTCCTGGACTGCCAATCGATATACATCCTTCATTTCGCATCCTCTGCAACTTCTTTCCGTCTGTCGTTGTCTCCTTTGCTCCTTGTAAGTTCTCTTCCCCTTCTTTTCGAATCCCATTTCCTTGCTTATTTTTATTTTAGCACTCTCCTTAAACTTGCTAGTATGGCCAAACATTTGAAAGACCTACTTTCTGCGGACCGTATTTCTGGGTTCCGACGCCATTTTTCCATCCCCGATGATGTCCATTTGTCACTTGTGATAGACAGCAGTCTTGATATGGAGAGGGATGATGAAAGTACAATCATCTTTCCTCTCCTATCTATCGCTGAGGGCGGAGTCTGTTTTCCCCTTCACCCATTTCTTAGGGCTGTCCTTCGCCATTGGGGTTTGATTCCTTCGCAACCCAACGTAAACTTTTTCCTCATCGTAATGGGGATTATAGAGTTGAACCGGCGTCTTAGGATCAACCTTGGCATACCTGCCATTTGGCATTGTTATGTTTTGGCCAAATCATTTGGCCGGCTAGGGCGTTATTTTTTCAGGGCCAAGGACACTGACCATCAGTTGGTAACTATGCTTACCAGCTTTGGCAATCGAGTCGACAATGTCATGGTCGTTGTCCACGGTAACTGGGAATTCGGCGAAGGCGAGGATCGCCTAGACCCTATACTTAGACGGAAAGGCGAGCCAGGTTGCTTTGTAGCTCCTTACGCTTATCTACTTTATATTTACTTGGCTTTCTCTCGAAGTACTAATAATTTTATATTCGTGCAGGCAACAATTTGAAAAAAGTTCTGGTTTCGGCTGACAACACAGTTCTTGTGGACATCAAAACTGCACTCCAGTTTTTTGGCCGTCCAAATATCCAGAAGTAAGGGAGAGGCACCCATATACTTCTGAGGTACGAGCCGACTTACACAACATTTTCGGCCGCGGAAAACATTCCAATTCCACGCGGCGAACAACATCTCACGGCTCTTATTTTCCCCCGCTTCAAAAGCCTTAGGCAAATCGGTTTCAAACCCTCCGATTCGGAGCAGGCCGCAGAGCCAGTAGCTGAGGATATCGCCGAACAACTGAGCCAGTCTGATTTGGAAGCCGAAGTCGACGAGGATCTTCACTCGGCGTTTGAAGCAGTTGGCCTTAATCAATCCGATCCTCTCTCCACTTCAGGTCGGGAGGAAATCCCATTCGAAGATATCTTTACTGATTTAGGAGATCTCCCCGGCTCATATCCTGAGAACATGGTGGGGGAATCGCTTGCGCAATTGGCACGAAGGAAAAATGCCGAACGGATGGCCGCCCAGCGCAGAGACGAGACCATCCGTTCCGAAGCTGCCATGGCTCAATCCTCCAAGCCTGTTGTCATAGAAGAAACGGCGCAGGTTGAGATGGCCGAGACTGAACTGGTAGTTGAACGGCTGAGCCCAGAGGCTGATCAGAGGGTGGACAAGCGTACCGCCGAGAGCGAAGCCGGCTATGAAGAAAACCCTACTGACAAACGGCCGCGCTTAGAGGAGTCGGATTTGGTTGAGCCTTTTGTTGTTTAACCAAGGATAAAAAATGTGCCGATTTCCTCTAATTCCTCAGCTTTGAAAGACCCAGCCGTGGCGCTGAGCGTGGCTTCCTCGATCTCCCTGCTGGTTGACAAGGCAGTTTTTTGGGCGGAACCAGCCTTGCTGGCGATAGCATTAGCCGCTTAGTCGGTTCTTCCGGTATATGACTAGATCTTGTTTGTCGTTTTTTGCCTATGTTTTTGTTCTAATTCCCTGTTTTGCAGACGATCAAAAGGATAGCCCAGATAGGCCGCCGTCAGAATGACGCTATTGAACAAATTGGCCTTTTGAAAACGGAAGTCGAAAGTGAGAAAAGTAGAGCCGAGTTAGAGGTGGCGAGAGCGGCGATAAAAAGTGCAAAAGTGGACGCCGAAGCGAAAAAGGTGCGGAGTTCTGACCAGCTCAGATTGGCGGCCGAGGAGAGGGCAAACGTGAGCGAAGACGCGCTCAAGTTAGCCAAGGAGGTGATTGCCAAGCTGGAGGCCGACTTGGAAGAATCGAAGAAGGCGAAGGAAAAAGCTGACTCCGAGACATCCAAAGTGTTCGAGGCTGGGAAGGATGCCGCCCTTCAAAATTATGTGGAAGAAGTCCCCAAGTTCGAGAATCGAGGATTCAAACACGGCTGGCTCAAAGCCCTTGCTGCCGTTTATGTGACATTGGCCATGCTGATTCTATACGAGCAGGTGGATGTTGAGCCGCTGGAGTCTGACCCCGAAGATTGACTAGGGCGACATTCTGATTTTGTTAGGCATCTTTTGTGAACAATTGTAATTGTTTAATTGTTTCTTTGTTTTTTGTTTGCTAGGTTTTTGTTAGTTTAAGGTAATTTCATGTATAAAATGGCGACTATCTGCGCTCAATTTATCAATGAAAATTTCCTTTTCATTTCACTATTAGCTGTACTCAATTTTTTGATATTAATGGAGAGTTTTGCTTTTCACTACTTTGGATAAAATGATTACTGTCTATTGCGCATGCTAACTATCGATCCGATAAGATGTATGATCATGAGATGAGTAAATTTAACATCCCAAAGGATGGCTGTCGACTAAATAACAGTGCAACTTGGCAATTTAGTGATTTAGCCGAACAAGTAAATCGGCTCAGGGCCTTGGCGTCTGGCCGACTATATTAATAAATTTGCCCTTGCTGCAACCAATGCCTGAACTGGAAGGTCGAATGTAATTAGTTCATGGAGTGGCTGTGGCACATAAGTAGATCGGCGCCAGGCTTTGAAGTTGGGCCGATTAGATTAATGAGTCTGCCCTTGCCCCAGCCAATGCTTGAACTGGAAGGCCGAATGTAATTAGTTCATGGAGTGGCGGTGGCACATAAGTAGATTGGCGTTAGGCTTAGAAGTTGGGCTGATTAGATTAATGAATCTGCCCTTGCCCCAGCCAATGCCTGAACTGGAAAGCCGAATGTAATTAGTTCATGGAGTGGCTGTGGCACATAAGTAGATCGGCACCAGGCTTAGAAATTGGGTCGATTAAATTAATGAATCTGCCCTTGCCCCAGCCAATGCCTGAACTGGAAGGCCGAATGCAATTAGTTCATGGAGTGGCTGTGGCACATAAGTAGGTCAATGCCAGGCTTAGAAATTGGGTTGATTAGATTAATGAATTTGCCCTTGGTCCAGCCAATGCCTGAATTGGAAGGCCGAATGTAATTAGTTCATGGAGTGGCTGTGGCACATAAGTAGATTGGCGCCAGGCTTAGAAGTTGGGCTGATTAGATGAATGAATCTTTTGAAGTCTAGCAGTAATGAGGTTGCCTTGGGGGTGCTGCACCCGGAAGGAATAAATGGGGTCAGTGCCTCGTGCACATAGGTCCCATTAGCGCGCTCAAATTCAATATCCTAGCCCAGTTTGTTGAGGAAGGTTAGACAAGTGCGAATGTCAAATAGACTATTCTTCAACAGCAGAGGAGAGGGGAGGACACTGGGCGAACTAGACGCAGAGATGAATCGAAGTGGTGAGCCTATGCGCATGAGCAGTAGGGTGACAAGGGAGCGGGAGAGACGCCAGTCCCCTCGTCGTCAAAGTAGGTCTCCCAGAAGGGAAAAACAGCAGTGGGGCAATTCCCCTCAACCGCGCTCCAGAGGAGAACCTGGTGCGACACCGCGCCCGTTGAGTTTTGCAGTCTTTGTGGGGAACAAACCGATGACGGAGGCGGACTCAATCGTTCATGACCCAAATGTGGCGGTCGAGTTTGCTCGACAGATTTTCCCACCAGAAGTCCAGCAGTCGATGGCCGGTCGATAGGATTTCGAAGTATTTCGGGAGGGCATCCATGGGGCGGTGAAGGGGCTGTACACCGCCTATGAAGTCGGCATGCGTCTACGTGCCGCCCGGCGGGATATAAGGCAGAGAGACGAATGCATTCGAAGCTTAGAAGCTCGCGCGGAGAAGGTCGAGTGCGAGTTAAGAGAGGCCAAGGCTGCTGAGGCTCAATCGGCCGGCAAAGCGAACCCGATCGTGGAGGAGAGAGTGACCCAATGACTAATAAGTCATGCGATTGCCGATCGAGACACGGCTAGTATGTTTGCGATTGAGACTGCCAAGGCCAGGGCTTATGAAAAAGGCTTCCATGACGGCCGAAAGGTCAGGATAGACTAGACCAAGGAAAAACTCGCCGAGGAAGTCTGCCGATGTGAGAATCATGGGTTCAAGCACGGATGGATCAAGGCACTACAGGCCTCAGACGCTTTCTGGGCGGCAGGCGTTGATTCGGCGTCGCCGTTATATCAGAGTCGTCAATTTCCCTTCTCGACCTTCGAAGTTGAGTAGAGTGATGATGAGGGAGACGCCGACTTAGACTAGATATTGTAAATACTCCCAACACAGATTGGGAGCAAATTATGTATTGATTGGTTAATTTAATGAAAAGCTCTATTTTAAATATTTGCATGTTTCGATTTATACATTCTGAGCCAGTCGGCTGGTGTAATGAAACATTTTGTTTTTAGTGCTTGCATGTTTCAACTTTTGCTTACTACGTCTGCTTTTTAATCGTAGTAATAATGAGAAGCGCGCCGAATCCACGACTTTTAATCAGCTCAAAAGTGTCATGCACTGATGGGGCTCCGAATTCGGAGACTTGGCCAATCGTGATATCTACGAAGGGCGCTCCGAATTCAGAGGCTTAATCGGCCCAAAAGTGTCCTGCACTGATGGGGTTCCGAATTCGGAGACTTGGCCAATCGTGAGATCCACGAAGGGCGCTTCGAATCTGGAGGCTTAATCGGCCCAAAAGTGTCCTGCACTGATGGGGCTCCGAATTCGGAGACTTGGCCAATCGTGAGATCCACGAAGGGCGCTTCGAATCCGGAGGCTTAATCGGCCCAAAAGTGTCCTGCACCGATGGAGCTCTGGATTCGGAGGCTTTTTTTGTCTTGGCCAATCGTGATATCCACGAAGGGCGCTCCTAATCTGGAGTCTTATTCGGCCCAAACGTGACCCGCGCGGATGGGGCTTCGAATTCGGAGACTTAAATCTTGGCCAATCGTGATACACGAAGGGCGCTCCGAATCTGGAGCCTTTATTTGGCCCAAACGTGACCTGCACGGATGTGGCTCCGAATTTGGAGGCTTTTTTTTGTCTTGGCTAATTGTGATATCCATGAAAGGCGCTCTGAATCCGGAGTCTTATTCGGCCCAAACGTGACCTGCACGGATGGGGCTCCGAATTCGAAGACTTATCTTGGCCAATCATGATACACAAAGGGCGCTCCGAATCCGGAGTCTTTATTCGGCCCAAAGGTGACCTGCACGGATAGGGCTCCGAATTTGGAGGCTTTTTTTATCTTGGCCAATCGTGATATCCATGAAGGGCGCTCCGAATCCGGAGTCTTATTCGGCCCAAACGTGACCTGCACGGATGGGGCTCCGAATTTGGAGGCTTTTTTGGCCAATCGTGATACACGAAGTGCGCTCTGAATCTGGAGGCTTAATTGGCCCAAAAGTGTCATGCACTAATGGGGCTTCGAATTCGGAAGCTTTTTTTATCTTGGCCAATCGTGATATCTATGAAGGGCGCTCTGAATCCGGAGTCTTATTCGGCCCAAACGTGACCTGCACGGATGGGGCTTCGAATTTGGAGGCTTTTTTGGCCAATCGTGATATACGAAGGGCGCTCCGAATCCGGAGGCTTAATCGGCCTAAAAGTGTCCGGCACTAATGGGGCTCCGAATTCGGAGAGTTATCTTGGCCAATCGTGATACACGAAGGGCGCTCTGAATCCGGGGTCTTTATTCAGCCTAAACGTGACCTGCACGGATGGGGCTTCGAATTCAGAGGCTTTTTTGTCTTGGCCAATCGTGAGATCCACGAAGGGTGCTCCGAATCCAGAGGCTTAAACCGGAAGACTTTTGAACTGAATTTCGCAATGAGAAAACAGGAAACTTTGCATTGCAAAAGTGAAATATGTACATGGTGAACCATTCAAAACGAGTATCATGCCCCACAGGTCGGGTTTAATGATAGAATTTACGCAAGTGCGTTGAATTCCAAGGCCGTGGCAGACTCCTCCCAGGCATGTCTTTGAGCCGATATGCCCCTACTCCCGTAATTGAGTCGATCTGATAGGGGCCGTTTCAGTTAGGACCCAATTTTCCATTAGTTGGGTTCCTGGCGGCTGGAAGCACTTTCTTCCGGACCAACTCTCCTGGTGTATAGTGGTGCAGCTAAACACGTTGATTATACGACTTAGCAAGCTGTTGCTGGTACCGTGCCATTGATGCAAGGGCACGGTCTCTTCGTTCTTTAATCAGAATCAAATCCAAGGCCAGCATCATGTCGTTTCGGCCCATATCAAAAACTTTTGATTTCAAGGTTGGGAGTCTGATCTCCAAGGGGATGATTGCTTGCGTTCCGAAGCATAAAGCGAACGGAGTCTCCCCAGTGGACCGCCTCGAAGTAGTGCGATCAGCCCATAACACACTTGGCAATTCGTCGACCCATCTGCTTTTAGCATTCTCCAGCCTCTTCTTGATGCCGTCCAAAATAGATTTGTTGGAGGCTTCAGCTTGGCCGTTACTCTGAGGATAGGCCGGGGTGGAAAAATAGGGCCTAATACCTTACTTGCTGCACAATTCTCGGTAGACACCGCAATCAAACTGGGAGCCGTTGTCTGAAATAAGTGCTCTCGGAATGTCGAATCGTGTTATGACATTTCTCTATACAAAACACTTCACATCAGTATCTCGAATGTGCGTTAGTGCCTCCGCTTCCACCCATTTCGTGAAATAATTTGTTGCGACAATAAAAAATCGCTTGTTGCCCGGGGCGCGAGGCAATGGTCCAACGATGTCAAGTCCCCATTGGGCGAACGGCCAAGGACTGGTTATAGAGCTTAACTCTTCAGCAAGCAGATGAGTTAAGGGGGAAAACTTCTGGCACTGTTCACTTTTTTTCACATAACATTCGGCATCAGCTCTTATTTCGGCCAATAATACCCCTGTGTCACAGCTCAATGGGCCAAAAAGCGCCTGCCAGAATGGGCACCACAGCTACCTTCATATATTTCAGTTAGGAGTTCCTCGACTTTATCTGGATGAACGCATTCTAGGTATGGGCCAGAAAGGGATTTTTTGTAAAGCTTTCCTTGCAGATCCAAGTAGTATCGCAGGGCCTTGTTTCGCAGCTTGTGTGCTTCTTTCTTATTCGACGGGAGCTGTTCGGAAGATAGGAATGCAGCAATGGAGTCCATCCAACTCGCATCTGACTCTATGACATTGATCTAGACTTCCTCTGAAGGACCAATGCTCGGCTTAGGGATGAAACCCACTTCAATTGTTCGTTTAACCTCTGAGTTAATGGCGGAGGCTAGGCAAGCCAGGGCGTCTGCATGTGTGTTCTGATCACGGGTTATTTGGTTCAATTCATGATGATCAAATTTTGCCAGCAAGGAATTTGCCGTTTTCATGTAAGCGGCCATACGGTCGTTTTTGGCCGCGTACTCCCCCTTTAGTTGATTGATCACAAGTTTTGAATCATAAAATATAAGCAAACGCCGAGCACCCAGGAGATGTGCATTCCGCAAGTCGGTTAGCAGGTTTCGTATTCGGCCTCATTGTTCGATGCGTCGAAGCTGAGTTTGACAGCCTGCTCAATTATTGCTCCGTCGGGAGCCATGATCACTACTTTGGCTCTACTATCGCGTTGATTGGACGATCCATCACAGTACAACTGCCAAATTTTCCCAACATAAATTCTCCAGTTTGGTTTAGGTTGAATTTGATCAGACTTCAAGTCGGCAAGACCCCCAGTGAATTCGGCCACAAAGTCAGCAAGCACTTGCCCCTTGATTGAGGTTCTAGGCAGGAACTGAATTTCGTACTGGCCGAGTTCAAGAGCCCACTTTAAAACGTGCCCTGATGCTTCTGCACTGCGAGTACTGCCCGAAGGGGGTAGTCCGTTAGTACCCCAATGGTATGTCCCTAAAAGTAATGCATCAGTTTTCTTGCTACCATGATGAGGGCTAGGATGAGTTTTTTCAACGGAAGGTAACGTGTTTCGGCGTCAACCATTGTCTTGCTCACATAATACACCGGCTATTGCTCCCCAAGCTTTTCCTTTAACAGTACGACGCTGACGGCCCGGTCGGAGATTGCCAGATATAAAATGAGCGGGTCACCTGCTGAAGGTGTTGTCAAGAGTGGAACTAATCGGAGGTAGGTCTTCAGACCGTTGAAAGCGGCTTCGCACTCGGAGGTCCATTCAAAAGCCTTACCCTATCGTAGGGTATGAAAGAATTGTCGGCAGCGATCTGTGGAACGATTGATGAACCTGTTGAGTGCGGCGGCCATCCCCATCAACTTTTGAACCTCCTTCACCGATCGAGGGGAGCCGAGTTCCAAGATTGCTGTGATTTGCCTTGGGTTGGCTTCGATTCCTCGGTGGTTGACAATATAGCCAAGGAATTTGCCGGATCCGATCCGAAATGCACACTTGGAAGCGTTTAGCTTCATTTTGTACTTTCGTAAAATGCCGAATGTCTCCTCTAGATCAGCTAGATGCGTTTGCTCTTCCTTGGACTTGACCACAATATCATCAATGTACACTTCCATAGTACGGCCGAGTGGCTCCTTGAACATAGCGGTGACTAGTCTTTGGTAAGTTGCCCCTGCATTCTTCAGCCTAAAAGGCATAAACTTATAGCAATAGGTTCCTCTTGGGGTGAGGAATGCAGTTTTGTCTTGGTCCTCCGGATGCATAGCGATTTGATAATAGCCTCTGTAGGCATCGAGGAAGCTCATACGTTGATGATGCGCCGTGGCATCTACAAGTTGGTCTATTTTGGGGAGAGGAAAACAATCCTTGGGACAAGCTTTATTTAAGTCTATGAAATCCACACAAACACGCCAAGTCCCATTTTTCTTCTTGACAACCACAGTGTTCGACAGCCATGTAGGGTAGGTAACTTCCCGGATTGCCCCGGCATCGAGCAACCGGTCAACTTCCTCAACAACGGCAGCAGTGTGTTCTGCGGCTAACTGCCGGCTTTTCTGAATAATCGGCTTGCATTTAGGGTCAACGTTTAAACGGTGCTGCGAAACAGATGGACCACACCCGGCATTTCATATGGTGTCCACGCAAATACATTAAGGTTGCCGAGCAAGAAGGAAACTAGCCGTTGCCTGTCGGCTTCATTCAGGGAGGCGCCGACCATGAAGAACTTGTCTGGATTTCCGTCAATTTTAACTCGATTTAAGGCTTCCATGGCCTTTTCACTTGGGAGCCGCCCAACATTGTCGAGGCTCTCTCGATCCGGCACCTCAATAGAATTCACTTCCAACTCTTTTGGTGTCTTTGCAGCAAGGAGATAACATGCTTGTGCTGATTTCTAGGAGCCACGGATTTGATTAATGTCGCGTTTTGTCGGGAAGCGGAGCAGTTGATGATAGGTGCTTGGCACAGCCTGTATGGTATGCAACCAAGTTCGCCCCATGATGAGATTATACGGCGAAGGCAGCTTGACGACCAAGAATTCCACATCCACTGTTCGGGAGCCCGCTCGAACTGGTAGTGTGATTTTGCCCAACGGGTATTCTGGATTAGCGTTGAAGTCGAATAATGGATAAGGAGCCGGAGATAGGTCTGACTCGGCGAACCCGAGTTTGATGAAAGTCTTGTAATACATAACTTCAGAAGTACTCCCTTGGTCTATGAGAACGCGTTCAACGGTGAATCGGTTTACGCGTAGTTCGATGACTAATGGATCAATATGGGGGAGCGTTACGCCGATCAAATCAGAATCGTCGAAGGTAATATTTGGAGCTTCATAGGGCCGTTTGGCTGGTGTGATTTGTTTTTAGGGGCTTGGATGCGATTGAATTGCATGCACGCTTGGGGCTGTTGGTAGGCTGTATATCATATGGATAACGCCGAGCGGAGGTGAATCTTGTCGTAGGGCAACTGTTTTGGTTAAGTTCTTTTGGACGTGTTGCTGGAGCTGACCGTCTTGTACCAACTCCTCAAGGTGGTCTTTCAAAGCATAGCAACTGTCGGTATCATGATTGTGATCTTTGTGATATTCGCACCGCCTATCCCGTCTCCTCGTGTCGGGAGGTCCCATCATTTTTTATGGCCATTTGAAGAACGGAAGGTGTTGAACCTTAGCTATAACCACACTGATTGGCTCCGATAACTCCGTGTATTTCTTGTCGGCGCACCTCGCGCGCCTGCTATCCACTTGAAGCTGCTCATTAGCTCGATATAGACATTAGTCGTTTGATTGGCGTGAATCCCGTCTTTTATCTCGCTTAGCCCGATTCCGTGATTCAGGGCTCCGTGGTGGTACAGCGTTTGTCGGCTGCACGACTTCAGGCGGGGCCGACTTAGTGGCTTTATGCCCGTCTTTGACCCGGAGGGTATCATCTTCTACTTTGCAGTATTGCTCAACTTTTTTCATCGACCAGACCGTTTTTGGGGACCGTCTGGTCAAAGAGCTGCGGAGGGCACTGTCTGGATGTAACCCCATCTTAAAGGCGGTAATGGCCATAGAGTCATTGCAGGCATCATCTACTAGATTAAAACATTCCCAATACTGCGCCGAATACGCACGAAAGGTTTCCCCCAGTTGAATTTGCATTGCCCACAGAGAATCAGCTTGCTTCGGCTGGACCTTATTAGTGATGAACCTTGCCCTGGAGGATTTTTGGAGTTGGTGGAAGCTCTTGATCGAAGCTGGCTCCAGTTTATAATACCACCTGACAGCCAGTGGTCCCAAACTGCTCGGAAATATTCGACACATGAGGGCCTCGTCGTCTGCATGGAGTGTCATGGCTTGCTTGTAATGGCGAATGTGATCGGTGGGGTCTAATTTACCATCATACAAGGTGAATGACGGTGCTTTAAACTTTTTGGGTAGCACTGCCCTTGCAATCTGTCGTACAAAGGGGTCATGCTGATCCTCTTCATCTGAATCATTTCTTCTTCGCTTCTTCCGTGCACGTGGACTTCCCTCAGAAGAACTGGAGATGTTGACTTGTCCCTTCTTTGTAGATTCTGGGGATGATGAGTTAGAGCCACTGCCACTATCATGTCTCCGAATTTGAGATCGTCGACCATCCCTTCTCAAAGGTCGTCTCGGGTCTTAGTGCGCGGCTTGTTGGGATTTTGCCACTTCTAAGGCCAAATCTTGTCCAAGGCGCTCGTTCTCGGCCATCATGTTTTCCAACCGCTGTTCGTTTTGCTTTGCTTGCTCCATAATCGCTTGCATTGTCTCTTTTGCTGATGTTGAGGGTGAATCGAAGTTCAAGACCCTTCTTGCGGTAATATTCTCTGGCCCAAGCATGTTGCTTGGAGTGGTTTCGTTTTGTGGCGTAGGGTCGCCAGCGACTACCGGAGGATCTTCCGTCACCCCTGCCATGGATGTGCTTGAGTATTCCCACAGACGGCGTCAATTGTGGGGGAGTGGTTTTGGAAATACTCTTTGGATCCAACGGGGCACTCGAGATCCTCAGCTAGTAACCTGAAAAAGAATGAACATTCCGGTCGGGGGTGCCTGAATTAGCACTCCGACAGACAAGTCAGTATATACTCTCTCGATTGCTTGTATCTTAAGTTAAGCGTACTAGTTCTCACATATCTCTTTTGTGGCTGTTCTTCCTGTATTTATACTTGCTCCTTGGGCCTCAGGGTCTGGCCCACTTTTAATCCACCCTGTGAATGCTCACTCGGCTTTTTCCGTTATAAATTAATTCTTGCTCAGCTCCCCGCTTAACTGGTTCAGGGGCTGATTAGGGCGTTCGTCTTCCGAAAGATGCAAGGTGGGGCCAAATAGGGATGTTCATTCAATAAGCTTCCAAGTATGTACACAGCCCCCTCTGCAGTCCTCGAAACTCGGCTCCCACAGTCGGTATTTTGGTTAATGCTGGAACAATCTATATTTCAATTAATCAAATATTTAATTCATATATTTGTTCATTACATATTTTCTAGATAGGGGGTTTCTAGTGGCCTTTACAAGGCTTGGATGACGCATATAGGCTAATCTAGATATATTATTAACGAAATCTCCAATTAACTAGAAGCTTAGGAGTGCTAACAACTCTCTTCGGAACAATAAAAAATATTTGAGCACCTGACTACACTACTACATTATTCTAGGAATTTTCAAATTATCCCCAACACCCCCCTAATTTAAATTTTCTTGTTTATTCAGAATCTTGGAAACATGTTCATTAACTTCACAAACTCCAATTTCATTTTTTTATGGTACTTGATGAAGTGTCTAAGATTCTCTAGGCCATCCAAAAGTTGTCTTGCTTCATATCTTGTAAAACTCCATATTTTCTTGGAAAATAATTTCCACCGTGCATGTTTTTGACTTTATTTGAGTTGCACATTTCATGAGTTTTTCCTTCTATTCACATCACATGGCAGTGACACTTTATATGCGAAGAATGCCATTCCACAAGTTTTCATATTCTTAGTTTCCACTGATGTCACCGAACTTGAAACATCATGCTTTGACGATTTTGGACTTAAACTTGCAAGGTTTTATTAAATCCTTCTTGGTTATTCAATTGGCACGACAATAGGGTAAAGTCTTACCTGCTGCCATTTTTATTTTTGCCACTGTTGCGTTCTTCTTTTTGCTAATGATAACAAATTCATCATTATCAAAAATCACCAAGTAACCTTTTTGCAATAACTATCCAACATTAAGCAAAATTTGGGTTAGTCTAAGAACATACAGAATATCATGAATGAACTTCTTACCTTCTCTTCCATGAACAACAATAATTCCCCTAACATTTTTTATTTTTCCATTTTCATGCTTCACTTGTGAGTGAAAATTATCATTGAGATGCACAACAAATTTCTGGTTTCCGTCGTATGATTACTACACCACTATCTAAATACTGTGCATTATTTTTGTTTTTGTGAGGCAAATTGTCACACATAAAACAAACTTGCTTCTCCTTCTCTTTCTCCTTCTCTTTTGAAAAAATTGCTTGGTCATTGTTCTTTTGAATTGGCAATTCTTCTTAATATGTCCAAATTTCTTACTATTATGTCATTGCAGCTTTCCAAGGGACCAACAATCGGATGTATCATGATTTGATTTTTTGCTTACTTTGCATGAAAAAGTAGAGTTTTCAAATTGATACCTTTTGGAAAATTTCTTTCTTGTCCTTTTGGGTTCATGTGTGGGTCTCCAATGCTTGAATTTCTTTTTTCAATGCAATTTTTGCCATTCCTTAACTTCCTTTGTTCATGTGCAAGCTATGCAGCATGGACACGCCAAAATGGAACTCGTGGCGGTGTCGGATACGGGGACACGTACGGGACATGGCATCTGGCGTTGTTGGCACATAAATTTCAACTAAATTTATGACACGTACAGAGCCTATGATAGGAAGGTTGCAGATAATCACTTCCTAAAAAGATCAATATGATCCGTTGAAGTGCATAAATAAAACGACGTTGTATCTCAACAACGTTATTCAAGATGCTCAAGTGACATGTGGAGCCTACGAAAGATGGCACTTGTAGAGCCTACAACAATGACATCACACAGGATGAAACCCCAAGGATCAATCCGATTAATCAGATATACGATTCAAAATTCAAATGGCGCTATCATTGAAATTGAGGGTGAGGCATTCTGATCACCTGGATGGCCCTCTATAAATATGAGGACCATCACACAAGACCGAGGATCAGAAAATCAGAAGTGTGAATATCAGAGAGACAGAGAAAGAAAGAAATCAAAAGCTAAAGAAGTCGTTACAAGAAAGAAGAAAAGAAGCTTAGAAAATTCAAGAACCTACACTACAAACACAGAATGGCGATGAATAGGTAAAGGGTTCCAAACCCAATAATTATACTTTGTTTTCAAGGGTTCAAAACCAATAACAATTTCAATAAAATATTTATTTTTCTTAAATTGTCTTTTGTTATTTATTTTGTTCTTCATTAATCGGAGGTTTCATTTATATAAAATGTGTAATTAACGATCTGGAATACAGATTGGAAATAGGAACCTGCCATTTAAATAATCAACACTGTTTAGTTCAGTGGACATTTGTAACATAAAATTTTGAAATGTGTTGAAACATTTCATGTTTCAAAATTTGTGTCTACAAATTCTGGCACGCCCAGTGGGACTTATTTCTCCTCCCATCTTTTGAAGAACAAAATATATATTTATATATATAGTTGAAACTGGCGTATTCTTTTGTTATAGGAATGCTAAAACAACTGTCAAGAGACAAACCTACACTCCAGTGGTTCTGAAATCACCAAGGGTGGAGATAGCACCCATCACCCAAGGGGCTCCAGAGCAAATGCTCTTAGCTGTCCCAAAGGTAGAACCAGCGAAATCCTGGAAAGATACACTTCTTTCCCCTATCGCCCAAGGGGCTCGGGAGCGAAAGCTCTTGACTGTCCTGAAGGTAACTGGTGTGACGAAGAAAGTCACACTTCTCCAGAAAGCTGAAAGTTTGAGAAAGATTACTAAAGATTATGTGAAAGCGTCGAAGTAGTATGCAACTGTGAGGGCTACAGCCCGAACGAAGAGCTTTCTAATGCAGGCAAAAGAGTCTAATTAGGCTACAACTATGGCCTTTGTTGTAGCTTCAACGGGCGCCACAAAAATTATTGTGGCCCAGTTATTCACAAGGGTAGAAGACTTCATTAAAGTGGCAGTCTGCCCAGAAGAAAGGCTCTGCTGAAAACATGGCCGTCATTGGGGCCATTGGGAGGAGGGTAATGACCCAAACTCCTGTTGATGGAAAGAAGGCCCCTGTTGTTGAAAAAACAGTTGCGGCCTACGAACCGACAGTTCTGTTCAGAGCACAAAATCGGTCAAACCAAATCTCAGTCAACTCTCAGGAGCCAAAGGAACACTCGTTGGCTCGACAGGGTTTGAATAAGGAACACACGTTGGCCTGACAGGGTTCGAATAAGGAACACTCGTTGGCCCAACAAGGTTCGAATAAGGAACACCTGTTGGCCTAACGGGATTTGAATCAACATCAATTGGTCCGCTCTAAAAATGTAGGGACTGTTTTGAAAATTCATGAGGAATTTACAAAAACGCAAACGGTTCCTTCTATGCCCCTAGGGGCTCGACTTGATATGTCATCAGGTTTAGTTTCAAAAAGACAAAGGCGAAGAAGAAACAAGGCCTTCAAGAAACTGGAACTAAGAACAGTGGCAACAAATGTGATAGGTGCTATTGAAAGGGCTCTCTCGAAAGATAAATGCCAAAAACAAATTGAAAGTCCTGTCTTTGTTGGAAAGTCAAAAGTGGAGGAGGGTAAGCAACCCTTGGGAAATATTTCTACTTTGATTGAACTATCTATGGAGGGAATAAGAAAAGGGCTTGTAACAAGGTCCATAACCCGTGCGGCTCAAAACAAAGCATCGCAGTCAGATGCTTCAAATATGAGTAATGTTGTGGGGGTTGATAATCCTTTGTACAAACAAGATGATTCTATCTCGTTTATTGGAAACAATGAATTGAGAGATATCAACAAAGTTGTAGTTATGATGAATGAGGTTGAGAAAGAAGGTGAAAATTCATAGGTCCAACAAGACCAAGGTCTCAAGGAAAAAGTGGTGGCCCTACAAGAACAACTTGAGAGAAGAGAACGGGAAATGGCTGCTATGTTGGAGCAAATGCAACAGTTGCAGGCCCAAATGACAGGAATAGGAAGTGCACCCAAACAAATGGCACAACCTGTTGTGGGGACATCCGTAGCCATACAAAGCACACTAGCCCCAGGGGGCAATGGTCCTTGTTACTCTGATCTAACCAGTGGTGGTATGAATCCAATGCTCATGGCTATGATTGATGATATAGTGAGGAGACAAGTAAAGAAAGTCAAAGAAAAAGATGATGAGAACTTTCGAATAATTACAAAACCTTACCCAGTATGGGTAGATGCTGTTCTATTCCCTTATGGTTTTTCCCAACCAGATTTCAAAATGTTTGATGGAACAGGTGATCCAAGACAACATGTGGCTCATTTTCTTTCAAGATGCGGGCCAATAGCCCAGAATAAGGCCCTGTGCCTACAGTTATTTGTTCAATCACTTGAAAGTTCTGCATTTACTTGATATGCTAATCTTCCTCAGGGATCAATCCTAAATTGGGATTTCATGGTGAAGGAGTTCCTTAAATAATTCTGCAGCACACAAAGGCGAGTTGGAGTACCAGAACTAATTGAGACCAAGCAACGTGACAATGAGTCTGTTACAGATTTCATTGCAAGATGGCAAGCTTTGATGTTTGCTTGTCCTTAAAAGTTTATGCAATTAGAGTTAATTTGGATGTGCCTTAACAACTTTCGACATGAGCTCTCTACGGCTCTTATGGCTCAAACTTTTGAAGGATTCAACGATCTATGTACTAAAGCTCATGATATGGAGCTGCATCTAGCTAAACGAAGAAGGCCTAGGGCCGTTGAAAGGGTTGAGTCCTCGACTGCAGCTATAATTGAAACCAGAAAGAAGGGTCTTGTTGTAGTAGGGGCTAAAAAGCCCAAGGAATTTAAAAAGGTGACTATGAAAGAGAGGTTGGAGAAGAAATACTCTTTCACGGATGATCTGGTCGAAGACCTATTTGAAGATCTGTTGGAGCAAAAGTTGATTGCTCTCCCTGAGGTGAAAAGACCACATGAGATAGGAAAGACCAACGATCCAAAGTATTGCCCCTACCATCGTTTGATTAGCCATCTGATAAAAGAGTGCTTTGTTCTGAAAGATAAAATTCAGGAACTTTTGGACTCAAGATTATCGAGCTCCCTTCTCAAGAGAGAGCACCTGCTAACCCAATCACTATCAACAATGATAATGAAGGTGAATGGGTTGTTTATCAGTCAAAAAGCCTGAAGAAAAAACAAAATGCCACAGTGAAAGCTAGAAATGTGGTTGCTTCAACAACACAAGGGCCAAAAGTTTCCAAAAGGCAAAAACCAAAAGTTTCCAGGAAATAGAAAAAAGCCAAAGTAAGTAAGAGAAAAGGAAAGAAGAACCCAAAGAAGGAAAAAGGGAAGAAATTGGTCCTTGATGAGTAGTTAGAGCAATGTGTCCTTGTCCCATTCACATTGGTGGAATTTCTGCCTTCAAAATTTCAATCTGTGGAGTTACAAACATACTTTGATAAAAGGAGGGAAGAAAAGTTTACTTTGACCACTTGCCTAACCATCATTGTTTTGAGTGATGATGAGGAAGATGAGGGTGAAGTTGGTTCAAAAGTTAGGGAAAGAGATTGCATTACATCTCCTATCTGTATACCTACTCTCCAGAGTATACACCAGCTTCTCCAAAATACATACCAGAAGCCTTTTCTCCAGAGTATTCGCCAGTACCACCAATGTACTATCAAACCACTCCAGGATATGTAAGGGGAACAAAACAAGGAGACACTGGGTGTAGGTCCGATTCTGAGCTTGTGAAAAAGGCGAAAAAACGACTACACTTCAAGGATGATGAGGTGAATGGCAGGTGTAAGTCAGATGATGAAGTATGGAAGCATTCAAATAAACAAATAAAGTCATCTCAAATTGAGGATCCTAATAAAGATTGGGAACTTGACTTTTCTCCTGATAATTCACTATACACATCTCCAGCCAGGACATACGATGGAGAAAGTGTATCAAGTGACCACTTTGACTTTCCTTGTAATGTCATCACTGTGGATGTAAATTTTGAAGAGCGAGAAATACATATCATTCGCAATCCAGGTGATGATGAGAAAGCAAAAATTGAAGCTAGAAGGGAAGCAGAACATTAGGCAAATGTAACAGTCTCTTTAAAAGATGAGGGTTTTGAAGCCCATCAAAATTTGATTATTGAAAGAAATCAAATTTCTGGACACCCGTTCCCTAATTGGGTCGAATGGGTTCAGTTCCCACGAGGATATACAGTACCTCGTTTTCCCTTATATAATGGGACAAGTTGTCCAAGGCGCCATTTGGTTCGTTTCCTTGCACAATGTGGAAACACAGTAAAAAGCCAGGCGCTACTTCTACGGCAGTTCGTTCTTTCTTTGGAGGGGTGGGCAACGGATTGGTACTTCAGCCTGCCATCTAATTCAATCCCAGATTGGGACATGATGGCTAATCGATTCTATAGGACATTTTATAAACCATGGCCAATAGAAATCGAGATGTCAGAACATTTGGAGGACGAGAGTACATCTTCTCAAACATATGATTTCATAGAAGGCACAATTGAGGAGAAGATTGAAACTGCCCTTGATCTTCGAGAGATGGGCACTTATCGCCCAAGGGATTTGTTCCCTTTATGGGTAGAGCAAACACCATTTCCCGAAGGATACGAACTTTCGAATTTTGTCCTATATGAAGGGTATGGAGATCCTCAAAAACATATTAGGCGTTTTTTGAAACAGTGTGGGGAAACGGCTCAGAATCAAGTACTTTGCCTAAAACAGTTCCCCCTTTCTTTGAAGAGGATTGCCTTTAACTGGTATTGCTCCATCGAAGGGGTCGTGGTGCCTAGTTGGGAGGCCATGAAGAACGGTTTTGTAGAATCCCAATGCTTTTATAGGCGTGACTCCCAGTACCTAAGAAATGGGAGAAGAATGCAACTCCAGGAAGATGGCGAAGTGACTGATGATGATGATCACCCTGCAGCTGAACCAGTTAAGATGGTCCAAATAGGTGAGGGAACAAAAGAAGTTGAGGTCAACGAAAAGGTGGTTGCTGAAGTATACTAGATTGACTTGACCTACCGGAGGAAATTACGAAATCCTCAGGACCCTCAAACGTCAGAAGTTCCACTGGTTTTGTTGGAGGAAGAGCAAGTGAAATATGATGTATTTAGCTCATTTGAAGAAAATTCCAGCATTGTTGAGCGTATATAATGCACTGAAAATGTCTCCAGAGCTTCGAAAGTCTTTAATATATGCCCTGTCCAAGCCAGAGGATTTCCACAAAGAAATCGAGGGTAAAAATCAAGAGAAGACAACTACATGCATGGCTATGGTAACCTTTGGTGACAAAGGCATGTGCGCTGAAATGACAGACCATAATCGACCTTTGCTTATCACTGGGCTTATCCATGATGCGAAAATTTCTCGAATTCTAGTTGATGGAGGATTTGTAGTAAACCTCCTGCCTTGGAGGGCCTTAAACTTATTAGGGGTTCGAATTTCACAACTTTGCCCAAGTCGTTTGGTCATTCAAGGATTTAATCAGAATGAACAACGCCCAATGGGGAAGATTGAATTGCGGACCAAGTTTGGGGATATTGAAGAAAACACTGAGTTCTTGGTCATTGATGTAGACACCTCCTACAATGCTTTGCTTGGGAGACTATGGATGTATAATCATCATGCAGTATCATTAACTTATCACGAATGTATCAAGTATCCATTGCCTTCACCCAAAAAAGATGGGACAATTTTGGCTGACAATGATCCATTTGGAGAAGTAGAGGCTTGTTATGCTGATGCTCCCTTCTATACAAAGACTTCACAAAGAAAGGGAAAAGATGTGAAGAAGTCTGAAAATACTCCAAATGTCAAAGATGCTCTAGAGTTTACTCCAGTTTCAACAAAAAGAACTTTTCGATATGTGCCAAAGTCCGAAAGAAAATCAGGGGCAAAGGCTCTAGCCCTAATAAATGCAATTTTGGATCTCAAGGGTGAGTTCGCGTTGCCATTAAGGAGGACAGAATGCACCTATGTGGAGAAATGTAATGAGATTGTGGTCCCTCCTAAAGGAAAAGGGTCGAAACCCATCATATTCCACTCACTTGGATATGTTGAACAAAAAGTGGAAGTTGAACAAGTGCCAGAAGAAAACATCTCGCGTTTTGAGAAGCCTACCTTCAGTACAAAAATTACACAGATGTTGGTAAAAGTTGGTTTAGATCCTGAAAAAATACCGGGAACAATGACACCCTTTGATTTTGCATTAACACCTTCGCAGAGGCAGGCTATCCAGCAAGGCGGTATTATCACCGCCAGGACATAAGGGTTAGGCTATGGGGGGGATGAGGAAAAATTTCCAGTAAACATGACTATCACTCAAGATGTGTTAGAAGATGTTGACCAAGATGAAGCTCAACTTGCACCAACAGAATTTGAAGCAGGAGGCCAAGCCACCGTAGATGACCTTTGTGAGGTAAATTTGGGTGATGAAGGAGAAAACAAACCAACCTTCATTAGTGCAAATTTAAAGGAAGAAAGCTCAGCAATATATTTCCTTCTTAAGGGAGTGTCGCGACATATTCGCATAGAACTACAGTGAGATGCCTGGTCTTAATCCAGAGATTGCAGTCCATAAGCTTGCAATTCACCTTGAGAAACAGCCAGTTAAACAGCCTCAGAGGCGAACTCGACTAAAGCTTACAGCCCAAATTGAAGCTGAAGTCGACAAGCTTATCAATGCAGGATTCATCAGGGAAGTCAAATATCCAACCTGGCTAGCAAACATAGTGCCAGTCAAGAAAAAGAATGGTCAAATCAGGGTTTGCATTGATTTTCGTGATCTCAATGAGGCTTGTCCTAAAGATGACTTTCCCTTGCCCATCACTGAACTTCTTGTAGATGCAACTACTGGATATGAAACCTTGTCTTTTATGGATGGATACTCAGGATACAATCAAATTCGAATGGCACCAGAAGATGAGGAAATGACTGCATTCAGGACTCCGAGAGGAGTCTTTTGCTATAAGGTAAATGCCCTTTGGCCTGAAAAATGCTGGGGCCACGTATCAAAGGGCGATGACTGTAGTTTTTGGTGATGTGCTCCATGACACTATGCATGTGGACAATAGATAACAGCTCTGGATGGTTCGTTAGGGGTACTGTTGGCACAACACAATGAGCATGGGAAAGAAAATGCCTTGTATTACTTGAGTCGTACTCTGGTTGTCGTACTCTGGGGCAGAAGTCAATTATTCTCCTATCAAAAAGACATGTCTTGCCTTGGTGTTCGTCTTGTAAAAACTAAAGCACTATGTCTTAGAACACGAAGTCAAGTTAATATCAAGAGCAGATCCCTTGAAATATATACTTTCACGGCCCATACTTTCATGGAAAATTGCAAAGTGGGCTGTAATTCTCCAACAATTCGCAATTGAATATGTTCCTCAAAGAGCTGTAAAGGGGCAGGCTCTAGTAGATTTTTTGGTAGCACATCCTATACCTGATGACTCACCTCTAGTAACTGATTTACCAGATGAAGAGGTTATGCAAGTAGAAATTCAGAAAGGATGGGAGATGTATTTCGATAGAACTTCATAAAGCTGGAATTGGAATTGTGTTTGTGACTCCAGACAATGCTATAATCACCCATTCTTTCACCTTAAGTGAAGGATGCTCCAATAATGAGGCGTAATATGAAACTGTAATCGCTGGATTAGAATTGGCATTACAAATTCCTATTGAAGAACTCTCAATTTATGGAGATTCAGAATTGGTGGTAAAGCAACTCCGTGGAGAGTGCATTGTTAAGAAAACAAGTCTCATCCCTTATCATGAAAAGGCTGATGAATTGATTTCACAATTCAGGAAAACACATATTTTCCATGTGAAGAGAAGAACAAATAGTCGAGCGGATTCACTAGCAAGTTTGGCTGCATCACTCACCCTACCAGATAGCAAGACAATTACTATCACAGTAGGCGAAAGAAGGGTGTTACAACCTTTAAAAGAGGTTTCTGACTTGGTTCCAATCTTGGTCGTTACCACGAAAGGAGAAAGCAAGAAGGATTGGCGGGAACCATTCATAGCTTACTTTCAACATGGTAGGCTACCTGAAAATAAAGTAAAAAGAATTGAAGTGAGACGTAGGGCTACCAAATTCGTCCTATGGAAAGATGGGTTATACAAAAGGTCTTTGGATGGAATGTACATGCGGTGTATAGCCAAGGAGCATATTCAAGAGGTAATGGCAGAAATACACACAGGTGTATGTGGGGCACACCAAAGTGGTCCTAAATTACATATGCAGCTCAAACGGTTGGGATACTATTGGCCGACTATGATTGCAGATTGCATAGATTATGCTTGAAGATGCCAAGTCTGCCAATTCTATGGGAATTTTCTCCACCAACCCCCAGAGTCTTTACATTTAACAACTTGTTCTTGGCCATTTGTAGCATGGGGTATGGACATTATTGGTCCTTTTGTACCTCCATCTTTAGCAGGATATTGATACATCCTAGCTGCTACTGACTATTTATCAAAATGGGTAGAGGTCGTGGCTTTAAAGGATATAAAAAACACAGTTGTCTCTGAGTTCATCCGAACCCATATCATTTACAGGTTCGGGATTCCAGAAAGTATCATCATGGATAATGGACAGCCGTTCAGGAGTGATGCTTTGAACAAGTTATTTGCCAAGTACAAAATCAAAAACAACCATTCATCAAGATATCATGCACCTGCCAATGGTTTGGCAGAATCTTTCAACAAGACATTGTGCAAAATTCTCAAGAAAATGGTGGATAAGAACAAAAGAGCTTGGCATGAAAAGTTACAAGAAGCTTTGTGGGCTTATCAGACTTCGCACAGAACTCCTACTCAAGCAATCCCTTATTCGTTGGTTTTTGGAGGAGAAGCAGTGTTACCATTTGAGGTTCAAATATTATCATTGCGAGTGTCAATACAAGAGTCCTTAACAGAAGATGAAAGTGCAACAGTGAGGTTGGCTGAGCTCGAGACCCTAGATGAAAGAAGGTTGTATGCTCAACAGAATTTGGAGATCTACCAACAAAGGATGGCAAATGCGTTCAATAAAAGAGTGAGGCTCCGCCCCTTTAAAAAATGAGACTTGGTCCTAATGGTTAGAACACCTATAGTAGTCTCACAAAGAACCAAAGGAAAGCTTGACCCCAAACGGGAAGGACCTTATGTGATTGAGAAGGTTTATTCTAAAGGAGCCTATTTGTTGATAACGATGAATGGTGACAGAATCATTCCCCCAACCAATGCAAGGTTTTTGAAGAGATATTACCCTTAAGAATGTCTGCTAGGTTGAAAATCCGAAAGGGCGGCCTAGACAAAAGTCAGGGCGAAAAAAAAAAAAAAAAAAAAAACCCACCAACGGTATTGCATGTGGTTAAACTGCTAAAATACTCCACCGAAATCTAAGGTGGTAAAACATTGGATACTCTTGGCCCGCAAGAGTATAAACTGTGTACGACCAAACATAAGTTGAAGACCACCAACGGTATTGTATGTGGTTAAACTGCTAAAATACCCCACCGAAATCAAGGTGATAAAACATTGGATACTCCTGGCCCGCAAGAGTATAAACTGTGAACGGCTAAAATAAGACAAATCAATGTATTGTATTGAGAAATTTCATATAACAAATAAATCTATCACTGAGCGAAATTTCATAAATACATTATGTTCGGATGAATAACAAAATAAAAGTGCATTCATTCATTAAGAGAAGCCTTAGCCCTTTCAAAAGCACGTTCCACAACACTGTGTTGTCCATTCTTCTTCTTGTGCTAGCTCAAAACATTCAGTGCAAGTTGCACGTCTTCTTCTAATTTAGAAACACTCGGAAGCTTGGGCAAAATCACATATAAAGGATGCATGTTCCGCTTGGGTGGATGACAATTCCTTTTCAAGTTGTTTGAGTAACTCTTTGGTTTGAATGAATCTTTTGATTAAGACCCGCAATGTGCTCATCCGATTTGATAATTGAAGCAGACAACTGTTCATGTTCGCCAGAAACTTTGTCGAAATGAAGCTTCTTCTCATAGTATTGGGCCTCAAATTCTGAGGTAGACAAGTTTGAAGAATCTGCAAGTTGGGTTTTCAAAGCAAAGCACCCAAGGAATATCTTCACCTTCTCGTAAAAGGAGGTGAAGTCTACACCTAAACTCTGAGTGTCTTTTCCATGGTGCCTAAAAAAAAAAAAAAAAAGTTCAGTGAAGGCAAAATGTCATAATATAATGAAATTGACGAAAGCCTCTGGCCAAGGAATCAAGCCGTTGGGGTGACAGACACATTCACTGCCAAGGAATCAAGCCGTTGGGGTGACAGACACATTCACTGCCAAGGAATCAAGCCGTTGGGGTGAAGGACACATTCACCGCCAAGGAATCAAGCCGTTGGGGTGACAGACACATTCACTGCCAAGGAATCAAGCCGTTGGGGTGAAGGACACATTCACTGCCAAGGAATCAAGTCGTTGGGGTGACAGACATATTCACTGCCAAGGAATCAAGCCTTTGGGGTGAAGGACACATTCACTGCCAAGGAATCAAGCCGTTAGGGTGAAGGACACAATCACTGCCAAGGAATCAAGCCTTTAGGGTGAAGAACACATTAACTGCCAAGGAAGAAAGCCATTAGAGTGAAGAACACATTCATTGTCAAGGAATCAAGCCATTGGGGTGAAGGGCACAATCACTGCCAATGAATCAAGCCATTGGGGTGAAGGACACATTCACTACCAAGAAATCAAGCCATTGGGGTGAAATGACACAATCATTGCCAAGGATTCAAGTTACTTATTGCCATTAGACTGGAAGAGCAAATGATACCTGCAAACAAACTCTGACGCCTTGCGTGTTTCCTGCAAAAGAGAAAAAGACATGAAATAATTAGTCATCGTGATTCATACAATTAAAATTCACTTGCACGAATCACGAGGGGGCAAGGCTGATTCGATTTCAAAAAAAGAAAAAGAAAAAAGTTTTGTTCAATTGGGCCAATTGTACAAGGGGCTGCTACTAATACAAAATAAAATAAAAGACAGCAGACTTTAAAAAAAAAAAAAAAAAAAAAAAGTCTGTTCATATTTTTTTTTTTAGCAAAATCTGCTAAATAAACAAATATATGCTGTTACACAAAAGGGTATAGCAGGTTTTTTCATTTTAAACATGAAAGGTCTTTGTTTGGGCTCATGGTTAGCACAACCAAAAAAAAAAAAAAAAACGGGCAGCAGCAAAAAAAAAATAATAATAATAATAATTTAAAAAGCTGCTTACTTGATTCTACTGTGAGTTAAAAAAAAAAAAGACCAAACAGGTTGCTGCTTAAAATCCTGCTAAAGTGAGTTAAAAAAAAAAAACCAAACAGATTGCTGCTTTGAAAAAAATATATGGCAACAGCAGCAGAGAAGAAAAAGATGCTATGGATAAAAGGCATATTGCATAGCTTCGTAAAAGAACTTGTTCTTTCTTGAAGAAAAGGAATCTTATGCCTTAAAAAATGCAGAGATAGAAGTCTTGTTAGGTCAAGGGATGCCACTGCATGCAAAATTTATGAGTGTGACATCCGTGAAGTTGGTATGGGTGTTAAAACTTTCTTCTGGCAGCAGCAAAAAAAAAACTGACAGCAGGTTATACACAGGTTCATGTGGGCTATAAAAAAAGGTTCATGGAGAAGAAAATTTTTGTTGGAAGGTAAAAAAGATAGGAGGTTTCAGATTCTAAAACAACAAAAAATAAAACAGAGGCTGATGCTGTTAAAAAAAAAAAGAACTTGTTTGTATCATTCTCTTAGGTTTGTTGTCTAGCAAAAATGGGCTCTCTTTATTCATATCTAGGCCATATCTGCTAATGACAGCAAGTTATACACATGGGTTTCTATGGGCTATAAAAAGGGTTCATGGAGAAGAAAATTTCTGCTGGAAGGTAAAAAAGAGAGGAGGTTTCAGATTCTAAAAAAAAAAAAAAAAAAAAACAGAGGCTGATGCTGTTAAAAAAAAGAACCTGCTTGTATCATTCTCTTAGGTTTGTTGTCTAGCAAAAATGGGCTTTCTTTATTCATATCTAGGCCATATCTGCTAATGACAGCAGATTATACACATGGGTTCATATGGGCTATAAAAAAAGGTTCATGGAGAAGAAAATTTCTGCTAGAAGATAAAAAAAGAGGAGGTTTCAGATTCTAAAACAACAACAACAACAACAACAACAAAAACAGAGGTTGATGCTGTTAAAAAAAAAATGAAAAAAGAAGAAGAAGAAGAAGAAAGACAAACAAAAGAAGAAAGAAAGCATTCCTGATATGAAGGGACAAATTCTGCTTGAAATATGCTGGAAAGATAAAGATTTTCTGCAAACAAAAATTTGCTGGAGGAAGAAAGCTGCAGGAAAAATATATATATGTTGTATGCACGAATAGGTGTTATATAAAGCAAAAAGTCTTGCTTAAGAAAAGAGATAGTGGTCTCTTAAAACACTCCAAAGAAGCAAGAGTTCATATAGGATTAGAAATCCTAATCAATGCCAATCCATCCTATTTCATTTAGACAAACTCTTAAAATATATATATATATATATATCTGCTGTAAAAAAAAAAATCTAATCCTTAAAAAAGTGTGGCAAGTTGGAGGCCCACAAGAGAAAAAGCCCAATTAAATCTTTGCCCTTACCCATCAATATCCATGATGGCCTAGAAAAAAAATATGCTAAAAAAAAAAAAAAAAAAAAAAAAGTGGTAAGTTGGAGGCCCACAAGAGAAAAAACCCAATTAAATCTTGGCCCTTACCCATCAACATCTATGATGGCCTAAAAAAATTTTGCTGTAAAAACAAAGTGGTGGCAAGCAAGAGGCCCACAAAAGGAAAGGTCCAATTAAATCTTGGACCTTACTCGTGACCCTTACAAAAAAAGGAAACAAAAAAAAAAATCAAATCCACAAAAAGGACCCATGCAACAAAAGTAAAAGGGCCCATGATAAAAAAAGGAGCCCATGGACTATAAAGGGCAATTAACCCTTTATTATTATTATTATTATTATTATTTAAAAAAAAGAAAAAAAGAAAAAAGGATCAAGTCCACAAAAAGGACCCATGCAACAAGAGTAAAAGGGCCTATAAAAAAAATAATAAAAAATAAAAAAAAGGAGCCCATGGACTATAAGGAGCAGTCAACCCAAAAAAAAAAAAAAAAAAAAGGTCAGGGACCAAAGCAAAGAAATAATTCCATCCACGATCTAAAGATCATCCAGATAAAAATACCAATTGTCGTGACTCGCACAGTTAAGAAAATTCACTTGTGCAAGTCACGAGGGGCATTTGTTGGCACATAAATTTCAACTAAATTTATAACACATATAGAGCCTATGATAGGAAGGTTGTAGGTAATCACTTCCTAAAAAAATCAATATGATCCGGTGAAGTGCATAAATAAAACGACGTTGTATCTCAATGACGTTATTCAAGATGCTCAAGTGACACGTGGAGCCTATGAAAGATGGCATTGTGAGAATATAGAATATATTATTGTGTGTTTTGTACAAATTAGAGTCCTATTAGAGACATGATTGTGTTAGAGTCCTATTAGAGGCATGATTATAATTGTATTTGTATTTTCCTTTTTGGTTTAGGATTTAGGGCTATATAATCTAAGGTCTGATTGTAATCTTTGATACAATGGAATATACAGAAAAGCTTTCAGAAATCTTACATGGTATCAGAGCAGGTCACGAAACCCTACATCGTTTGTTGAAGAGTGTCAGAGATCCTCTCTAATCCAGTCGTCTGATTTGGGCTTTGTTGGGTAATCGTCGGAATCACGGTCTTTTATCACTAGAATCGCGTGTCGTTGGTTCAAAATGGTTCGCGATCCATCTCTCTCACAGACCTGGTTGTCAATTGAAGCTCCTTTCTTCGTGGGTCGTTTGTTTGTCTCTTTACCACGTCTAGGTCTGGTTCCTCTCGTGACCCATCTAGTCGACCTCTGGTTCGTCTCTTTGCTCTGTCGACCTTTGACGTGGTTCCTCTTCTTCCTGGTTAACTTGGGTGACCCATCTGGTCGACCCATCTATTTGACGTGGTTGCAGTTCTTCGACTCCTCACAGCTCAGTCTGCCTCTCTCCTTCTGGTTCTCTCGACTTCCATTTGTCTCTCTCAGCTTCTCTTGACTTCAGTCGGTGGTCTCCCTCTCTCTGAGTTTGCTAGTTTGCTTTGGTCTTTTAACGGTGACCTCTCTCTTCATGTTTGATATCTGATTTCAATCCACCAAGTCTTTGACCCATCTGTGCTAGTTTTTGAGTTATTACACTTTGCCCCCTCAGATTTTGAGTATTACACTTAAACTCTTGGTTTGGCTATTTTGTTTGATTATAGTTGAACCTCTCAGTTTTCTGATTACTGTGATGTCTCTGGCTTCTGATGAGTGTGTTTTCTGCCATCAGAAAGGCCATTGGAAGTACCATTGTCCCAAGAAGAAATGTCTGTCTGCCACATCTTTTCAGCAATCTCAGAATCAATTATAGGCTTCTCCCGCTGCGTACACTACATCCGTTCCAGCTCCTGATCCTAACTTGGCTTCCTTAACTGCTCAGATTAGTCAGCTTCAGCATATATTGTCTACGTCTCAGCCATCTCCATTTGCCTCCATTGTTTCCTTTCTTCATTCAGGTTTGCCTGGTTCTTCTTCAGGTATTTCTTCGTCTGTTTGGATTTTTGACTCTAGTGCTTCTCATCATATGGCTCCCCATCTCTCCTTACTTCAAAATTGTACTCCTCCTCCCTTCCCTATTACTGTCAATGCTACTAATGGATCTGGTATGTCTGTTGTATCTGTTGGGTCTGTCCTACCGTCTGTTATGTTTGCTGTCTCTATTCCATCTGTCATTTATGTTCCTCAGTTATCTGTTAGTTTATTATCTATCAGTCAACTTGATGTCGCTGCTTTTGATGTTATCTCTTCTTCTGCTATCTGTTCTGTACAGGATTGAATGTCTAAGCAGCAGATTGGGACCGGTCGTAGAATTGGAGACCTCTATGTAGTGGAGAGCTTGCATCTGCCTATAGCAACCTCTTTGATTGCCTTTTCCTCTTTTCAGTTAGATTCTCTGTCTAGTCCTTTCTACTTGTGGCATTCTAGATTAGGGCATTTGTCCGCTGACCGCTTATGGTCTTTAGCTCAGTGAGGTATTTTGGGTAAAGTTTCTCCTAGTGAACTTACTAAATGTCGGAGGTGTAAACTTGCCAAAATGACAGCCTTACCTTTTCGTAAAAGTACTTCTATATCTGATACACCGTTTTCTTTAGTTCATACTGATGTTTGGGGCCCTTCTCCTGTTCTCACCAAAGGGGGTTCTGCATACCATGTGTCATTTGTTGATGACTGCACCCGTTACACTTGAGTTTATCTTATGACTCATAAGTCTGATTTCTATTAGATATACCGTACTTTTCAGCCTATGATTACTACTCAATTTGGATCTACAATTAAAGTGTTACGGTCTGACTTGGGTGGGGAATATTTTAAAAACGAGTTATGTGAGTATTTGGCCAATTTGGGTACCATTCACCAAACTTCCTGTACAGATACACTTGCCCAAAATGGTCGAGCCGAGCGTAAACACCGTCATCTTCTTGAGACCGCAAGGTCTCTTCTTCTCTCTGCCTCAGTTCTGGCTCCATTCTGGGGGGAGGCAGTTCTTACTGCTGCTTTTCTTCTCAACCGCATGCCCACTCCACTTCTTTCTGGTCGGTCTCCTTATGAGGCTTTGTTCTTTCAAATTCCTAACTATTCCTTCCTTCGTGTGTTTGGGTCTGCCTGTTTTGTTCTTCTTTCCCGCAAAGATAGGACCAAACTTAGTGCCCGGTCTGTCCTCTATGTCTTTTTAGGTTATAGTCCTACTCAGAAAGGTTATCGGTGTTACGACTCTATTTCCCGTCGTCTTTATGTCTCCCGTCGTGTTGCCTTTCTTGAACGTCTATCTTACTTCTAGCTTCCCCCTCTCATTGCTCCAGTTTCCAAAGAGGATTTGGTTCACATTGACCCATTTCCTTTTGAGGTCTTGTCTGATGAGTACATCTCCACTGTTCCCCCTAAGCTTGTTCCATCTTCTCCTCCTATACCTCTAGCTACTTCTCCTTCTTCGGCTTCTTCTCTTCCTCCTCTGTTGTTAGGCCAAGTTTGGCATCCTCAAAAAAATCCAAAAAGTCAAAAAGTCACTATCCTATTTAAGTCACATCATCTTATTTAAGTCACATCACCTCTCTAACACATCACTTCAAACCCAATCCAAATCCAACCCATATTTCATAAAAAGTCAAAAAGTGCACTTATTTAGTTTTTCCCAAACTTGGCCTTAGTTTATTCTCGTCGCAAGGCTCCTCCTCCACTGGTTGTCTCTGCCCCTATTGCTGCTCCCTCTACTTCTGACGACTCTGATCCTACTACACACCGATATCCTTCTTGAGCACGTCATCCTCCAAACAGGTTGGATTGGTCTAATACTTGTTTTTCTACTTCCTATCGTACTTTTTTGTCTGCTATTCACTCTTTTGTAGAACCTTAGTCTTACAAGGAGGCCTGTCAGGATCCTCATTGAGTTCAAGCTATGGAGGATGAGTTGTCTGCTTTACAAAAAACTAGTACTTGGGAGTTGGTTCCTTTGCCTATTGATAAGAACCTGGTTGATTGCAAATGGGTCTACAAAGTCAAGACTCATTCTGGTGGTTCTCTTGAGCGTTACAAAGCTCGTCTGGTTGCCAAAGGTTTCTCTCAAGAGTATGGTATTGATTATGAGGAGACATTTGCTCCTGTTGCCAAAATGACTAATGTCCGTACTTTGATCTCTGTTGCTGCTGTTCGTTCTTGGCCTCTTTATCAGATGGATGTTAAGAATGCTTTTCTTAATGGCCATCTCACTGAGGAGGTTTACATGCGTCCTCCCCCTGGCCTTCACCACCCCTCTGGTCAGGTTTGTCGTCTTCGGCGTGCTCTGTATGGTCTAAAGCAGTCTCCTCGTGCTTGGTATGATCGATTTCAGACTGCTGTTACCGAGCTCGGGTTTCATCTTTCTGCTTCCGACTCTGTTTTATTTCTGCGACATACCTCGGCTGGTTTTGTTGCTCTCTTACTCTATGTGGATGATATGATCATAACCGGCTAGGACTCTTCTGCTATCTCTAAAGTCAAGCAGTATCTCTTCCGCACCTTCGAAATGAAAGATCTGGGTCTATTACGGTATTTTCTTGGTATTGAGGTTGCTTCTTCTCCCAAAGGCTATTTTCTATCTCAGGCCAAGTATGCTAATGAAGTCATTCATCGTGCTGGTCTTACTGATACTAAGATTTTTGATACACCTATTGAGCTTAATGTGAAGCTTAACTCTATTGATGGTGTCCCTCTGGATGATCTCACTTTATATCGCGAGTTTGTGGGTTGTTTAGTTTATTTGACTGTCACTCGCCCTGATCTTGCTTATGCTGTTCATGTGGTTAGTCAGTTCGTTTCTGCTCCTCGCTCTACCCATTGGGCTGCTTTGGTTCGCGTTCTTCGCTATCTCAGGGGTACCATTTTTCAGGGCTTATTGTTGTCCTCTACTTCCTTTTTGGACTTGGTGGCTTATGCTGACTCTGATTAGGCCGGTGATGTTACTGATCGTAAGTCTATGTCTAGTTTCTGTATGTTTCTTGGAGATTTCTTGATCTCTTGGAAAAGTAAGAAACAATCAGTCGTTGCTCGCTCTACTGTCAAAGCTGAGTATCGTGCTATGGTTCATGCCATTGCTGAGATTGTTTGGCTTCGTTGTCTCTTGTCTGATTTGGGTGTCTCTCAATCTTCTCCGACATCTCTCTATTATGACAACCGCAGTGCTGTTCAGATTGCTCACAATACTGTCTTACATGAACGAATGAAACATATTGAGATTAATTGTCACTTTGTTCGCCAGCATCTGCAGTCTGCCTCTATCTCGCTTCCTTTCATCCCTTCGGCTTTGCAACTTGCGGACTTCTTCACCAAGACTCACACTACTGCTCGGTTTCAGTTTCTTCTTAGCAAACTCTCAGTGTTTTCTGCTAAAACACCTTGAGTTTGAGCGGGGGTGTGAGAATATAGAATATATTATTGTGTGTTTTGTACAAATTAGAGTCCTATTAGAGGCATGATTGTGTTAGTCCTATTAGAGGCATGATTATAATTGTATTTGTATTTTTCTTTTGGGTTTAGGATTTAGGGCTATATAATCTAAGGTCTGATTGTAATCTTTAATACAATGGAATATACAGAAAAGCTTTCAGAAATCTTATAGGCACCTATAGAGCCTACAACAAGAACACCACACAGGATGAAACCCCAAGGATCAATCCGATTAATCAGATATACGATTCAAAATTTAAATGGCGCTATCATTCAATTTGAAATTCAAATTGAGGGTGGGGCATTCTTATCACTTGGATGGCCTTTTATAAATATGAGGACCATCACATAAGACCGAGGATTAGAAAATCAGAAGTGTGAATATCAGAGAGAGAGAGAGAGAAAGAAATCAAGAGCTAAAGAAGTCGTTACAAGAAAGAAGAAAAGAAGCCTAGAGAACTCAAGAACCTACACTACAAACATAGAATGACGATGAATAGGTAAAGGGTTCCAAACTTAAGAATTGTACTTTGTTTTCAAGGGTTCAAAACCCATAAAAATGTCCATAAAGTATTTATTTGTCTGAAATTGTTTTCTGTTATTTATTTAGTTCTTCATTAATCGGAGGTTTCATTTATATAAAATGTGTAATTAACGATCTGGAATACAGATTGGAAATAGGAACCTAATATTCAAATAATCAACACTGTTTAGTCCAAAAACTAAACAGTGAACATTTGTAACATAAAATTTTGAAATGTGTTGAAACATTTAATATTTCAAAGTTTGTGTCTATAGGCGTGTCCCTTTAATTTAATTTATTTTTTTGCAGTGTACACACGTGTCCAAATCTGGACACGCCATGGACACGGCGAGAAGAGTAAATGAAAGGGAAACGAGTACAAACCTGGTCGGCGACGATCCAGAGCCCTTCAACTTCGACTTCGACAATCCGGAGCCCCATTCGACTTTGATGATCTAGAGCCCCCTTCGACTTTGACGAGCTCTCTCTCGCCTTTGCCTTCTCAAAGCTCTCTCTCTCTCTCTCGCCTTCTCTCTCTCCCTCGCAATCACAATCGTGATCGTCTCCCTCTCTCTTGCTTCTGATCGCGATCGTCTCCCTCTCTCTCGCTTCTGTCTTGCTTCTGTCTCCCACTCTCTCGGTTCTCTCCCGTCTTTGTCTTCTTGTCTTGATTCATATATAATATATATAACTATTATATAATAGTTATTATATAACATAAATATACTTATAAGATAATGTATAATACACATTATAAGGTAACATATACTTATACATATTAATAAATAAAAAAATAAATACATGTATGTAAAATAAAATAAAAAAATTAATTGGGACACATTATTTAAAAAATATAATAAATAAATAAAATAATTAATATGTATTAAAATAAAAATATTTATAAAAAAAATTAAAAAATTTGTCGTGTCCCCTGCCGTATCCGTGTCCCCATTTTTTAGAAATTGTCGTGTCCCGTGTCCGTGTCCGTATCCGTGCTTCATTGTGTGCAAGCAATGAACTCATCAATTCTTGAACCGTTGATGTTGTGATATCTTTTAATTTCTTAATTGCAGTGACAACATTTTCATACATCTCATTCTTGGGCAAAACTATTAACTAATAAGAAATTTCTCAATGATCTTTTGACTAGAATTTGCTGCACTAGATGATTTCATTTGGTTAACAATTTTCGTAATTCTTGTAAAAAAAATTTCATATCTTCTGATTCCTTCATTCATAGATTCTCCAGTTCTTTTCTCAGTGACTGAAGCTTGATGGCAGTCACCTTGGTACCCCCTTCAAATTCTCTCTGTAAAATCTCCAAAGCTTCGTTCGCTTTGGTGGCATTTATGGTTATTGGAAAAATTGCATCCAATACTCTTTGTTGAATGTAGAGTAATTTTATTCTTAGAAAGATCGCTATTTTTCTTTAGTTAGGTAGTTCTCATGACTGTATGACCCTTTATGAGTGAGGGGAATCGAAGGCCAGGGAAAGTTTTTTGGCAACTGGGGATCGTTTCTCACCCTGATCTACCTACCCTATGTATTTGAGGGGGAGGCTGGAACTGAAAAAGACTTGATTTGCATTGTCATGCGATTCTCATTCAACATTGTCTTTTGATTGTTTGAGATATGCTTCATTCTTGGCTTGATGTAGCCAACCTAAACAATATTTCATAAATTTTGAGACAAGAACAAAGTCTCTGAAAACACTTGGTGTCTAGTGCTTTGCTTTAGTCACCACAAACGAGATGATGTTATTTGGTGCATTTAACTAAAGAATTGGATACCATCATGATTTGGATAAGAATTATGTCAGCCTTTAAGATTTTGTTATTGTACTCCCACTAGTAGTAAGAGTAAAAATGTCTTTGCTTTTGGAAAGATTATGAACTTTGTCCATCCATATATGAACCTGATTAAAAGTTACTTCTTCTTGGTCTTGGTGAATTACTCTGGTGTTATGAAAGAAAAAGATCAAATCCTACTTCAAACTTGTGGATGCAATTGGCTTTGCTCCCCTCTTGGTGCCTGTGTTTCATGTTTTGTGTTGGTTTTTGCTTGTATTGTAACTTTAGACGATGTGGGGCTACTTTAAAAAAGAGATTGGGCATCTATGATGATTAGTACATATTGGGAGTTTCAACCAATTGATCTGAATTATTTTAAGAATTTACGTGATGATCTCAAGAATGTGTGTTGGCTGGCTCAATCTGACCATCAACAGGGGTTAGTTTAGTTTAGTATAATGTTGTCATCATATCTATAAAATAGTCAATTGTGAAAGGATATTGCTAAGTTCTTGTCCTTTTTATGTATAACTCTCTATCCATATAGCCAACTCGCTGATTCAGTACACAGGTGCTGGGTGAGGCTCACATTTTATGAGAGAGGACTGTTTGTATTCAACTGAAAAATAATGAATTTTGGATGGATACAATATATTTAAATTACAGCCACACCACAAAAAAGGCCGATATATTGAATTTTTGGTGATATTTATTCTCGTCCGATATGGCCAATAATTTCAATATAAAAGATGTTGCTTGCATGACATTTTATGCTCAAAGCCATATGTTTATTAGTTTTGAAAAGTGGATTGCTAGAGATGATTTTATGTGCCTAAAATTTATTGTACATGATAATTTGAAAATGAACATATTCACTTCTTTCCCAAGCTTTTCATTTCAGTTATGAAAAGAGGCTCCACCATGAAAAGTGGGGTTGTAAAACGAATCATGTTACTCGACCTCGACTGTTGTTTTAATACATTTTGAAGTAAATTATTTTTTCAAGCTTGCTTGAACTCAACTCATAAGTTTATACTTCATACTCACTAGAAATCAAACCAAACCAAACCAAGCCTTAAGTTCCATCAAATGGGGTCGACTCACACTCACTAGAAATATATAAAAATAAATAAATAAATAAAGCTGCTTGAGTTCTGCTCTATTGAAACTTGTTTGAGATCAATTTGAAAGATAAATAAATTAAGCTTGGACGCCTTTTGAAACTTACTGCCTTAGATGTAAGTACGTGTCAAAATTAGACAAAAGGGATAGTATGTATAGCCGATTGTCTTAATTTTTCTATCATTACAAAGTAGATCCTCCTCTCCTTCATGAATTCATGTGGAAGAGTAAACTTGTTACAAGTTTGTAGAATTTGTTCTGTTTGATTGTGCGTTTTGCTTGTATTTTTTTATTCCCCAGAAAACACAGTGCAGGAATGATATCATACCCCGACATAGTTGGAAAATATTAGTTTGTGTTTACTACCTGGAGGTTGGGGAATTCTTTCTCATCGTGGGATTCTTTGTTGCATTGAGTTGTTTATTTCTTCTTGTTAATGAGCTATTTTTTGTGATTATTGTTGGATTGCTAGCCATGTATTGTTGAATTATAATTGTTTTGTGTACTTTTTTTTATATTTGATCATCAACAGGAACGATTTTATAATTCTTGCCAATCTTTCTGGCTAGCATCAATTATAGTCGAGTCTGGAATGATCCATAATTGAATATTCTCACTTGGATATTAATACTACTACCCACAAAGTTCTCACCTTCAAAATTATTCATGGTTAGGAAATGAGTTGATGCATCACCATACATGATGATGAAGATGCATTGTGATCTTCTATAAGCATGTTGCTATTGATCCTAACCAATAGCCTTTTGCCATGTGGGGTGACAACAGAAAAGAAAAGAAAAGAAAAAATATATTAGCTTCACTATTTCTTAACTTCACCAACATCCCTCTGTGCATTGTATGCTTCTCAGCAGTTTCTTTCAAGGTTTTAGGTCTCACATGAAAACAGTATGCGTCCTCACCTTGGGGTGATTAAGAGTTGACATTTAAGTACATAAATGAGGATGATGGTTATTATTGCAGTTATTGGCATGATAATTTATAGTTTGAGCCATGGAGGTTGAAAAGCACTCTGACAATGGTCTCTCACTGTTAATGACACATTGATGATGATGATTAGGGCTGTTTGAACTCAGAAGTACTTCACAAAAGAGACCATCTGTGCCAGCTTCGAACTGTATTTTCTATTTCACACTTTTTTTTTTTTTTGGTTTGGGATTTCTGTTACTTATCAAAATCGATTGTGTTTGAATATCATGTGCCGAATTGATTTTTATTCGATAGCTGATGTTCAAACAAACCTTGTGGAATGAAAGCTCCCTTGTTAGACAGATGAAGGTATCGTATACACAAGCTAGCACATGTTATAATCTACGACCAACAACCTTCAAGATGATTTGGGATACCTATTGGGATCTTTGGTTCCGGAGAGGCCCAAGTTTGTTTTTTTTTGTTCTGACACAATGTGTTGTGCAATAATTTTTCATGTAAAATGTTTTAGGTAGATATCTAATCTAATATATAATGTTCCTAAAAGTTTTTGCAATAAAATGTTCACTTTTAGGGACGAAAATATGTCTTTGATAAAAAGGTAATATTTGTTAATAAAGCATGCACAAAGAGGCAAATATTGGTGCTTTGTATTGTATAGTTTAGTGGTACCATAAAATTTGTATTTTAGTAAATTAAAAAAGAAGAAGAAAGATCTAGCAAATTTCACTTTTCATCGTAGGACTTTGTAACAATTGAATCCTAATATTTTATTGCGGTTCTCTTGTCATTTCTATTTAAATTTTGATCAAAGAGTGTTCACGTATGAATGATGTGAGCATATTTAAGGGGTACTAGAAAAAAAATTATAAAGTGAGTGATTAAAGTAAATTTGAATAGATCTAGGTTGTAGTCGAAGTGGTCATGAATAGGGTACTTAGGTATTATGGTGAGATTTCAAATTTGAGTATATGAAAAGACATTAACTTGTGTTGTAATTTAATTACTAATCTATATATTAAGGAAAAGGGCCTTTTAAAACCCAAGGCTTGTGGAACCTTCAACATGTCAATCCTAATTTCTTGATTTTTTAATATTTTTTTTAAAAAAAATTGACTTGGTGATTGGTTCAGAGATTGTAATAATAGAAAAAAGGGTCTTTTAAAACCCAAGGCTTGTGGTACCTCCAACATGTCAATCCTAATTTCTTAATTTTTTAATATTTTTTTTAAAAAAAATTGACTTGGTGATTGGTGATTGGTTCAGAGATTGTAATAATTACACTATTGATTACAATAAATTCAAAGATTGTAATAATTACACTATTGATTACAATAAACACTTAATTTATAATAATTACACTTATTAAATGAATAAATCCTAATCTCCTTACTTTTTGCATCCCCAAGAGACCCATGTAATTATTGTGTAAATGCCTCTTAAATAAATAAATAAACATTTATTAAATTCTTTCAAACTCTTCGGTCAAACTTCATGTATTTAATTTATATATTATGTAATTATTGTGTAAATGTCTCTTAAATAAATAAATAAACACTTATTAAATTCTTTCAAACTCCTCGGTCAAACCCAATATATTTAATTTATATATTTAATTTATATATTAAAAAAAATGAAAATAAATATAAATATCTATAATTATCCCGTGCATAGCACGGGTGATAGGCTAGTATAAATTTGAATGGGAAGTGTATTTGCTCATTCTAATTTTGAATGAGGGACGGGAGGATTGTATTGAATTATGGGATAGTATGTTCCGTAGCTTTGTTCCAAATAACTTTTTTATTTTTATTTTTATTTTTTTATCATCAAAGGTAATGTTTATTTGTTTTTGTTAAGTTTATCATTTTTTATTCTAGCTGTATGAGGACAGTCTAGCACTCTAACATGTAGGAAATAGATAAGTTTTAATTTGGTTTAAAAAGTTAAAATGGAACATTTTGCTCTCATTCATATACAAAAACTATCTTCATTCTTTAATTGTTGATTTTTTTTCCCTCATCAATAATGATATCATTGTAAATTAAATTAAAAGAAACATTTTAAGAGTTTTGTAACATTTTGTTTTGGGATTTTTTTTACGGTCCTTGTATTAAGATTTTATAACATAAAGGACATTAAATATTTTTATTATGTCAAAGTCTCTCAATATCGATCTAGAGAAATTTTGATCCTAGAGAATTTCTCTGGACTCTCTAGAGAAATTCTGGACTTTTCAAAGAATTTCTCTAGGTTCAAACCAAAGAAAATTGAAATTTCTCTAAGTTCAAGCCAGAGAAATCCAGAGAAAATTGAATGTAGCGTTTGGTAGAGTTTTCTAAATATGATTTGAGAATAGGAGCTGTATTTTGAGTTTGTGAGTTTGGGAATTATGATTTGAGTGTGAAAAATTTGTTTGGTGAATGAGTTTTGAAAAGTGTTTTGGATTGAATAGGAAATTTTTGATGTAACATATGATATTTGATACAAAAATTTACAATACAATCAAACGCACAACTCAAAATTCTATTTAGAATTTATAAAAAAAATTAAAATTTTTTGAATTTTTTATTTATTTAAAATATAAAAAATAACAGGTGTCAATTGTAAAAAAATAAAAAATAAAAAAATAATTGTATTGTATTGGTCAACCGGCCGAACATCCGGGAGGACGACCGGTTAGTCTAAATTTTTCAGGCTTCGATCGAGTTTTCAAAAGTAGACGTGGAATTAATTTTTGAAAACGGTAATAAAAAATCACGCGCAAATTAAAAGGTAAAAATACATTTTGAAAACTCTTTCAAACAGGGCAAATTTTTCTAACTTTGTTCACAAATTTCTCTGTGTTTGTTCACAATTTTAAATCAGAGAAAATTATTTTAACCAAATCAGAGAAATTTTAGTACAATGATTTTAAATCAGAGAAATTGTTTTAACCAAACTAGAGAAAATTTGATTCGGAAAAATTTTCTGGATTCAAACCAGAAAATTTCTCTACCTTCCCAATCACAATATGCAATACACAAATTGGTGATCACAGCCAAAGAAAATTCATACCGTCAGAGAAAATTAAAATTTTTCTGAATTCAAATTAGAAAAAATAGAAATTTCTCTGGCTTTGTTCATAAACAATTGAAATTTTTTTGGCTTTGTTCACATATATATGATAATTATTGAATTCGGAATCAATTTCAAAATTTTTTTTACCTGCCAGATCTAGAGCTAGGCAAGACTCCATATTCATTTGTATCAAATGAATGCGGGTTGAAGACAATCAAACAACATTAAAAGTTTAAATTTAACAACAGTACCCACATTGTAATCAAACTATATTATCCCTGGAACATAATTATAAAAACAAAAATTCAAAACACTAAAAACAGAATAGAACCATAATTTAGAGAATAAAGAAAAAGGAGAAAATGGTTGACTCAAGGCTATTGCTGAGCATCCATAAACCCAGCATCAACAAGCACTTTCTCTCTCTTAGCCAATTCAATATCCTCATCAACCATCATCTTCAGCAGCATCTTAAACCCAACTTTAGGCTTCTAACCCAGAACCTTCTTGGCCTTGCTCACATCGCCCTTCAAATTATCAACCTCAGTGGCCCGAAAATACCGCTTATCAATCATAACATGGTCTCTCCAATTCAACCCAACAGACCCAAATGCCACTTCCAAAAACTCCTAAACAGTATGCGACTCCTCTATGGCCACCACATAATTATCTGGCTTCTTCTACTGAAGCATCATTCACATCACCTTCACATAATCTCCAGCAAAACCCCAATCTCTCGAAGCCAAGAAATTGCCCAAAAATAGCTTACTTTGAAGCCCGATCTTGATTCTCCCCACAACCCTTGTGATCTTCCTCGTCACAAAATTCTCTCCCATTTTAGGCAATTCATGGTTGAATAAAATCCCATTACAAGCAAAGATCCCATAGGCTTCATGGTAATTCATAGTGTACCAATGAGCAGTATATCAATGATCCAGAGAATTTCTTTGTGTAACGTGATTTACTTTATGACAAGATCGCATAATAAGGAAGGCAAAGGCCCTGTTTGGTAGGATTTATTTCCAGCTTATTTCAGCTTTTAGCTTAATTTAAGCTATTTTGATGTGTTTGGTTCAGCTTAACAATACAGCTTATAACTTTTTGTAAGTCAAAAATTAACTTATTATTTGAGTGGGGGAGGAGAAATTTAATTTATAAGTTAAAAATCAACTTATGTTCACAGCTATAAGCTATAAGCTATTAGGCTATAAGTTATAATCACTTTCCCACAGCTCTACCAAACAGGGCCAAAGGCTCTGTCTGCGTAGAAAGAGAGAGAGAAGAAGAAGAAGAGGAGAGAGAATGAGAAAATAGGTATTAGGGTTTAGTGGGGCTCATTTTAGGTGGGTGAGATATACAAGGGTAAGTGAGGGACCTTATATAATAATATTGTAGACCTCTCTTATTATTAAAAATAGGGGAGGGATTTTAGGCTAATTTTTTCTTTTGTTTTTCCCTAATTTTCAATTTTAACAATGTTATCCTTGTCAAAGTTTTTTTCTTGATATTTAAACCTATTTTGAGAAGTTAAAAAAAAAAAAAAAATTTAATTTTTTAAAAAAATATATAAAAAAATTTAAAAGATAATATTATTTAAATAAACTAATAAATCAATCAATTAATTTTTCTCATAATTGTCAAAATAGACAGGATTTGGGGTGGTTGTTGTGCCCCTTGCATAGTAGCCACTGCTATGCAGCCAAATGGGTTCATTTCAGGGCCCATTTGGATTATTCGAACCATTCACATTTTAAAATACATCGAGTAGAATATACTTATAAAAAATAAAATTAATCAGATATCATTAACACTTTCATCCACTTACATTTGTGTATACAAAAATAACTGATAATTGTGATTTAAATTATCAAAATTAATATAAATATGAGTGGATGAAAGAGTCAACAATATCCGATTAATTTAATTTTTTTTGAATATATTTTATTCAATATATTTTAAAATATGAATAATTTAAATTATTAAAATAAATCTTAAAATAAGCTCATTTAACTAATGAATAATGCTTGGTACCCCTTTTGGGGGTCACCCCCTCACCCCCCTTTGCCACGTGGCGGGGGTGATTGGAGGAGCAGGAAAAAAAAGAAAAAGAAAAAGAAAAAGTAACCAATGAGAGAGAGAGGGGGTCAAAAGGGGTGGGGGGAAAAGGGGGGATGAATCATTGTTGTTAACTAATAGCATGGCAGTGGCTGCTGTAGCAGCCTCCCAAATTGAAACAGACGTTAGAGCCTACAGTGTACCTAAAAATGCGCCAAATAAAAATGCGCACGCAAGAGAGGTGACATGCGACCACTGGGGGTGGTGGCCCAGTGGAGAATGCATTGGCCTCCACCTGCCCGAGTCAAGTTCGACTCCTGGGGGGCGCGAAAATCCTGGATTTTCCAGGGGCTCTCTTCGGAGACCTCGCGCTGTACTCCGATCGAAACTTGTCCGTGGTTAGGGGTGGCTGATGAGCTCCACTGGTGCCTCAGTGGTGGGTCCCCCACATGGTGGGGGTTAATTCCTGGCTGGCAACCGGCTATTCCGGGGTCAGGGCCCACAGGGGCTGTGACGACACCACAGAGCCCTTTTTTTATAGTTCAAAAAAAAAAAAAAAAAAAAAAAAAAAAAAAAAAAAAAAAAAGGTGACATGCGAACACGTTACATTTATGTGAGCCAGAAAAATAAATAAATAGAAGTAAGAAAAAGGAAAAAGGAAAAAGGAAAAAAGAAAAAAGAAAAAACGAGGACAGCCCTGTTTGAGGAACGATAAGCATGAGTATGAGTTTTCTCGCACTATCTTCAACCGGCGGTCACCGCGGCGTTGTGTCGTTTTCTCCGTACGCAGGTGCAATTACAATTCCAAGGCCGAACAAACGAAGATTGGCACCGCCGCCGCGAGCAGCGGTTGTGGAGGCGACACCCTCCCAATCTCAATCCCAATCCCAATCCCAATCCCAATCAGTGCCTGCAATTAGCGGCAATAATGCCGTGTCAGTCTCCTCCTCCTCCTCCTCCTACCCCTATGTTCTTTCTTCCAGGGACCGAACGGACGATATGCAAGCCGAGGCTAGAGCCATGGCCCGTGCCGCCAATGCTTCGGTCTACAGCCCCGAACTTCTTTCCAACAACTACGGCTCTCGTCCCATCAAGGTATAATCATCATATTCATTATTCAGCACAACAACAGCCGATTGATTATTATGCTTCTTTTTTAAAAAAAATAAAAAAATCTCCGGCTTTATTTTTTATATGTTTGTAGGTAGTGCGGAGGACTCTGGAAATATTTATTGGCCTGGGTTCATTTGCGTTCAAGCTATGGATGGACCAGTTGAATGGCCAGCTCGATCAATATCAGTACAGAAGATTGCGGGCCGTTCAGCTGAGGAAGATTTTCACTAGATTGGGGCCTACTTTTGTCAAAATTGGGCAGGGCTTGTCCACTCGACCTGATCTCTGTCCACCCGAGTATCTCGAGGAGCTCTCTGAACTCCAGGTAGGTAGGTATGTATGTATGCATGTATGTATGTATGTATGCCCCTTTCTACTTTCTACCTTTGTAGTCAGTCAAGCTCAAGCTCAAGCCAGCTAACCACCCTCCCCATTCTAGCCGATTCTAATTCAGAAACTAAGGTGAACGGACAACTATGAATACAGACCGACCAAGGAATGCCCTAGTTTTCCCTAATTCTAAGCCCCTTTTTTTGACCTTTGGAGATTTTGTCCCATCAACGGGGTTCTTCATCAGCGATCTGGTTTCTCTTTGACTCAGTCTAGTGGCTCTGCCTGCCGTATGCCTCATCATTCCCTCTTTTCCATTGGCACCCTAATGCTCAAAAGTAGTGCCTAGGAACTTAGTTGTGGCTGGTGCATTGCTCATGGTGGGTTGTGTTGGGGAATTTTCAAAATGGGTTTCAAAATTTAAGTTTTGTTTTTGGGTGTTTTCAAAATTTTCTTTGTTTTCTTTGGAAAGTTTGAAATAAGCTTGGGAAATTTGTCCCACATTGGAAAGAGAGCAAAACATGGAGTACTTAATAAAGTGCTACATGGAATATTATTTTGAATATAGTATTGTGGGATGGATGCTAGTGTGCATGTACTCACACCGCAAGAATGGTGCTTTGCACCATCCGCGCACGCACGAACGCACGCACACGGGGTGTGGGCTATATGGCATTTGATAGCACACTTTGCACACGTTGCATGGGCGCAAGGTGCCATGAGGGCGCTTTCCTATTTGCATCAAACAGGTTGGAGCGATGACGTGGATCCAACGTGGCATAGGTGATGTGGAATACAATCAGCTCCACGTGGCAGTGATGTGGTGTCTGTTGGCGATGAGTCAACCAACCGATCGAACGGTTGCGTGTTTGATCTGTAGCGGTTTGATCATAACTGTTGATTAAAGATGCGTGCGATCGAATGGATGAGATGGCACCTGATCGTGATTAGGTATGATCAATCAAGGCATCTAATTGGTGTGAGAATGATCTGCACTATAGATTGTTGATCCAACGATTAGATCTGATTGGATGCGATCAAGGGACATGACCATTCGATCAGATGCGTCAAGGCCTATACATAGGCTGCGAAATTAGCCATTTCAATCATCCAAAATTCAGAAAGCATTCTTGTAATTCTTTCTCTCTCTCTCTCTCTCTCTTGATTTAGAGTTTTTGATCAAGAGTTTCTTAAGCAAGTTTATGCTTTTCTTATTGGTAATCAAATTTTGCAGACTTGATTGTCAGTGTCTTGGTTTTCTTGATTATATCAAGAGTATTCTAATCTGTTGTCGTCAGTGCAGACGCCAGTAGACTTGATCTTTAGATCAAGCTTCATCGTATTCTGGAGGCAAATTTGCTATAACCCCCTGCACACCTTTTGGTGGGTGCAAATATTGTCTTTAGGAAAACGATTAAGTAACGTGACTTGAAGCACCAAATTTCTGTCCTACATAGACAAGATCATCGCCAAGTTTTAAAGACCAGAAGACACCAACTGAAGAATTCAAGACAAATTATTCCAACAATCTAAAGACAATATTTAGATATGGCGATGTCTATTCATAAAAAATAACTCAAGATTTCATGAAGCTTGACTGATTTGATGGTGGAAATTTCCGATGCTGGCAAAAAAAGATGCACTTTTTGCTCACCACTCTCAAAGTGGTCTATGTGCTGACTAACCCTTATCCGGTGGAACAAGAAGACGAGACTATGGAGCAAACCTGTACCAGAACCAAATGGAAGAATGACGACTACATCTGCCAAGGACACATTCTAAATACGCTGTCAGACTCTTTGTTCGATGTGTATCAACATCTGGAAACAGCAAAGCAACTCTGAGACATATTACAGTCAAAGTATCTCACTGAGGATGCCACCAGTAAGAAATTTCGTATTAGTAATTTTATGTGTTTTTACTATGATTGATACAAAGCCTATTATGGAACAATTCCGTGAGATCCAACATATTCTGAGTCAGTTTCGACAGAAGAATATGAACGTGGATGAGTCTGTTGTAGTTTCGTTTATAATAGAGAAACTGCCATCTTGTTGGAAGGATTTTAAGAAAAATTCTGAAACACAAAAAGGAATATCTAACTTTAGAGGAATTGGCTCAACATCTCCAAGTTGAGGAAGAGTCAAGACTTCTTGAAAGTAAATATAACTAATTGGCTCAGACGTCCAAGATTCACACAGTGGATGATGGCAAGAGGTTCAACAAAAAGAAGCGTAAGCGCGACCACCAACTTGAGAAAGATGCTAAGAAGTCGATAGGCGCTTGCTGGCACTGTGGCAAGGTAGGGCACTTCAGAAATGAATGCCGGTCATACAAAAAGAAGCCAGAAGCATCAAATGCCAAGAACAAGTTTGTGGCTGTTGTATCCGAGGTGAACATGCTCGAAGATGCTGGGTGACTGGTGGGTTGACTTAGGAGCAACAAGGCACGTCTGCAACGACAAGAGCCGTTTCACTACTTATGAACAAGTGAGTGATGGAATGGTTCTCTACACGGGCAATTCTTCAATTGCTGCTATCAAAGGCAAATGGACGGTGGATCTAGAGTTCACATCTGGAAAAGTCTGAAGTCTTAATGAAGTTTATCATGTACCTGATGTCAGGAAAAATCTTGTATCTAGAAGCCTGCTTAATAAGCATGGTTTCAAGTTAGTATTTAAGTTGGACAAATTTGTCCTGTCTAAGGGTGGGATTTTTGTTGAGAAGGGCTACATGTATCAAGGAATATTCAAACTTAATGTTATCAATAATACATATGTTTCTGCTTATATTGTTGATTCTTTTTCTTTATGGCATGTTCGTTTAGGTCATGTTAATACTAGAAAAATGTATGATATGGTTAATTTAGATTTAATTCCTAAGTATGATATTGATATGTTTGAAAAATGCAAATTTTGTGTGCAATCTAAAATTACTCGCATTCCATTTCCTGAAGTAGATAAATCCACATCTCTACTTGAACTTGTGCATAGTAATGTATGTGACATGCATAGTACCCCCACTAGAGGTGGTAAGAAATATTTGTAACATTCATTGATGATTTTTGTAAGTACTGTCATATCTATCTTTTGCATTCAAAAGATGCGTGATAAATTCAAGATTTTTAAGACAGAAATAGAAAATCAGTGTAATGTCAAAATAAAGGGACTAAGGTCTGATAGAGGCGGTGAATACCATTTTCAAAATATTATGAAAATATTGGTATTATTCATGAGAAGTCTGCACTCTATACACCACAACAAAATGGAGTAGCTGAAAGAAAGAATAGGACATTAACAAAAATGATTAATGCTATGCTTTCTTACTCCAGTTTAAGTTCTGGTTTTTGGGGTGAAGCCTTGTTCACTGCCTGTCACATATTCAATAGAATTCCTCTCAAGGGAAGAAATGTTACTCTTTATGAACTTTGGAAAAACAAGAAATCTAATCTAGGTTACTTAAAAACGTGGGGTTGTAGAGCAATAGTCAAATTGCCTGAACCTAAAAGGAAGAAATTAGGTGAAAAAGGAATTGAATGCATATTCCTTGGCTATGCTATACATAGCAAAGCATATAGGTTTCTGGTAGTAGAGCCCAATGTTTCAGTGGAAACAAATACCATCATTGAATCACATAATGCGGTATTTTATGAGAATCGTTTCACAATCATTCCAAGGTTGGATTCTAATCAAGGAAATGAATCAACTTCTTTGATGTCTACAGAGGAAAGTGAACGACATGAACCCATTGAGCCTAATGAGCCTAATGAGCTAAGGAGGAGTAAGAGGGCTAGGACTGAGAAGTCATTTGGCCCTAATTTCATTGATTATCTTGTAGAAGGAACTAGGAAAGCTTATCGTAAGCAAACAATGATTTCTTTGAATATGGACTCAAATCCATTAACCTTTGAGGAGGCTATGAAGTCTCAAGACGTTGCTTTCTGGAAAGAAGTAATAAACGATGAGATGGATTCTATCATGGGTAACCTATGAAGCATGGACACGGACACGCGATACGCGACCCGACACGACACAGACATGGGGACATGTAAATTTTCAAAAAATGGGGAACACGACACGCTGAGGACACGTTCAATATATATAATTAAATTTATTTATTATATGTCATAAAATTATAAAAAAAATCATTAAAAGATAATAAAAAATACAAAATAACACTACTAAAATTATAAAAAATAAACATTTAAAAATACAAATAATATAAAATTGCATTTCATCAATATAAAAAAAAATTAAAAAAGTCCAAAATATAAGAGAGAGAGAGACAACTGATGATTTACACTGATCATATAAAAGGGAAAAAAAAAGAAAAAACAAAATAAAAGCTCAAATCAGAGGAGAGAGAGAGAGAGAAGATCGGAGAAGAAGAAGACCGAAGAAGAAGAAGTGTACCTTAGATAACTACAACAGCAGCGAGCAACGACCACCGACGAGCGACGAAAGACCACCGACGACCAGGTTTCTCACTGTTCTCTCTCTCTTCTGTTCTCTCTATCGATTTAGGGTTAGATATTGTTTGGTTTGTGTATTTTACAAATTGACCCCATAGAAGTTTCATAAATTATGAAATTGACCCCCGAACATGTCCCAATTGTGTTCGCTATGTGTCCACTACGTGTTCGACTGCCAAAAAATAAAAAAAAAATTCGGACACTCTCTGCTGCGTGTCGGACACGTGTCCACCGTGTGTCGGACGCATGTCCGTGTCCGACACGTGTTTGACACTGATACGCAATCCTCATACAGGTGTCCATGCTTCATAGTGGGTAACAATACCTGGATACTTGCTGATTTGCCACCTGGATCCAAACCAATTTGTTGTAAATGGATTTTCAAAAGAAAAATGAAAGTTGATGGCACAATTGACAAGTTCAAAGCAAGATTAGTTGCTAAGGGTTTTACTCAAAAAGAGGGTATCGATTATTTTGATACATATGCTCTGGTGGCTAGAATTGCCCCCATTCAAGTGTCAATTGCCTTAACCTCAATCTACAAGCTTGAAATCCATCAAATGGATGTTAAGACTGTTTTCCTGAATGGAGAGTTAGATGAGGAAATCTACATGCAACAACCGGAAGGATTTGTTGTATAGGGTCAAGAACACAAAGTGTGTAAACTCATGAAGTCACAATATGCACTGAAACAAGCTCCAAAACAGTGGCATGAAAAATTTGACAAAGTAATAGTGTCAAATGGTTTTAGGATACATGAATCTGATAAGTGTGTGTACAATAAGTTTATTGGCAATAGAGGTGTAATCATATGCCCATATGTAGATGACATGCTTATTTTTGGTACTGACAATGATATCATTGAAAGTACTAAAAGTTTATTGTTGTCTAGCTTTAGTATGAAAGACATGGGCTTGGCTAATATAATTCTAGGTATTAAGATCAAGCGAGAGGACAATAATTTGATTCTTACCCAGTCGCACTATATTGAGAAAATTCTTAAGAAATTTAATCAATATAATTGTAAACCTATGTCTAAACTTTTTGATTCAAATTTGAAATTGTATCCTAATGTTGGAAGAGCTGTTGATCAGCTAGAATACTCAAGAGTGATAGGTAGCCTGATGTATGCCATGACTTGCACTAGACCTGATATTGGATTTGTAGTGAGAAAACTTAATAGATACACTAGTAATCCCAGTAGTGTGCACTGGCATGCTGTTAACCGTATACTTGGGTATTTGAGAAAAAACGATAGACTATGGAATAATCTATAATGGCTATCTAGCAGTGTTGAAAGGATTCACGAATGCTAGTTGGATAACTGACCGTGAAGATCACTCGTCCACGAGTGGTTGAATTTTTACTCTTGGAGGAGGAGCTATCTCTTGTGGTTCGAAGAAGCAAACATGCATAACAAACTCAACCATGGCCTCAGCGTTTATAGCATTGGCTTCTTGTAGCAAATAGGCAGAGTGGCTAAGGAATCTCTTGTTAGAGGTTAAGATATGGCCAAAACCTATGCCACCATTATCTTTGCATTGTGATAGTGAAGCAACTCTATCACGGGCCTATAGCCATGTCTATAATGGAAAGTCCAGGTATATAGGACTGAGACATAGCTGTGTCAGGTAGTTAATCACAGAAGGTATGATTACCATTAGTTATGTAAAGTCAAGTGAAAACTTGGCTGACCCCTTAACAAAGGGACTTGCAAGGGATTTGGTATGGAAAACATCAAAAGAGATGGGTCTTAAGCTCACTTAACATAATCACTCCCGGTGGAAACTCGACTCAACGCTTGAAGAAACATTAAGTCTCGAGTTCAATAAGCCCAAGTACACCATATGTTGTGATTGCAAGCACTTAGTTTTATTTTATTTTCATCCCAAGGTTGAAGTGCTTGGTACCTGTAATGTGAAAAAAAAATGATGACTCACCAAACTCTTAATAAGCTTACAACTGGGTTGTTAGGGTACTCTCAATAAGCTTACCTATGTGAGTGTAGGAGGTGGTGCCGCTTCCTATGAGTCCAAGGGCTTGAGTCTAGAGCGCTTATGAAACATGATATAGACACAAGGCCAATCCACGTGTCGGTTTGTTTGAATACTTGAGGTAACATGTACTGTGCGTGAGACATGTCCAGTTAGTCATATAAGATCGCTAGTTCAAAGACAAGTATACTATGCCATCTTGACTAACTTTGAGGTGTCTTCACTAAGTGAATGATTCAAATTGTAAGATATTTTCACCTATGCATAAGGTTGCCAAGTGAACCAAGAGTCATCATCTGGTATTTTGAAAACGGTGGGGGAATGTTGGAGAATTTTCAAAATGGGTTTCAAATTTTAAGTTTAGTTTTTGGGTGTTTTCAAAACCTTCTTTGTTTTTCTTTGGAAAGCTTGAAATAAGCTTGGGGACTTTGTCCCACATTGGAAAGAGAGCAAAACATGGAGCACTTAATAAAGTGCTACATGGAATATTCTTTTGAATATGGTATTGTGGGATGGATACTAGTGTACATGCACACACGCCACAAGCACCATCTTCACATGCACACCTACACGCGCGCGTGCGTGGCGTGGGCAGTGTGGGTTGTGTGGCGTTTGATGGCGCACTTTGCACTTAGCATGGACCCATCGGCGCAAGGCGCCATGAGGGTGCTTTCCTATTTGCATCGGACAGGTTAGAGCGATGACGTGGATCCAACGTGGCATAGGTGATGTGGAATACAGTCAGCTCCACGTGGTAGTGATGTGGTGTCTGTTGGCGATGAGGCAACCAATCGATCAAACAGTTGCGTGTCCGATCTGGAGTGGTTTGATCATAGCCGTTGATTGAAGATGCTTGTGATCGTACAGATGAGATGGCACCCAATTGTGATCAGGTATGATTAGTCAAGGCATCTATTCGGTGTGAGAATGATCTGCACCATAGATCGTTGATCCCATGGTCAAATCTGATCGGATGTGATCAAGGGACATGACCATTCGATCAGATGCATTAAGGCCTATAAATAGGTTGCGAAATCAGCCATTTCAATCATCCAAAATTCAAAAAGCATTCCTACAATTCTCTCTCTCTCTCTCCTTCTTGATTTAGAGTTTCGATCAAGAGTTTCGTAAGCAAGTTTCTATTTTTTTTACTGGTAATCAAATTCTGCGGACTTGATTATTAGTGTCTTGGTTTTCTTGATTATATCAAGAGTATTTTGATCTATTGTCGTCAGTGCAGACGCCGGTAGACTTGATCTTTAGATCATGCATTCATTATATCCTGGAGGCGAATTTGCTATAACCCCCTGCACACTTTTTGGTGGGTGCAAATATTGTCTTTAGGAAAGTGGCTGAGTAATGTGACTTGAAGCACCAAATTTCTGTTCTACATAGACTAGATCATCGCTAAGTTTTGAAGACCCGAAGACCACCAGCTGAAGAATTCAAGACGAATTGTTCCAACAGGTTGCCTATGCACTACCTTTGATTGCTTATCCAACTCTTCTTGTGGGTCTTGAACTTCATCGAAATGGAATAGGATGAAATCATGGATGCAATAGATGAATTATGAAATCCAGATAAACAATACCCCTCCCATTTCCCACATTGAAGTGAATAAAAGAACTAAACTGAGACAACCCTTGACAAATGAATTTCGAAGGAGATCTAGAATTCCCCAATGTTATCTATTTTGGGCACTATTACATGGACTCTTCTATTTGTCCACAATACCCATGTCAACGAGATATGACATGGGTGAAGGTGTGTCTGACACCCATACTCAATTTAAACACTTGGATCCTTTCATTTTATTTGATGTTTGAAGAAAAGCAGCTCATATTTGCTAGTAACATGAATGTGAGAGAGAAATTATATATTTCTTGCAAATCTTATTTGATTTTAAGTACATTTTTAAATAATTTACTTATCTAGGAATATTATATAATGTACAATATATAACTGTGCAAGACAGGTCCCCATACCCATACCTAATTTGTGGATACATATCCCAATGATCCTAAAATTTAAGTTTAGGAAAGTAAGACTGTTGACACGTACTTGCACCCGATACTCATATCTGAGTCCATATAACATAGATTTCGGGTGATTTATTTTTCGTTTTTTTTTTTCCTTCCTTCCCATGCGCTAATGATGCAAGTTTTATGGTGACTCTTTTTTCTGTAAAATGAGAGTGTTGTGAAATATAGCCTCGGCTTTGCACTATGCATGTTATAAATAGAGGTTTAGATGTAAAGAGTCTAACAACCCTCACTGCCATCTTATGATTGAGCAGGATGCTTTGCCAACATTTCCAGATGTAGAGGCATTTTCTTGCATTGAGAGAGAGTTGGGAATCTCACTTGACTCCATCTATTCATCGATATCTCCTTCTCCAATTGCTGCAGCCAGTCTAGGCCAAGTTTACAAAGCTCAGCTGAAGTATTCTGGTCAGATTGTTGCTGTGAAGGTGCAACGACCTGGTATTGAAGAAGCTATAGGACTTGACTTTTATCTGATAAGAGGTCTAGGATTCCTCATAAACAAATATGTTGACATAATATCCAGTGATGTTGTTGCCCTTATTGATGAATTTGCTCGCAGAGTTTATCAAGAGCTCAATTATGTGCAGGTTAGTTTCGCCATTAGTGTTTATACACTACCATCTCAACTCTCAAGCATGCATGTCGGCCTCTGATTTTATCCAGGTGTAATATTTCTGTGACTTGAGTGAAGGAGAAAAAATACAGTTTTGGTAATTTATAAAATATTCTTCTAGGTTTGAATGTTAATTTTGACAGGTCTATGCAGGAGGGGCAGAATGCAAGGAGGTTTAAAAAGTTGTATGCTGATAAAGAAGAAGTCCTTGTCCCAGATATTTTCTGGGACTACACCAGTGGGAAAGTATTGACAATGGAGTGGGTTGAAGGTGTCAAATTAAATGAGCAAGATGCCATTGAGAGACAAGGGTTGAATGTTTTGGATCTGGTGAACACAGGTATTCAGTGTAGTCTGAGACAGCTGCTTGAGTATGGATATTTTCATGCAGATCCTCATCCTGGAAATCTTTTGGCAACACCCGAGGGAAAGCTTGCTTTTCTTGATTTTGGAATGATGAGTGAAACCCCAGAAGAAGCAAGATCTGCTATCATTGGTCATGTTGTTCACATGGTTAATCGGGATTATGAAGCTATGGCTCGTGATTACTACGCTCTAGATTTCTTGTCCCCAGATGTAGATGTTTCTCCAATTGTACCAGCACTTCAAAACTTCTTTGATGATGCACTTAATTCAACTGTGAGCGAACTCAACTTTAAAACACTAGTGGATGGTCTGGGTGCTGTTCTGTACCAATATCCATTCAATGGTAAGCTCCCAGTGTCTTATTTTATCAATGACTTTCACATTCTTCTCACCTGATTTGTGCTGTCTTAGTCTGCAACTGGCTATGGCAAACTCAGCCAACTGGATTATTTTTTGATTGCCAGTAGGAATTCACAGAGCAACTCTTTTTTTTTCTTTTCTTTTTTTTTGTCTTTCTTTCTTTCTTTTTCTTTTATAATCGAGGCAAATGTAGTAGATAACTACAGTTTTCACAGTACTAATGGTCACTCCTTTGGCTGATCAAATGCCTGCAGTCCCAGCTTATTATGCATTGATATTGAGGTCGCTTACCGTTCTAGAAGGTTTAGCCCTATATGCTGACCCTAATTTTAAAGTACTGGCTGCTTCATATCCTTATTTTGCAAAAAGGCTTCTCACAGATCCAAATCCATATCTCAGAGATGCTCTTATTGAGTTGCTTTTTAAAGATGGCAAGTTCAGGCATGTGTTTACTGCTGTCCTAATTTTATATTTCTTCCATTTGGATTGAGGAATTTGATTCTGTTTAGTGCTATAGCTCTTACTATTGCTCTGGTACAGGTGGAATAGACTTGAAAATCTACTTGTTCAAGGGAAAAAGGATAGGGATTTCTCTGCCAAAGATGCTTTACAACCTGTCCTGAAGCTATTGTTGGGTCCAAATGGCAAAGAGCTCAGGGCTTTAGTCATCAAAGAAGCTGTCCGTGTTACTGAAGCTGTTATTTTAGGCTCTGTGATTGATACTTACAATTCTGTTCCCAGTCCTATGAGGACTCTTATGTTCAATGCCAATTCCACTGGGCCTCTTATAATGAGTGATGCTGAACAAAGCAACATTATGGAGCTTAGGGCACAAGTGTTTAGGATATGGGGGCTTCTGCGATCCTCAGAGAATTTTGATCCTACTGTTTTGCAGCCTATTTTGCAGGTGAGAACAACTTTTCAATATTTCCCCTTTTCTCTTTGTTTTATATTATTTTTAGTTTTGAGTGGACATGACATGATTATTTTATTCTGTAAGTTTAAACCATTGTGCTTGTACTACTCTAGTAACAAGAGTTGATATTATCAGCATTAAAAGCGTAAAAGAAAATTTTCTGTGGTTCTAGGAGTGAGAAAATGACCTCAGTTTAGTTTCTAAAAAAATCCAGTAAGGCCATCGAATTTGTTTTGGGATTATTGCTGAAAAAGTGCATCTTTAATATTGTGAACAAGGTTGTTAAAGTTGGGATCCTAGGTAGGATCGTTGGGAGGGACTTGTGGATCGGATCGTAGAATCGGATCGAGGATCATAAGATTCTACTTTCAATGTAAAATAAAACAAAAAAATATCCATAATGATAATGTATCTTAAATAATTTGAAAATCATTAAAGAAAAATGATAAATTTGATGTAATGCATCTTTTATGTCAACATAAATTAGAGGAGATGTTTGGAGAAATAATTTATAGTCAAATTTCTTATATAAATACAAATATACATGCATATATAAGAAATAAATAACAAGAATTTTTTTTTAGTAGGATTTGGATAGTAATAGAATCGGGATCGTAGTGCGATTCTATACAATTTTATGACTAGGGTCATAGTTACTTTAAGCTCCTACTGAATTGAAGAACCTATTGCGATCCAGATCGTTTATCCCAACTATAATCGTAGGATCATCCTACGATCCGAATCAAGATTCTGATGACCATGATTGTGAATTGATATTAAACTATATTTCACTATTGTTTGTTATTTCTATGCTTCTAAATCTATAATAAAAATAAGTAAAGGCCTCTTTGCTACAACTATAAGCTTGTGTTATCCCTTGTCTTGTGCCTTTTGTCGTGCCTCACCTTACACTTTTCTCATAGAAAATACTTTAGTATCGATCTCTATATAAATTGATGAGGAATTCAAATTGCCAAATTCCTATTGGAGATTTAAAATTTTAATCTACTAGGGGTTGAGATTTAACAAGTACCATTGCTCTTCCTCTTCTCAATGATGTATTGTGTTTGGTTATAGTGGTCTTCCATCTTATTCATGAAAGTCTCTTCAAACTTGTGCTCTAGCCACATGTTATATGTTCATCACTAGTTTGATCCCACCATTCCTTCTCCTAATGCTAGTTATCTTTTGGACATTTTCTCATTTTTTTTCCTTCTAGTCTTGTCTTTGTTAGTAGAGTAACTAATTTATTTATTATATTATGCTTGTGGGACGGGTGTTCTATAAGGTGTTGAAATTTGTTGATGCCATTTAAGATCAATGAGGGGATGGAGTGTGCAAAATGATTAGCTGGAGTTTTTATATGTTAATGCCTCTCAAAAAGAGGAATCTATTGATCATTTATTCTTGCATTGTCCAAATACTTAGCTGGAGTTTCTAATATTTTGCTTTATAAAAGGACACATCATATAACACTATTTATTGCATGAAATTAAATAGAATATATATATATATATATATAAATTTGTGTTAATACTTGCAAAAGCATACTCAACTTGAGAGAAAGAGATGAGGTAGAATTTTAATTGCCATGAGATTGAACCAATAGGGTCAAATTGAACTAGACTTGAAGCTTTGTCGAGTCTTTCACATGGGACTTTCGTTGAACAGTTTGTCTCAACCCAACAGATTGTTCTCTCCACCCAAAGACTCCATCACCTACCACCCGTCGCAGCCAACTACCACCTATTATCACTGCCCTTATTGCAGCCAATCACCACCCATTATGACGGCCACCCATCGCAGCCAACCACCACCAATTATCTTGGATTGATCTGGCGATGCAGCAGAAGGGCTTCGCCAAGGAAATCATACTGTGAGACCCATTACTTGCAGATGATGAAGATGCCACTGATCTGTTTGGACAGAGGGACTAGGGATTTGATTTTGATATTGGGGGCCTTTCATTTCATAAAGACGCCACAAGAATGCGCTGTGGGAGGTCATGAACACAAGAATTCAAGCACTCCATCTAGATTGTGGTGTATATTTTTTGGAGTCCGTTGTGGGTATTGGTGGTGGGATTAGGAGTTGGTTAATTGGGGAAATTATTACTCTCCTTGGAAATTCATTTCTCAATGCCTTTTTCAGTTTTCTCGACATGTTTGTCTCATTGTGGGTGGTGGGCGAATGCTTGTTTTTGCGAGTTTATGGGTGTTACGATTGAAGAGGAATGCAAGAATTTTTTGAAGAAAAGTTAGTAGATTGTGGGAGTTTATGGCATAAAATATGTTATTTGAGTTCTTTTTGGGTTTCAACACCATCTTCCTATTAAGTCACCAATTTTTCCAAAAGTCTAAGCTGTTAGGAGACGGGCCCAACAAAACTATATAACACCCTCCCTCACGTGCAATCCCATTTTGCATGTGGAGATACAAATAGAGAACCAAATAGAAGGAGAAGCAAACAACCAAAAAGAGAGAAATAAACCAAACGGAGACCGAATACCAAATGCCCATGGAAAGACTTGAACCCAAGATCTCTCTTAATTTGAGCTTTGATACCATCTTAAATCACCATTTTTTCCAAAAGCCTAAACTGTTAGGAAATGGGCCCGACAATTTATATCAAGCCATCTAACACTTCCTTCGAGGGAATTCCTTTATTTTTAGTTAGTAGTGATTTTATATGTGGGATGTAGCTTTGGTTTTTTGCTTTTCTTTTTTCTTTTGCTAGTGGACTTCTTGTCCCCTGATTTCTCATTGTACTCTTTCTGTATTTTATCTTTCTTAATATTGTCTTTGTTGCTGTTCTAAAAAATAAAATAAAATTAGTGGTGTACAAAAACAGTAAGGCACTTTTCATTGCAGTAAAAACGAACACTGAATTTGCATTTAAGGCAAAATTCATTTTACCTCCTGTGGTTTGACTTGATAGCACTTTACCTCCGTGTCGTTTAAAGATAGCCATATGCCCCCCATGTGGTTTTGGACTAAAATGCAACCATTAATACCGTTAACTATAGATATAAAATGACTATAATACCCTTAAACCTTATATTTTTTGTTATTTTCTCTCTCTCATCTCTTGTACATATAATTTATAATGTTTAGTATTAATTCAATTAAATCACAATTAATTATAAATTCTTAATTATTTATTGTAATTCTTAAATTTTTATTCTAATTTTAATTTAATTATATTTTAGATCACAATTAGTCCTAAATATTTAACTATTTATTGTAATTACTAACTTTTTAATCTAATTTTAATTTAATTATATTTTAGATCACAATTAATCCTAAATTCTTAATTATTTATTATAATTTCTAACATGTTAATCTAATTTTAATTTAATTACATTTTAGATCAATTCTTAATTATTGTTTATTTTATATTTTATTTAATTAAGTTTTAAATCAATTCTTCATTATATTTTAATTTAATTCAATTTATTTTATTTTAATTAACATATTAATTTAATTTTAGGTTTGGAGAAAATGGGGGTAAAATTGTTCTTTTGTTGTATTAATTGCATTCTAATTTTTTAGAAAACAAAACCCACTCTAAAAAAAGGTGTAATATATATTCTGTTAATTTGGATGGAAAAACTAACGGTAGCACTTTAGTCCAAAATCACATGGGGACTTTCTGGTTTTATTTGAACGATAAGGGGATAAAGTACTTCAGTCCCAAACCACAAGGGGTTAAAATGAATTTAGCCCTTACATTTATTTATTTATCAAGCTAACTGGAGAAACATACGTGAGCAGGTCCTTCAAGAACCGGAGGCACGCAGTCTTGGGGGGCGTGTTATCGGTGGAATCACTCAACGTCTGGCAGCACGCTTACTGCAACAAGTTCTCCGAGTTCCAACAACACCTGCTTCAACTTCATGAGCATTGTTAACAGCTTTTGAGTATGCTAATACACATGATATATTTAGAAAGATACTGAACATAAAAAGATACAAAAAGAAAAAAATTGGGGGGGGGGGGGGGGGGGGGGTGTGTGGGGGCGGGCGCATTCAGTCATCTGTGGAAGTTGAACATGCAACACTCTTTTCCATAGCTTTGAAATGATTCAATCTTCTTGGTCTTCACAGCATTAAATTATGCAATCAAGTCCTTTTATTTCCATAGGATATCTGGAAGAGTGGAATTCAGGAAGTTTTTATCAGAAATTTCTATCCCATGGGTCATTGGCTCAGTGCTCATTGCTCATTGCTCATTACCTTTCAATAAACCTCTTTAACTCATTTTATACAGTCAGCTAACAATGCAGCAATATATTTTTACAATTTATTAAATGTGATATGTAGCATGGAACTGAGCCATGCTTGATGATGCCTTCCTATTTATTACCAACCTGGAAGAAACCATACATGGAAATTGGCCTAGTTAAGAATGGGACTCAAACTGTAGCCTCTGGTTTAGGATGCATTTGTCTGAATGGGTTTTAAGCAGGTAACATTTCCACCTTCAAATGCCTTCTAAATGTTGCTTATGCTTGGGGAGTTGGTTGAATTCCTATCAACTTAATTAGCAGTAATATGAAGGGAGCATGTTAAGTGATTATATCTTTGCACTTTGATGTAGTCATTTCAGAGTAGTCTTCTAGAATGCATAATCAGATTGAATATAGCATGTTTTCTTCCAAATTAATATCTTTATGTATTATAGATGTAATAATTATTGAAAGAGGAAAGTAAGAAATGGTAAATACCATGATAACACATTGGACAATGGTAGAAAGAATAAGAATCATACCCTTCAACACTTCCCTTAAGCTAGATAGATATAGGCATAGTCACACCCCGTATACAAATTTGTTATAGTTAATTGTATTCCGTGAGAGGGAGGGTATTAGTGGTAATTTCTCAAAATTTGTGGGAGATACAGTGTACTATAGTGCAATTTTTCAGTTTTTGGTTAGGTCCACCAGTGATGGTACTCAAAAATTTTATTGACGATGTCAATAGGTTGTCATAGTAATTTCTGATTTAGATTACCAATTTTATTGCTGATTATCATGTCTATATTGCTGATTATCATATCTATATTGCTTAGCCAAAAAAGAAAAGGAAAAAAAAATGATGTTGTTCCTCAACATTTTTAAGTCCTGTCATGGAATATAGGGTTACTTGCAATGTACAACTCAGCCTTATTGTTAAACATTCTCTTGGTTGAAGTGATTAAATTGATAGGAAATGTCATTTCTTCCAACAAACTTGTATTTAAAACCACACTCAAAGATAGGGCATTCCCATTTCTTGACCAATCCCTTCTGAATTTGTTCATTTGGAATCTTGCTCTTCTACTTCATTGTTATTATTTGTTTATTGCATATTAAAAAATATTAACCCAGGTGTAAAGGGAACCATTCTATCTGTTGAGTTCGTGAACCTATATAATGAAAACTAATTTGTGCTCCATTAATGCAATGTGTATATGTCTGTCTAGTGCCATTGGCTATACTAACTAAAGTTGGGGTTATTCAAGCGAACTCCACCCTGGTGGAATTATATATTGTTCAATGTATGATTTACTAGCTCCTGTATTTATCATGGCATTTATACTAAAGAGTTTTTTCCGCAAATTTAATTACATGAGATTTCAACTAAATTTAGCTTTGGTATGACAGGGTAATTAAATGGTAGATATGCGTTATCTGACTGTGCTTGGGAATATTGACTGAAGGGTTGAGAATCAACTGGGTTGACTAATTCTAAGGAGTGCATATGTTCTTCAACAAGTTTATCTTTTAAAGGCTATTTAGTATAAAATTGTTCTAACTGCTGTTTAAGCTGTCTATTTTCTGATTCTAAAAAAGAAAAAAAGAAAAAAGAAAAAGTTAGCCTTAGTTTCTATCTCACGTATTTGTAGTTTAAGTTCTCTTATCTGCATCTCTAATTCTCTAATTGTTAAGTGTAATTCTTTGTTTTCTATACTATGACCTTCTCGCATCTCATCGTTATTTTCTAACATTATCTTGTGTGTCATATTTAATTTTTCTAGACAAACTATACAATAGGTTATACTGCATAATAAACATTGAGCTCTCTTATTTTTAGCGGCAAACCAATTACAATAACTGCATCTAGTGATATCAAATCCTAGTCCAATCCTAAAGTTATGTTGGCATTCAGTATTTGGATTGCATTCCATCATAAAGAAATTATCATGGAAAGAAGATATTTCTATTTCTTGGTTAAGTTGTCCTAAAAAATTGTCTATATCGGTATCACTTTTTGAATCATTATCTCAACTTATGACTAAAATTTGGTATCCATAATCACTGATTATGCTATAAACTTCTGAATCATCACTGTTTATGCTAACTATATCTTCTTCTAAATCTTCTATAATATGTAGTCTTTCTATCTATTTATTAGTATTAGGCTTATGTCTTTTTGGGCAGTTTTTTGCAAAATGATTGGGTTTTCCACATATAAAACAATTTCATTTTTTACTACTAGGTTTTCTAATATATCTTTGTTTTCTTGTCTTTCTCTTTCTTAGGTAGCTGTTTATAATTTATTCTATTAAAAGTTCTACTTTTTCTAATGAATTTTTGTTTTCTCCACGGTTTTCTATATTTTCTCTTCCAATATTTTTTCTTTCTATATTTTCCATATTTTTTATATTTTTTCTTATTATATTTATTTTCATATTGCTGAGGAGTATATATTATGCTACTACAAAAATCATAGTTTCGTTTTTTCAACTCTTTTTGTATTTTGACTTCTATACATTTTTCTCTAAGCCTTTGGAATGTAAAAACTATTTTAGGTCCTATTTCTAAAGCTCCTCTTATATTTACTTCTCCTGAGGCTATTCTTGCTGGTAAGTTTGCATAATAAATTGATCATTTATTTTCTATCTCTCTTTCTAATTCTCTTGGTAATTTTCTAAAATATTTATTTCCTATTTCTTTATCAAAATTTTTTCCAGTTCTAGCTGCTATGGCTAAATATTCTTTGCTAAAAGATACAATATATTTCCAACTTCCTAATGTTATCTGATCTAACTTGGTTAATGCTATACTTTGAGTATAATCATTTCTTCTAGAAGGGTCGTATCTTATAAACATTTCTTTTCCAAAACTAGTAAAATTCCATGGGTTATCTCCTAATCCTTTAAGTTGTCTAATAGTCTCTTCATATTTTCTTTTAAAAGTTAAATATATATTGAAAACTGAATCTCCTAAAAGTGTTTCCATATATTCTCACATATCAGTTGATTCAAAGAAATTGTTCATCCATGCCTTTGCCGCATCTTTTTCCCATTTTTCTATCACTTCTTGCCATATCTGAGGGTTGAATGTAGCTAAGTCTAAAATGGTTTCTTGGTTGGTTGCTGGCTGTAATTGTATACTCATAACTGGTTGTCTACGCTTTACATGAAACTTATACTTTTTATTAGGATCTACTTTACTACATCCTGTATTGGATAGTGGTCTCCTTCCTCCTACGTCATATTGCATTGATTCTATTGGTTCTCCTACCGTGTGCTGTGGATTGCTAGTTCCTGTGCTTTCTGTTGTTTGAATGTTCATATAAAAAGTGTATTCTAAGTTAAACTGTTTTGGTATTTTAAATATTTTACTTGGATATATTTTATCTTCTAAAATATCATCTACATATTCGGTATGAAAGTTTTGGTCTAAAAATAACACTGCTTCATCATGGGTTATCTCCTCTAGCTATATATGCATAGTATTTGGTATCTAATATTTTATTCATATCACTAAAAGTAAAATTTTTCAAATCTATCTCATCGATATTATATATTTTATTTTGTGATATTGTTTTTTCTTCTGTCATTATATGTCACTATGATTATCTTGATTTTCTTTCCTATCTATATTACTAAATTCATGATCTTCGGATTTTTCTGGCACTACATATGTATATTGAGTAAATCTTATTGCATAACTTCCGTCTGCTTTTTGATATAATAAATTATCTTGAGGGGCTAACCTATTTTGTCCTAGGAGATCTTCTAAATTCCAATCTAGTGCTGTATTATCTTCAAAATTATATTTTTTAGCTGGTAGTGCCTTTATTCCTTTTGCGCCTAATATCTTAACTATTTGATCATTTATAAGTCTATAATGGGTATTACTTTTTGTGATTGCTAAGCCTAAAAATCCTGTGCAAACTAATAAATTCTTTTATCATTTTTTCATTTTATAGCCTCTACTTTTTATTATTTTTATCTTTTTATGAAAGGTCGAGGTTGGTAAAAGGAAATCTGGTATAAAATAAACTATTCTTCCTTTTGAATTCATATCTAATTCATAGCTACCTAAAATACTTGTCCTACATCATTAAACCTATCATCATAAAGACATACAAAAACTTTAGCTCCTAAATTTTCTCTGGTTAAAGCCTTAACTCCTATCCCAACTAATCTTAAGTGAGTCATTTTGAGGTGTTCATTTACTGCATATTTATAACTTTCTTTATTTATTAAATTTAGCTCTATTTTTTCATCTTCTTGAGTTACACTAATCATTTGTTCACCATAGTGTTTAAATAAATACTGTTTTTTATGAATTTTTCCTAACTTGTATACATACTTAGCTGGAATTAACTATAGTTTTTCCTTTTTAAATTTTTTCTATTTGCTGTTCTACATCTATAAATTCTTCTAATTTAACATCTTCATCCTTATTACGCTTTTTACTGCTACTTTTTTTTACTAACTATTTAAACATTTTTTTTATTTTTTATTTTCTATAAGTTCTACAAACAGATTTCTTTGGTAATTTAAGCTTTTCAAAATATTTAGCTATATCTTCTTCGTTTATTAGAGACCAGGCTTTACTTGCTTGTCCTTATACTCTTTTTCCTTTTTGAAGTACTAATCTTTCTAACGAAACTAAACGATTTTCTAAACTGTGTAGTTGTTATAATAATTCTTCAAATTTTTCACACAACCAGATAAGAAATAAAATTTCTATATTATTTTGTCTCACAAATATTTTATCTGACTGATTTATTCATTGATAGCTACTAATTCCCTCTAGATTATTATGAAAGCCTTCTACTTGTTTTAAAATGACCTGGTAATCTCTATTAGCTTTTTTATCGCTATTCATAAATTAAGATCTTATTAGCTGTTCTAAAATTTCTAATTTTTGTTTTAAATTACCCTGAATTTGGTTGATTTGTTCCATTTGTCTAACTATTTGGTCTATCTGATTATGAATTTTTTCAATTAGTTGTTTAAATTCTAACTCTATTTGCTTCGTGCTATTAATATTTATGGCTGAAATTAGAGTTTCTATTTCTAGCTTAGTGGAGAATTTTTCTAGATTTAAATCTATTTGTTTTTGTAGTATTGAGCTACACTAGTTTTGGATATAATCTAATTTTTTATCTTGATCCTTAATTATATTGCGAGTATTACGAAGATGGTCTATAGACGAAGTAAAAAGATTACTGATTTTATCTACATCCTTTTTAATATTTTCTAAAAAATTAATCTAATGATCTATAATGCTATTTAGCTGAGAATTATGTTTGCTATGGAGCTGATGTGTAAAAGTACCTTTAAAATTACAACGAAATTTATTTTTATCTATATTAAGACGATGGTTATAATTGCTGAGTTCTAAATCTAAGTATTCTACTTTTTTCATACACAAAATTAAATTCTACTTTAAGATTATTAAAAGCTACTATAATATGAAACTTATAACTAAATTGTCCAATGATAACTACTCCATTACCGTAAGCAAAATGCATAAACTAACTTAAATTATCTTAAAACCGAACACTTCTCTGATACCAATTTTTGAGGGGGTGAGTTAGTGGTTTACTACTATTTTGAAGTTGGGCTGAGAATTATCTAATTAATTCTACAGTTATGCTGATATTATATTCTCAAGCTGCTATATGACTAGCTGTAAGGCTTCTTGTTTTATAGTTATCTGTCTATTTATTTGTGTGACTCTCAAACTATGGTGTACTTGAGATCTACCGGAGGCTAATGATAACAGAAATTGATATCTTAGTTTTTGATCTTCTAATTCTTTTATAAGCTCAGTACTAGATTTGATTTTAATTCTAAGTTCTTCTTCTAAAAGTATAAAATTTTTATTTTAAAACTCTTGTTTTGAAAATATTTTATTGATATTTCTACTCAGATTTATCTCATTATATTTTAAAATTCTTTTTCTTATTTGGTAAAACTATTTTTAAGTAATGTTTGCTTTCATTACATGTACTCCCACCTTGAAACTAGGTCTCGTTTAACATAGTATATTTTTATTTTCTATTTCTTATCTTTCCCTTTCTGCCTACAATTTATCCTCAATGCCTAACCATAGCTCACACGGGCTTTTCAGCTAAGGTCACTCAGTAATGAAATAGAAAACAATAGATACTATGATGGTGCAAAACATGTAATATCAATGAACAAACAAGCATTTCATAAACTTAATTTTTCCAAAAAGAAAATAAATTTTAAAACAGAAGAGTTACCCTTTTGAAATATCTAAGGAAAAAGAGAGATTACTCACACTTCATATTAATATATATATTATACTTACAAAGATTTTGTTACAAACTTTGAGATACTGAAAGACTTGAACACTTGGAATTTTTTAGATGAGGGTTTGAGAAGTTGGAGAATTTTTTGCAAGGAAGAGTGGAGAGAGTTTTCATTGCCTTGTCCGTTGGCATGAATGCCAATTTATACAATACATTTGATGGATAAAAACAAAAACCAAAGACTAGCTTACATAATACTTAGACCAAATCTTACACCAAAGTCTAAAGACCTAGTAAAGCCTAGTCATAGGCTTTTCAAAACTTCTACATACAATGACTTTTTACATAATAAATACAAGGACTTTGTGGCTACAATTATATACACATTTTCTGACAAACTTCCTATTCCTCTAGACACAGACAGAAATAAATAAAGGGTTCGGATAATGATGCTGGGTATTGCTTTGGGCCCCATCGAACATCATTCAATCTTCTCCGTTTTGATTTTTGATAAAAATTTGACGCTTCAAAACACATGTAAGGATTCTCATAGCTTTTCTTTAATAGAACAGGGTAGGGGTCATCTGCTTTGTTAAAGTAGTGAGTGAAGGAGAAACCTTACCATTGACAAACGTAAATAATTATAGACACAAATAATTACAATAGTTGTCGTCGTTTTTTGGCGTGAATTTTGCTACTTGTTGAAAAGAGGCCTTATCTTCTACAAGCTTTGTCTTTTTCTTCTGATCATCTTGAAGCCAATTATTGATGTGGAGATATGGGTACTTGGATGATAGAGTGAATCTCCAAGGCTAATCTTCCGTAGATACAAAAAAGATAAAAAAATTCAAAGAGTCAAAAAGTCTAAATCCTATAAAGCTAAAAGTCCAAAATAGTAAATGAAATATGGACTTTGTGACTATAATACTTCCAAGATTTCTAAAGAGTCTAATTATGGAGTGCACTTTTTTTCTTTTTTTCTTTTTTTTTCACCCATACATTCTGATGATGCAGTTAATATACAACGGGTACCTGGCAGAACGGGTCGGACTGATCCACACTTCTCGCACCAAAATCCGAGTGATCAAACCCACCAATGAACCTGCAGATAAGTTCAACGGGGAACGGGGAGTCCCCCAGTGAACCCTCCGACGATTAAGTTAGAAAGAGAAGTAGAGCGCTAGAGGGAGATTGGAGATAGAAAAGCTTAACCTTCTTCTTGTCTTCAATGTTTGCTTATATCCTTTGGTCATCATTTCGCTGTCCCTTCTGACCTGTCATCTTGGCCGAAAGTCTATGCTGTAGCTTACCTTGTTTAGGGTAAGGGGGTGCTGTTTCGACGGAGAGGTGTTGTCGTAATAAATGCTGTGATGGGCTGCATTAATGGTGATGTGCAGTGGCAATAACTTTGTAGATCTTTATTTGCTGATGTGGCTTGTCCTTTACCTGCCGTATGTCTGAATGTCATTGGCTCTTTATGCCACGTTGGATTCCAGCTGTTCTGGACTTCACCAGCTGGGTTATGTATTGGGCTTCAAGTGATGGGCTTGGGTTGTTCATAGTGGGTTATGGCCTTTATGGGCTTACCCATGTCAGTAAACTGATGATGCAGTTAATATACAACGGGTACCTGGCAGAACGGGTCGGACTGATCCACGCTTCTCGCACCAAAATCCGAGTGGTCAAACCCATCAATGAACCTGCAGATAAGTTCAACGGGGAACGGGGAGTCCTCCAGTAAACCCTCCGACGATTAAGTTAGAAAGAGAAGTAGAGCGTTAGAGGGAGATTGGAGATAGAAAAGCTTAATCTTTTTCTTGTCTTCAACGTTTGCTTATATCCTTTGGTCATCATTTCGCTGTCCCTTTCGACCTGTCATCTTGGCCGAAAGTCTATGCTGTAGCTTACCTTGTTCAGCGTAAGGGGGTGCTGTTCCGACGGAGAGGTGTTGTCGTAATAAATGCTGTGATGGGCTGCATTAATGGTGATGTGCAGTGGCAATAACTTTGCAGATCTTTGTCTGCTGATGTGGCTTGTCCTTTACCTGCCGTATGTCTGAATGTCATTGGCTCTTTATGCCACGTTAGATTCCAGTTGTTCTGGACTTCACTAGCTGGGTTATGTATTGGGCTCCAAGTGATGGGCTTGGGTTGTTCATAGTGGGCTATGGCCTTTATGGGCTTACCCACGTCAGTAATCCCCTATTCCCGAGTGCAGCTTTAATCCAACGAAGGGAATACTAATGAAGAGAATGAGGGTGTTAGAGATTGGCAGGATGGAGGTCGACCGGCAGGAGTGACCGAGTGTAAGGGCCAACCACGAGGTGGACCGATTGTGAGGTGGACCGAGTGGAAGGGAGGACCATTAGGTGGGCCGACCGCGAATCGTGGCTGAGTAGAAGGGCCGACCACGAGGAGGGCCAACCGCGAAGGTTGGCCGAGTGGGAGGTTGACCGAGTGGAAGGGCTGACCATGAGGAGGGCCGACCGCGAAGGGTAAGGTGGAAGGGCGCGGGGCTCAAGAGGCGGCGTGTCACGTGGTGATTTGAAGTGGAAAAGACAGGGTAAGGGGAGGAGACAGTGGATTGTGGTCGTACACGTGGCAACATCTCGTGGCAACATCTCATTATGGGTGTTGAAAAGACAGTTTTGGTGGATGTTTTGAAAAGTTTTCAAACTGGCGCAAATTAATTGCGACCCTTGGAATACGGGCAAGCCTTGGGCTTTTGGCATTATTCGATTTACCTACTTCTTTGTGAAAAATCAAAACATCCCAAGTGTTAACTCCTTTGTTGCTGACGATACACCTCTGTAACATTTTTTAAATTTTCTTGCACCTGCATCCGAAGCGATTCGCAGACATACCAGAGAAATGGCCCAAGAAGAAGCTGTGAATGTCAGGGTGGATCCGTTTGGTGATGACGATGCAGTAGAGTTAGCAGAGCAGTATAGGACGAAGAGGCAAATGGAGAGGGTGAGGGAACTGGTGGTACGATCTCATGCTTCCACCATGATAGTAGCTCCGAAGCCAATCAGCCAGGCGGAACCAGATCACTGGCACACGAAGGTTGACAAATCAACGGTTACCGCGGCGGAGTTGGAGGCTATTTGCGAAAAATACCAGGTGCCTGCTGAAATAGAGTTATTGTTGCCGATGTCAACGGAAAGGCCATCCGACGTAAGGCCGGGGGAGTTTGCCCTTTACGAGAAAGCATTGAAGGGAGGACTGAGGCTACCACTGCCGCAAGTTGTGGTAGATGTCCTGAACCGTTTGGAGGTGGCATCGGGCCAACTAATGCCCAACATGTGGAAGATTGTACTGGCCTGTGCAAGCGCGTGGCAGAAAGCGAACGAAGGGGCGGCCATGACAGTAGACGAATTCTTCGCATGTTATAAGGCCTCAGGACAACAAGAGACTTGGGTGACGTTGCAGGCGGCGGCAGGAAGGGGTCTGGTGGTGGGGCTGCCGTCATCAATTAAAGGTTGGAGGCCGCGGTGGTTCTATGTGTCTGCGAATGGAGGGGCTGGGGTGCGCACGATGTGGAGAGTGCCCACCAAATCTGTAGAGCCAAAACTGAGAGCAGCAGCAGATGAGAGAATAAAGAAGGTGAAGGCATGGCGGGAGAAGGAGGGGGTCAGGTGGGACGAACTCGTTTAACCCTCAGCCTTGTTTGGAGCAGGGTTGGGTCCTCAGCTGAGCGGTGGAGATCTGGGGCAAGCTGAATTGGAGGTAAGGAGGAAAGTGCAAGAGGCTGAGGATATGGCCATCCTCGCCAAAGCTAGTAAGTTCAAAGAGTCCCAGGTAGACCGACCGCCAAAGCCGATTGCGAGGGAGAGGATCCGACCTCGCCCCAAACCCTTGGGGGAAAAAGACTTAGGTGGATTTGTGCCCCGACCGCCCCTAGTAGATCCTTTGAAGGAGAGGGCTTTGAAGGAGATGGAGGTGGGGGGTGTAGTAAAGAGGAAGAGGAGAGTGAGGAGGAGTGAAGAAGAGCTTGCCGTGACGAGGAGGAGGGAAGTGATGGCAGAAGAGACCAACAGGGCCAAGGAAGCAGAGAAGGGGGGAATGGAGGAGACCCCAGGAGGGGTGGTCGTCCCAGAAGTGGTGGAGATCGCCTCGGAGAGAGTGGAGGTCGTCCCAATAATGGTGGAGATCGCCTCAGAGGTGGCGAGGGTCGCCCCCGAAGTGCAAGTAGAAGGTGGGGCAACTGGCCCTGAGCCAAGGGAAGGAGAACAGCCCCAGGGGGGTCCTGCACCCTAAGGAGGGGGTGTCAGGCTGACGACCGGGATCTACCACGCTCGCGTAGTGGCTGGACGGCTGGAGGGAGAAGAAGGCCCAGCCAGGGTAGGTGCGGATCGCCTTGTGGGGATCGTAGATGAAGCAGTCGTGCGCTCAGTAGCCAGATTCAATGAGGTTGAGTTGCTAAGGGGGTTATGCTCTGCTCAAATGGAGGTAACCACCTTAGCAGGAGCTCTGCTGAGAAAGGCGGCGGCTGCAAAGATGAAGGCAGATGAGGCCAAGGCTCAACTTGCCAACTTCAAAAGGGAGAGTGCAGGGTGAAAGAAGGTTGCGCGAGGCGTGCTCCAAGGGTTGGCAGGAAGCTGAAAAAGCTAAAAAGATGCAAGTGTTGGCCATTGTTCACAGCAATGTGGCCGACCGAGCCTAAGCTGAGCTAAGCGCGGTCAAGGTGGAGCTAGAAAACGAACGCCGTAGGGTAGTGTCGCTCGAGTTCCAACTTGCTGGCGAGCAGAAGAAGTTGGGGGATGCGCAAAAGGCCTGCGCGGTCGCCGGCGAATGATTTAAAGAGGCTATGACCAGCAATGAAGATCTGCGCGCCCAGTAGATCAAGGAAAAAGAAGACGCAGATCTGATGATTGCTGGGCTGCAGAAGGAGCTAGAAGACGAGCAAGCTAAGGCAATGGAGGTGAAGGCGAGCCTTCAGAAGGAGTTGGAGGAAAAGAGGGCCAAGGCGGCCTCTGAAAAGGCGAGTCTGCAGAAGGAGTGGGAGGAAGAGAGGGCCAGGACGACCTCTGAAAAGGCGAGCCTGTAGAAGGAGCTGGAGGGAGAGAGGACCAAGGCAGCCTCTAAAAGGGCAGCATACCCCGATCTGTATGTTGCAGCAATAGAACAATTCAAGGGGTCTGCTGAGTTTCAGATGGCGTTCGACGCCGCGGTCGCCAACAGCGTGGCGAGGGAGGTGTCTGGGGGGCGGGCCCGTCTGGGACGACCGTTGGAGGCAGGACCGATGCAGAAGTGATTGAGAGCTTCTAGCGGTCAGACTTCTATAAACACGAAATGGCTGAGTTCTGGGACAATGGTTGGAAGATGTTCAAGCGTAAAGCTGAAGAACTGTTCCCAGACTTAGACCTGAGTAGTGTAAAAATTGACGACGACGATGATGTGGCCCAGACCCCCCTGGATGAGGGTATTGAAGAAGAAGACCTCGTGTCCAGTGAAGAGGAGTAATTGAAGAAGAAGAAGAAGAAGACCTTGTACTTAGAGTTGTGTTTGTGTGTTTGGTTTTGTTTTTGAATTATTGTAATGAACTTATGTACAAATTTGTGAATAAATAAAATTTCAGTTGTGTTTTCATTCGATTGTCTGTGAATGCAGAGTAAAGTTAAAGGCTCTTCAATGCAGAGTGAAATTGAACTTGTAATAAAAACTCAGTGCAGAGTAAAGTTAAAGGCTCTTCAATGCAGAGTGAAATTGAACTTGTAATAAAAACTCAGTGCAGAGTAAAGTTAAAGGCTCTTCAATGCAAAGTGAAATTGAACTTATAATAAAAACTCAGTGCAAAGTAAAGTTAAGAACTCCTCAATACAGAGTGGAATTTAAAATGTGATAAAATTATGAGTTTGTGTTTGCCACACTGCTGAAGTGGATGAGAGTGGTTTATTGGAGTTAGGCTTGACTAGTAAGGAAAGAGGTTGACTTATAAAAGTTGATGGAGAAGAAAATAACCTGACTAGTAAATGAAACATGTAAGAACATCGTTGGAATTTGACTAAGTGCAAAGTGGTGTAAAAACTTGGACATGGAATTGTGACTAAGCGTGTCTACTAATGCCACAAGTATACGTGCTCAGTTGGGGCTAAGCTGTGATTTACTGACGTTGCAAGTAACTCAGTTTGGACCTGGAATTGTGGCGCTCAGTTTGGCTGAGACTTGTTATGCTTGGTCTGGCTGAGGCTTGGTCTGGTCGAGTGCTTCATGCTCAGTCTGACTGAGGCTTTTAAAGCTCAGGCTGGCTGAGGCTTTTGATGCTCGGTCTGGCTGAGGCTCTTGGTGCTCAGTCTGGTTGAGGCTCTTTGTGCTCAGTCTGGCTGAGGCTTTTGGTGCTCAGTTTGGCTGAGGCTGTTGGCGCTCGGTCTGGCCAAGGCTTTTGGTACTCAATCTGGCTGAGGCTTTTGGCGCCCAGTCTGGCTGAGGCTGTTGGCGCTCAGTCTGGCCGAGGCTTTTGGCGCTCAGTCTAGCTGAGGCTTTTTGGCAGTCGGTCTGGCCGAGGCTTTTGGTGCTCAGTCGGGCTGAGGCTCTTTGTGCTCAGTCGGGCTGAGGCTCTTTGTGCTCAGTCGGGCTGAGGCTCTTTGTGCTCAGTCTGGCTGAGGCTTTTGGTGCTCAGTCTGGCTGAGGCTGTTGGCGCTCGGTCTGGCCGAGGCTTTTGGTGCTCAGTCTAGCTGAGGCTTTTGGCGCTCAGTCTGGCTGAGGCTGTTGGCGCTCAGTCTGGCTGAAGCTTTTTGGCGGTCGGTCTGGCCGAGGCTTTTGGTGCTCAGTCGGGCTAAGGCTTCTAGTGCTCAATTTGGCTGAGGCTTTTAGTGCTCAGTCTGACTGAGGCTGCTGGTGCTCAGTCTGGCTGAGACTTTTTAATAAGTGCTGCAACAAAAATGTTATTGAGACAACACACAGATAGCTGAGATATAAAATTGTTGTCATGGAAAGTGTGATCCAGTTGATCAAAATTTACATTATGCGAGGGGAGAACAAGTATGTTCATGTGTGTAAATTCGTCAAAAAGAAAATACAATAACTGAGCAATAAAAAGTAGGAGTTTATTGAAAGTAACGCTTCAAGTACTCGGCGTTCCACGGGTGGGGGAGATCTCGACCTTCCATGTCCTGAAGTTGGTAAGTGCCTGGCCATGGTCAGGCTTTCACAACGTAAGGTCCCTCCTACTTGGCTGCCAGTTTGCCTTCAGTCGGATTTTTGGTGGCAAGGGTTACTTCGCGCAAGACAAGGTCCCCCACAGCGAACTCCCTTGATCGGACTTTGCGGTTACAGTGTGTTCTTATTTTCTGTTGGTATGAGGCCAGTCTGACAGTAGTGGTTTCTCTGAGCTCTTCGATTAGGTCAAGGTCTGCCCGACAGAGTTCTTCGGTTAGTTCGGGATTCGGATGTAAAACCCTAGGGGTAGGCAGATCGACTTCCACTGGGATGACCACCTCAGCGCCGTATGTTAGGCGAAAGGGGGTCTCCCCAGTGGGAGTCCGAGCGGTAGTATAGTAAGCCTAGAGTACATTTGGCAATTCCTCAGCCCAAAGTCCCTTAGCAACTTCCCGCTTAGTCTTGATGATCTTCAGAAGGGAACGGTTGGTAACCTCGACTTGGCCATTGGCTTGGGGATGACCTGGGGAGGAGAAACATGGTTGGATTTGGAGGTCTGCACAGAACTTCCTGTACTTGGCGTTGTCGAATTGTTTGCCATTGTCGGAGACGATGGCTTGAGGAATACCAAATCTACATACGAGCGATTGCCAAATGAATTTGGTTGTGTTCCGCTCGGTAATGGTAGCAAGGGGTTCTGCCTCTACCCACTTGGTGAAGTAATCAATGGCGACTATTGCGAACTTGGTCCGGCCTCGGCCGGTGGGAAGCGGACCAACTAAGTCGATCCCCCATTTGACGAATGGATAAGGACTGCAAAGTGTGATTAACTCTGTAGGAGGAGCATGTGGGATGTTGGCAAAATGCTGACACTTATCACATTTGAGCACGAAGTCAGTTGCATCTTGATTGAGAGTGGGCCAGAAATAACCAGTGCGAAGTACTTTGTGGGCTAGGGACTTGCCGCCCGAATGATTACCACAAATACCCTCATGGATTTCCCGCATCACATAGGTTGCTTGAGCTGGATTGAGGCATTTGAGGTATGGGCGTGAAAAGCCCCTCTTGTACAAAAGACCGTTGACAAGAATGTAATTGGATGACCGGGCCCTGACTTTGGCGGCCTGCTGTTTGTTCTCTGGTAGTTCTCCCGTTGTCAAAAATAGAAAGATGTCGGACGCCCAGGGGATTGGTTCATTTTGGAGGAAGTGGACCGTTTGTTGGTCGGGGGAGATGGCAGGGTGGGTCAGGTATTCGAGGCGAACATCGTGGTTGAGATCTGGCTGATCTGCAGAGGCTAACTGAGCCATCTCATCGGCCTGGGAGTTTTCCGCCCGAGGGATGTGTTTGATGTGGAAGGTATTGAAGAGGCGAACAAGGGGAAGGGCTATATCCCTGTAAGCTCGCATTTTGTCTTCCTTGGCATCAAATTTCCCCGTAATTTGTCTGACAATGAGCTGGGAGTCGCTGTACACCTGGATGTGACTGACACCAATGTCCCTGGCTAAGCGGAGACCTGCTATCAATGCCTCGTACTCGGCCTCATTGTTATTGGCCTCAAACAAGAAATGGAGAGCACATTTGAAATAGCCACCCTCAGGGGCGGTGAGGATGAGACCGGCCCCGCTGCCTTCCCTGCGGGATGATCCGTCGACGTTGAAAGTCCACGAATAGGGGTCTTCTGGCTCGGTAAGGGTTGGTGGGGGTGGAGGGGCCATGGTTGGGGTAGGATTAGTGAATTCCAGGATGAAATCAGTGATAGCCTGCCCCTTTATTGCTGTTCGAGGTCGGTAGGAGATGTCAAACTGGCTGAGTTCCATGGACCACTGCATGAGTCTACCGGAAAGTTCTGGTTGTTGCATGACCTTCTTCAAAGGTTGGTCGGTGAGGACCACTATGGAATGGGCTTGGAAGTAAGGACGGAGTCGTCTGGAGGCAGTGACCAAGGCCAAAGACAATTTTTCTAACAGTGGGTAATTCTGCTCCGCTCCCCTGAGAGCCCGACTGATGTAGTAGACTGATCGTTGGACAGAGGCGTCTTCCCTGATAAGAGCTGCACTGACTGCGGTGGTTGACACGGCTAAATATAGGAAGAGGGGCTCGCCCGTGATTGCTTGTGAAAGGAGGAGGGGTTGGCCATGCACTGTTTCAACTGTTGAAAAGCCTCTTCGGACTCGGTTGTCCATTCAAAAGTTTGCTGAAGAACTTTGAAGAAGGGGAGGCACTTGTCCGTCGCACGGGAAATGAAGCGGTTGAGGGCGACAACTCGGCCAGTGAGTCTCTGAACCTCGTTGACCGTTCTGGGTGACTGCATCTCAATCAAGGCCTTGATCTTTTCAAGGTTAGCTTCAATGCCCCGCTGACTGACCATGAAACCCAAAAACTTCCCAGATCTGACGCCGAAGGCGCACTTCTCCGGGTTGAGCTTCATTTGGTACTTACGAAGGGTGGTGAAGGTTTCTTGACTAGCATGTCGTCGACATATACTTCCATATTTCGCCCGATCTGATGATGGAAAACGGCGTTGACCAACCGTTAGTAGGTGGCCCCAGTATTTTTCAGTCCGAACGGCATCACACAGTAATGGTAGGTGCCTCGGTCGGTAATGAATGAGGTGTGTTCCCGATCAGATGGGTGCATTAGAATTTGGTTGTATCCAGAGAAGGCATCCATGAAGCTAAGCATTTGGTGACCGGCCGTGGCGTCGACCAGCAGGTCTATGTGGGGAAGAGGATAACTGTCTTTGGGGCAAGCTCGGTTGAAATCTGAGTAGTCGACACAGAGTCGCCATTTACCATTGTTCTTGCAGACCAGGACCATGTTTGACAACCATCTAGGGTAGTCCACGTTCTTGATGAATTGTGCCTCAAGAAGCTTGTCGACCTCTGCGGCAATGAGAGTATTGCGTTGTGGATGGAAAATGCGCTGTTTCTGGCGGTAAAGTCGAAAGTGGGGTTCAATGCTGAGGCGGTGGGTTATGAATGAGGGGTCAATACCCAGCATGTCCGAGTGGGTCCAGGCAAATACATCATTGTTCTCGATTAGGAGGGCGGTAAGATCGGCCTTGGCTTGGGGGGTAGTTGGCTGTCGATCTTGGCAGTTTTTGCTGGGTTGGCGGGATCGATGGGGACTTCGATAAGTTTTTCCACTGGTTCCCCCCTAACCAGCTCATCTTCATCTCTGACATCAAGTCCTTCGATGATCATAGCCTCCTTCATCTTGACTTCTTTAAGTGAGGCGACATAACATTCCCTGGCCACGGTTTGCTCCCCCCTCACTGTCCCGACCCCCAGATCTGTGGGGAACTTGATGGCTAGGTGATAAGTTGATGTAATAGCTTGAAAAGCATTTAGGGCGGTGCGACCAAGGATGATGTTGTAGGCCGAGGGGCAGTTGACAACAAGGAAGGTAAGCAGCTTGGTGGTCTGGCGCGGGTGCTCGCCAATTGTGATGGGGAGGTCGATGAAGCCAATGGAGGTCACCTGGTCACCAGTGAAACCGACCAAAGGGGTCTGGAGAGGGGACAGACTTTCTTTCCCGATCTTGAGCTGGCGGAAGCAATTGAGGAAAATGATGTCTGAAGAGCTGCCGTTGTCTATGAGAACCCATCTGACCTTGTAGTTGGAGAGGAGAGCCAAAATGACTAGAGGGTCGTCATGGGGATAACGAATGCCTGTGCAGTCGGCGTCCGTGAATGTAATAGGCTCGGTCCATTGCCTGGGCTGCGTGGAAGGTCGGTCCAATGTGGCAACCTCTTTGTCTGAGCCTTGCCTTATTTTCCTGAGTTCTGCCCGCTGAGCCGAGCGGGATGGTCCTCCACAAGCAAGCCCACCGGAAATAACTCTGATTTCTCCAACAAGTGGGGGGGTTAGCTTGTGCCTGAGGTTGCTGTGGGAGACGATTATGGCCTTGATTTGGTTGGGCTGGCTGTGGGGGGGAAGTGCGCTGGCGGGTGTTTCTGGTGGGCTCTGCTCTTTGTCTTTGCTGGGAGCGGGAGTTCGTGAACCGGCTAAGACGTCCTTGACGTATTAAGGTCTCGACCTGATCCTTGAGGTTAACACACTCATCGGTATTATGGCCGTGGTCCTGGTGAAAACGACAGTATTTGGATTGGTTCTTCCGATTGGAAGGGGTTCTTGACGGTTAGGGCCATTTGAAGGGGTAGTCTCTCTGGATCTGGTTGAGGACTTGTTCCATAGGGGAGTTGAGGGGTGTGTACCGCTCGAACCAACCGGGCGGTCGGGCAGGTATCGGCCGGTCGGCTCGGGGCAGTCGGTCAGTATAATGTGGTGTTTGAGTATTATATTGGGTGTGTCTGGTCTTTGAGTCTTTGAGTTTTCCTGGGGGGTTCGGGTGTTTTGCTGTAGGGTCTTGGAGGGCGGCTAGGGAATCTTCGGCGTTCATGTATTTTTGGACTTTGGAGAGTAAGGCTGCCATGGTGGTGAGGGGGTTTTTGGAGAGGGAGAAGAGGAAGTCAGATGACCGTAGTTCGGCTATGAAAGCTGTGAAGATGACCTTATTGTCGTTTTCCGCCACCTGCAGGGCTTCGGTGTTGAAGCGAGTAACGAAACTGCGCAGGGACTCCCCCTCGGTCTGGCGGATGTTGAGGAGTTGGGTTGCCGGACGGCGTTGGCGCTGGGCTCTAATGAAGTGACTGAGGAAAGAGTCACTGAGATGCTGGAAAGTGGAGACGGAATCTGCTGGTAATTGGCTGAACCACAGTCGAGCTGATCTCTTCAGTGTCACGGGGCAAGCCCGACACATGATCTCATCAGGGAAGGCATGGAGGATCATGAGGGTTCGGTAGGTCTCCAGATGGTCAACTGGGTCTGTCGTACCATCAAAAGAATCAATGGTGGGCATTTTGAACTTGGGGGGCAGGAGTTTGTTCCGGATGGAGGCAACAAATGGTGAGTTGGCCGTGGTAGAGGGTTTATGCTGGATGTTCTGCATGACCCCTTGGAGTTGGAGCTTCATGGCTCGGAGTTCTGCGTCCCAGAGAGGGATGTTGTCACCACCGGAGGGCAGCGGGGGCTGGACACTACTGGCTTCCCCTTCAGGGGTTGGTGCCAGGATCGACGGATGTGGGGGTGGAGGTGGTGGATTTATATGTGGGAGTGGAGGTTGTAAGCCTTCCAAGTTGGGTGGATAGGGCTGCAGAGTAGTATGGCTCGGGACTCGTTCTTGGTTAGGGGGAATATCTGGAGGTGGTGGCGGACACATAGGAAGGTTTCTTTGGAGTAGAGCATTTATCAGGGCTTGGTTTTGCTCGGCCATGCGGTTAATGCTATTGGTAAGCTCGATGAAATACTGTGGTGGATTGTTTGGATTGGGAGGGTCGGTTTGATGGTCGACAACATTATGGTGAGAAACCATGGATCTAGTCTTGACCATACACTTTGATTGGTAGTAAGAAAAGGTTGTTGGGACAGGGTCTCCGGCGACAATGAGCACAACTGGCGCACGGAGCAAAGCTTTCCCACAGACGGCGCCAACTGATGATGCAGTTAATATACAACAGGTACCTGGCAGAACGGGTCGGACTGATCCACGCTTCTCGCACCAAAATCCGAGTGATCAAACCCACCAATGAACCTGCAGATAAGTTCAACGAGGAACGGGGAGTCCCCCAGTGAACCCTCCGACGATTAAGTTAGAAAGAGAAGTAGAGCGTTAGAGGGAGATTGGAGATAGAAAAGCTTAACCTTCTTCTTGTCTTCAACGTTTGCTTATATCCTTTGGTTATCATTTCGCTGTCCCTTCCGACCTATCATCTTAGCCGAAAGTCTATGTTGTAGTTTACCTTGTTCAGGGTAAGGGGGTGTTGTTCTGACGAAGAGGTGTTGTCGTAATAAATGCTGTGATGGGCTGCATTAATGGTGATGTGCAGTGGCAATAACTTTGCAGATCTTTGTCTGCTGATGTGGCTTGTCCTTTACTTGCCGTATGTCTGAATGTCATTGGCTCTTTATGCCACGTTGGATTCCAGCTATTCTGGACTTCACCAGCTGGGTTATGTATTGGGCTCCAAGTGATGGGCTTGGGTTGTTCATAGTGGGCTATGGCCTTGATGGGCTTACCCACGTCACATTCTATCTGAAAGATCTTCAAGATCTGCTGCTGAGAGTTGATCGTAAAAATCGTCCCCATTAGTTGGTTCATTCTCCCATTGGTTACCTTCTTCTTCCAATATTGGTGACTCATGAGAGACACTATGTTGATAGTTGGGATATTGACTTTCATCTACAAATGTTTCTCTGCTGAAGCGAAATCCTGGAATGGCTAAGTTATAGTATATCTTATGATTTCTATCTTCACAAACTAGATGACCATAGTTTCCATTATATGCTAATAAGGATTATTAGCAAATTTCCTCCATTTATTAAGCTTATCTCTGAGCGAATTTTTTTTGCATGGCCAGGGTTTTCGATTGAGAAGTCCTGGGTATCCTGGGAATGTTGAAGTTCCTCTGAGGTACATTTTATGCTTGGCGGGGATGCATCTTATTCTTTTCCATTCTGGCAACTTGCTGTCAATTAATACTTCTGCAAATGGATGATGCTCTTCCATTACACAAAGTACTGAATGAGCAAGTTTATTCCCAAAATTATATGTCTGTTCTGGATTTGAAAAAATTATTCTAGAACCAAAGCCGTAATCTAACAATTGTGAGGCGATTAGATAACAAGTTTTGCCTCTAATCTCTATCTCCAATGGCTCAAAAGTTGATAGATTTATCTGGCAAAGACAGATGCTAAAATCTAGATTACACTAACATTTTCCAAAATATTCTGGCCTTTTTCTACATCTTTCTTCTTGTAAACATGGTTGTTCTTCATCATCGTAGAGATAAGTCCATTGATATGCCATACCGGGGCACTAAACTCCTGCTATGGAAAGGTCCTAAAGAAACTGCTGTATAGTGACTAGCTCACTATTTCTGCTATCTTCTGCTAAGGTGTATATATATAAGGTTTAAGGTCTTCTATTTCTCGGCTTTTCTCACAAAAGATTGAATGATAGAATGCTTGAAAAAATACATTCTAGCACTCAATTGTTCAAATTCCTCACTAGTGAGTCGTTTGATTTCTAGGTTTGGAAAGGGAGTGGGTGTTTTTTTGGGATTTAGTTTTTTAAGCCAGCTGGTTAGGGTTCGAATTGTTGCTCTCAATTGTTTTTCCTCATCTCAGAGCTGGTCTAGTTCTTTATTGACCTTTTTGCCTTTATCCATGATTTTCTTGAAATTTTTGGAAAGGCTTTCACAATGTCTGCACATTTGGAGAGGATTTTGAAAATCTGGCTGAGGATTAGTACTACTGTTTCCTGTTAACTGGAACTCCACTAATAGTAAGAATAGTTGACTGCATCTTGCTCAATGTGTCCAGATAATCTTTAGCTATTTGGCTAATAAAATAACTGGTTCCTATTTGTCTGCGGGTATATATACTGGCTGACTCAAAATCATAAAATCTCTTAAACTGAGGTACATGAAAATTTTTAACTAAAGGTTCAACTTCTATCCAGTCATGATAAATACCAGACTTGGTTCCTTTAGCTACTACATAGAAAGAAAAGCTTTTAAACAAAGGTTTATTATGAATTTTTGAAAAATATATATTGAGAGAATTTAAAGCTGACAAACATTTGGCTAGGTGGTTAAGTTGTTCCAAAGGTTATCTAAAAGACACTGTTGAACTAGGTCTAGCTCGATTCCTATTAATGGTTTGAACTTGTTTTTGCCTTCATAGATGGGAAGAGCAAATCCCCCAAAGTTCATTGTTTTGTTGTTCTCTATTGTCTGCACAAAAATTAAACTGGTTATTTTCTTTTTCTAAATAAATTTTTCTACTTAGCCAATCTGTTAACTTATTATCACTCCCTTTAATATGTTCAAATTCTACTTTATATCCTTGTCCTACTATACAATCTAAAAATTTTGCCCCTCTTCTACTACTAAGTTTACGCTCATTAAAGTATATTATGAAATCTAACTATAACTTCGCAATCTGTTCTAATTGTAAAGGGCTTGTGTAAAAATAATCTAAATTTGTTTATTGCATATACTATTTCTAATATTTCAAAATCTAAGCTGGTCATGGCTATATCTTTTTCTTTAAATTTTCCAGAACTATATCTACAAATGCGCTCTTTATTTTTACTATCATATTTGCTAGGTTTAGTTAATAGTACTATTCCCCATCCTAATTAGCTTGTATCTGTTTCTACGACTATATATTCTGATTCTAATGGAAGTTGTAAGTAAAGTAAATTTCTACAAATGTCTTTAATTTTTCTTGCTAAGGCTATATCTTGTTGGTTAAAATATTTTTGTCCTGTAAGTGTAGTCTTGCTATATAGAGGTCCTATTATCTTGCTAAGGTTAGGAATGTACATTCGTGCATAATTTAAAATCCCTAAAAATAATTGAAGTTGTTTTGTATCTTCTAATTTATCTAGGTAATCTAAAATTTTCTTTACTATATGAGGTTGTAGTCGGATTTTTCCATCTCCTAACTCCATTCCTAAAAATTCTATATAAGGTTTATTCGATACCATTTTTCTTTTACCAATTATTATTCCATTGTTTATAAATTCTTTTAATACTTTATATAAATGATCTATATGACTATTTTTATCTGGGCTAAATACTAATATATCATTTATATATACCAATACAAAACTATATTTGTTGAATATATTATCCATTTTACACTGAAATATGGAAGGCGCATTTTTAAGTCCAAAAGGCATGACTAGCCATTCATAATGTCCTTGTGGGCAACAAAAGGTTGTCCAAGGTATGCTTTCCTTTTCCATTTTTATCTGCCAAAATCCTGATTTACAATAAAATTTGCTAAATATTCTTGATGCCTGTATTTTATTTATGAGCTGGTCTTTATCTGGTATACTGTATTTATCATCTTTTGTATTATCATTTAATCTTTTATAATTTATAATCATTTTAGCTTTCCCTCTTTTTATTTTTGCATGATTTTTTACCATAAATGCGGTGCTTCTATGTGGACTATTACTAGGTTGAACTACTCCTAAATCTAATAATTCTTTAATCTGTATTCTAAATTTTTTTATATCTGCTGGCGTATGATCTATTTGTGCTGATGTAATTCTATAATCTTTATTTTTTATATCTAAGCTAGTTAAAACTTTATTTCTTTCCCAGCATTTCATGGGCTGTTCTCCTAAAATTTCTATTGTTTCAACTAAATCATTTTTTGTTCTTCTGTATACTGGTTTTTTCTTTAGTTTACCTATTTTTGCAAAAATTAATTCTAAGTTAATAATTTGTTGAAAATCTTCTAAACTCCACGAGTCATATTTTTCTTCTAATTCAAAATCTTCTATGTTTTCTAATTTAAAATTTTCTATGTTTAAATTTTTTAAAGAAGTATTTGCTATCTCTTTATTTGGTATATACTTTTGGGCTAGCTCAGGAAAAATATTTCTACTAGGAAATAAAAAACTAACGGGAACGGAATCTACTCCTATGGTACCACCACGCTTCGCATGCAACTCTAATGAATGTGTTATGGTGCTAAGGGTATATGATGTGTGTGTATGCACTGTGCGTTTGAAGAAGAAGAAGTTGACGCTGTAAGGACTGATAAACATGCCGCCTTGAAGACTAAGTATGAAATTAAGTCCTAATATGAAGGGATGGTTTTGTCTAGCATTCGCATGGTTTTGTCTAGCATTCCCATTCCCACCCATTTCCTTATGTTGCCTTAGTTCTAAACATGATCACCTAATATTGTAATTTTTGCAGAAATATGTGCAAAGATCAAAAGTAGGCCTCTCTTCTATTTGATTTCCAATCCTAATGGCACATAAATAAATAAATTCAGTGAGCACCTGTTGGTTTGCTGTCTTAAATATGAGACCTTACCCAAATATGCAGCCTCTTAGTCACTTATTATGTTTTAGAATAGGAAGACAATCTTCTTCTTTCAAGACTATAGCATAGCATATTGTTTAAGGTTTCTCATAAACTTCTTGGGACGTTATGGCATGCGAACCTGGTTTTTTTTTTTTTTTTTTTTTGAGAATATGGGAAATATTATATTAATAAAACAACAACAGTACATAAATAAGACCTCAAAGGGCCATCCCAATCAAACAACAAAACAAAACAAAAATACAAATCCGCCAGAAAAAATAGTTACGATCAAGAAAAAATTATCGATCTGTTTAAATATGTGGTCTGAAAAGTAAAATCTATTTGAAAGCCTGCCATCCCTGTCAACGTTGTTTCTATCGTTGCCCAATTTCGCCGCCACTGCCGCCGCCAGCGGAGAAGAAAGTGTTGGAACAATCTTCTGTGTATATAAAATAACTTGAAATAAATTCAAACAAAATAAATAAATAACATACCAGATTTATTTATCGAACCGAATTAAAATTAAGACCAACTCGAGTGTGTGACACTCTGTCCTTAAGACAGATTCGCCCCGCTACGGTACTTACGGTTGAGTGGCGTCTATCTCCCAGGACACAATGATCTTCACAAATTGTAGTAGTACTCCAAACAATTTGTTCGGCGAACAAAACCTGTGTTCTAACTCTCTGAAATTTATACTAAAACTAATATGAAGAATAATGCAAAAATGCAGAATTAAGGTCAGCAAAAGACAATAATCAGACTGAATTTTCCCCACCCCTAGACTGCTGGAATCAGATTGAATTTATAGGCAAATTTCCAAAGCCCCGAACAAGTACAAAGACAGCCGAACAGATATGACAAAATTATGAATAGGTTTAGTTCAAATTTTTAACAAAACTGCAACCTGTTATAATACAAACAATTTCGGCCCGTTGCACAACCAACACAAATTATTCAAACTTTGAAAAGTGAACCGTAGTGGACCAAGTCAAACCTGTAGGTAATTTATTATTTAACTATTTCAAATATATATATATATATATTAAACTAATTGAATATATATATAATATTAAACTATAGAAATAGTTAAATAAATAAATGAAGAGGTACAAATTTTAGGAAACTTCTTAGGAACCCAAAATTCAAATTTAGAATTAAATTAAATTCCCATAATTACAAACTTTAGGAAACCACTTAGGAATCCAAAATTTGAATTTAGAATTAAATTAAATTTCCACAATAATTTTTATTGAAAAAATTCAAATGAATTTTATCTAAATAAAAATTAATGTTAGACCCGAAAACGACGTCAACTTCCCATTCACTCATAAATGGTTTTGACGTTCCATCTTCACCGTGTGACTTGCCATGCGGCAAGGGACACGTCACCTCTTCGGACCCACCCCAAAAGACGTTTGGGGCCCACTCAACTCGGGCTCAAAAAATATGCCTATATTAAACCATTTTTCCAACAATCCCCCACATGAATGGAATTTGATGGAGAGAAAATGCAACAACATGATCTAATTTCAGAGAGTACAGAAATTGGAAATATTCTGCAAAGGATAGGTAGCTTTTGGCTTTGAACCTTCCCTTGTGAGACACTATCAGATTTACTAGCTAACCAGTGAACATGATGTCTTGAACTGTTCAGCCGTTTGTGTAAACCAAGACAATAGAACTCACACAGTATATCCCCTGACACAGTTTAGTTCTCACTATTGTGTTCATTTTGGCCCTGAACAACCTGGTCTTTCATGAGTACTTTAGAGAATTGTAGCCCTTCACAAATCTCATAGAACCGGCTCAGGTCACACTTACATAGGTGATTCTTATGAAGAGTATCCTGCCATACTCCACTAGGTTTACCTAGATATAAGAATCATTAAAATTTTACTTAACCTCAAAACGCTGCAGACATCACTATTTCATTAAAGAAATGGGTAGGAGTTAGACTCCCCAGTGATCTTTTTGAGTCATTCACAACTCGGTTGTCCCTTTGAACCTAGATCTTGGGATCTCCAGTCAACTAGGTTGGGTTGTCGTTGTGGTAACTCTTATTTAATAGGCTTTAGTCCCATTCCCCTCGATGAATTCTCAACTAACTCTCTTGCTAACCCTTTGGTTAGTGGATTCGCTATGTTGTCTTTAGACTTAACATATTCTATGGAAATAAATCCATTAGAGAGTAGTTGTCTCACGGTGTTATGTCGACGATGAATGTGTCGTGACTTATCGTTATACATATGACTCTGTGCTCTACCTATAGTTGATTGACTATCGCAATGTATGCATATAGCAGGCACCGGTTTTGGCCAAATTGAAATATCTTCAAGGAAGTGGCGAAGCCATTCTGCCTCTTCTCCTACTTTGTCTAAAGCAATGAATTCTGATTCCATAGTAGACCTAGCAATGCAAGTCTGTTTGGAAGATTTCCAAGATATAGCTGCCCCACCAAGAGTAAAGACATATCCACTGGTGGACTTCGAGTCTCTAGTATCCAATATCCAATTTGCATCACAGTATCCTTCAAGTACTGCTGGATATCTAGTATAGTTAAGCCCAATGTTACGAGTAAATTGGAGATATCTAAGAACCCTTATAATTGCTTTTCAGTGTTCTACTCCCGGATTACTCGTATATTTACTTAATTTACTTACTGCATAAGTTATATCTGGGCGAGTGCAGTTCATCAAGTACATTAAGCTTCTAATAATTTGGATATACTATAATTGAGAAATACTTTCCTGTACATTCTTAGAAAGATACAAATTAACATCTACAGGAGTTCTAGCAAGATGATCATCATCTTTGTTGAATTTGTCAAGTATTTTCGCAATGTAATGAGATTGTGACAAAGCATATCCTTCTGATGTTTTGGTAATTTTCATACCAAGTATTACATCAGCAATGCCCATGTCCTTCATGTCAAAATATTTATTTAACATTTTCTTGGTAGTTTTAATCATGTCATTATTACTACCAATGATGAGCATATCATCTACATAAAGACATACAATGACATAACCTTTATTTGTGTTTTTAATATAAGCACATTTGTCACACTCATTAATTTTAAATCCATTTGACATCATTGCCTTGTCAAATTTCTCATGCCATTGCATTGGCGCTTGTTTTAAACCATATAATAATTTACCAATTTAGACACTTTCTTTTCTTTCCCTGGAACAGAAAACCCTTCTGGTTGTTCCATGTAAATTTCTTCATTTAACTCACCATTTAAGAAAGCGGTTTTAACATCCATTTGATGAATTTCTAGATTGTATAGAGATGCAATGGCAATTAGCATTCTAATGGATGTTATTCTAGTAACCGGTGAGTATGTGTCAAAGTAATCTAGACCTTCTTTTTGTCTAAAACCTTTGACTACAAGTCTTGCCTTGTATTTGTCAATTGATCCATCCGCTTTCAATTTTCTTTTGAAAATCCACTTGTACCCAAGAGGTTTACAACCTGGTGGCAAGTCCACTAATTCCCAAGTGTGATTTTGCAAGATGGATTCAACTTCACTGTTGACAGCTTCTTTCCATAAAGGAACTTCAGGACTGGACATAGCCTTTTTAAAAGTTAAAGGCTCATTTTCTAACAAATATGTTAGAAAATTTGGACCAAACGATTTTGAGGTTCTAGCACGTTTACTACGCCTAGGTTCCTCTTCCTCATTTTGACCTAACTCTTGTTCTTGATCATGTTCATGATCATTACTAGTAATAGCATCAAAAGATCTTTTCTTATTACTAGTCTCTTGTCCAGTCTTATCTGGAAATACATGTTCAAAGAAATATGCATTCCGAGACTCAATAATAGCATTTACATGCATTTCGAAATGTTCTGATTTATGAATCAAAAATCGATATGCACTACTATTCTTAGCATAACTAATGAAAATGCAATCATGGTCTTAGGACCTATCTTAGTCTTTTTAGGACTAGGAATAGCCACTTTAGCCAAACACCCCCACACTTTTAAGTATTTGTAGGATGGTACTCTACCATGCCACAATTCATAAGGTGTTTGATTCACTTTCTTTTGGGGTACTTTATTAAGTATATAATTAGCAGAAAGTATTGCTTCCCCCCACAAGTTTTGAGGTAATCCAGAACTTTTTAATATGACATTCATCATTTCTTTTAAAGTCCTATTTTTCCTTTCAGCAATTCCATTTTGCTAAGGTGAGTAAGGAGCGGTGGTTTGATGAATTATTCCATGTTCTTTACAAAATTCACCAAAAGGTGATTCATATTCACCACTTCTATCACTTCTAAGTTTCTTGATTTTCTTACCAAGTTGATTTTCAACTTCATTCTTATATTGAATGAAAGTTTCCAAAGCTTCATCCTTGGTTCGAATTAAATAAACATAACTATATCTAGTATAGTCATCTATAAAAGTGATAAAATATTTTTTCCCACCTCTAGTTTGAATTGATTTAAAATCACAAATGTCACTATGAATTAATTCAAGTGGTTCCGTACTTCTTTCAATTGAATGAAAAGGAGTTTTAGATAATTTTGCCTAAACACAAATTTCACATTTATGATTTGAATCAATGTCAAATTTAGGTAAACATTCCATATTAATTAATCTACGCAAAGATCTATAATTAACATGTCCTAGTCTACCATGCCATAAATTTGAAGACTCAAGCAAGTAAGAAGAAGATGTATTATTATTAATAACTGAAGGTACAACGGTCATTACATTTAACTTGAAAAGGCCATCAGACATGTAACCTTTTCCTACATACATCCCGTTTTTGGTAAGTACAAACTTGTCACTTTCAAAAACTAGCCTAAACCCATTCTTACTCAACAAAGATCCAGAAACTAAATTCTTGCGAATGTCCGGTACATGCAGCACATTGTTGAGAGTGAGTTCCTTTCCAGATGTCATCTTGAGTACAATCTTTCTTTGTCCTTCAACTTTGGAAGTTGAGGAGTTGCCCATAAAGAGTTATTCACCATTGTCCACTATAGAATAAGATGTGAACATCTTTTTGTCGGCACAGATATGGCGAGTAGCACCAGTGTCCACCCACCATTCTTTAGGATTTCCGACAAGATTTGCCTCAAAAACAACTACAGAAAGATTGATATCATCTATACCATTGGAAATATTGTCCACTTCAGTCATGTGGGCTTGAGCAGGCTTCTTACTTGTTCTTCTTTTGCTTTTGCCTTTGCTACGGCAATCTTTGGCCCGATGTCCCTCTTTGTCACAGATGTAACATTTGCCATTAAACTTGTACTTTTTATTATCCCCCCCTTTAGAGCCTTGTGATGAACTTTCTCCAGAAGACTTTCGTTTCTTGGTTTTTGAAGCATGTTCCACCACATTTGCCTTAGACTCCATAGGATGCTTACCAGCCCGCTTTTCAGAATTACGGTTGTCCTCCTCAATTCTCAAACGCAAAATTAATTCGTCCATAGAAATTTCTTTGCGCTTGTGTTTGAGGTAGTTCTTGAATTCCTTCCAGCCTTTTGATAATTTTTCAATTAAGGCTGCAACTTGGAAGGATTCACTGAGTGACATGCCTTCTGCGTGAATGTCATGCAGAATGAGTTGGAAATCTTGAGCTTGGCTGATCACAGTTTTTGAATCAACCATTACAAAATCCAAGAATCTGCTAACCACAAATTTCTTTGAGCCGGCATCTTCCGTTTTGTACTTTTTCTCCAACGATTCCCAAAGTTCCTTTGTTGTCTTGATTGGACTGTAGACGTTGTATAATGTGTTGTCAAATCCATTCAAGATGTAATTCCGGCAAAGGAAATCGGCATGTTTCCAAGCATCAACCGCAGCAACCACTTGCCGGTTGGTTTCATCCTCTTTCAGGATAGGAGCATCTTTACGGAGGAAACGAGGCAGGTTCAGAGTTGTAAGATAAAACAACATTTTCTGTTGCCATCTTTTAAAGTCAGTTCCTGAGAACTTCTTTGGCTTCTCTCCATGATTTATTGGTACTGTCATCACAGGAGATGGGGTTGGTGCAATCGCAGCCACCACAGTAGTACTTGTTTGGGCATTAGTTTCAGTAGCCATCAATTCTAATATATAAAACAAAATTATAATTAGAATTTATACTACACAGAAAATTAAACCAAATTCACATAATTAAATTCTGTAAAAATAAAAGAAACAAGAATGTAACTTTTATTTTCCAATTAATTTGAAAATAAAATAAAATTTTATTTAAACAAATTAATTCCACACAGAAAATAAAAGAAATAAAAACTATAACTTTTATTTTTCAATTAATTTGGAAATAAAATAAAATTTTATTTAACCAAAATAATTCCACACAGAAAATTAAATTCTGTAAAATAAAAGAAATAAGAATATAACTTTTATTTTTTAATTAATTTGGAAATAAAATAAAATTTTATTTAATCAAATTAATTCCACACAAGAAATTAAATTCTGTAAAATAAAAGAAATAAGAAAATAACTTTTATTTTTCAATTAATTTGGAAATAAAATAAAATTTTATTTAACCAAATTAATTCCACACAGAAAATTAATTTCAGTAACACTTTAATAATTAAAATACTGAAAACAGAATTTTAATTAATGAAAACTCAGAAAATAATTTCTAAAAAATCAAAATTAATTTCCTGACAAAATTCCACAAAAATATATTCTAAATTGTTAATGACATCAGTATCGTACTACTAGTTGTCAAAGAAAAGAGACAGTATATTACTACTATCTGTCAAATAGCATATAATCACTATTTGTTTTTCCAACCAGAATATTATTTTGTAAATTCACAGAAAATAATTTTCTTAAAAAGAAAAAGGAGAAAAGGAAACAAACGAAAAAAAAATTCTGCAAACAGAATAAATTCGAATCTGTCTTAAGATTGTTGGAACAATTTTCTGTGTATATAAAATAACTTGAAATAAATTCAAACAAAATAAATAAATAACATACCAGATTTATTTATCGAACTGAATTAAAATTAAGACCAACTCGAGTGTGTGACACTCTGTCCTTAAGACAGATTCGCCCCGCTACGGTACTTACGGTTGAGTGGCATCTATCTCCCAGGATACAATGATCTTCACAAATTGTAGTAGTACTCCAAACAATTTGTTCGGCGAACAAAACCTGTGTTCTAACTCTCTGAAATTTATACTAAAACTAATATGAAGAATAATGCAAAAATGCAGAATTAAGGTCAGCAAAAGACAATAATCAGACTGAATTTTCCCCACCCCTAGACTGCTGGAATCAGATTGAATTTATAGGCAAATTTCCAAAGCCCCGAACAAGTACAAAGACAGCCGAACAGATGTGACAAAATTATGAATAGGTTTAGTTCAAATTTTTAACAAAATTGCAACTTGTTATAATACAAACAATTTCGGACCGTTGCACAACCAACACAAATTATTCAAACTTTGAAAAGTGAACAATAGTGGACCAAGTCAAACCTGTAGGTAATTTATTATTTAAACTATTTCAAATATATATATATATAACTAATTGAATATATATATATATATATTAAACTATAGAAATAGTTAAATAAATAAATGAAGAAGTACAAATTTTAAGAAACTTCTTAGGAACCCAAAATTCGAATTTAGAATTAAATTAAATTCCCACAATTACAAACTTTAAGAAACCACTTAAGTACCCAAAATTTGAATTTAGAATTAAATTAAATTTCCACAATAATTTTTATTGAAAAAATTCAAATGAATTTTATCTAAATAAAAATTAATGTTAGACCCGAAAATGATGTCAACTTCTCATTCACTCATAAATGGTTTTGACGTTCCATCTTCACCGTGTGACTTGCCACGCAGCAAGGGACACGTCACCTCTTCGGACCCATCCCAAAAGACGTTTGGGGCTCACTCAACTCGGGCTCAAAAAATATGCTTATATTAAACTATTTTTCCAACAGAAAGTACACTCACAATGGTATGGGAGAAGGCTTGAGAGAGAAGGAAACCATTGTGGGTGTCGAAAAACCAAAAGTCTATGTTAAAATCGGAGGAGAAAACTCTCAAAACTCTCAAAACTCCTATTTCGGACATAAAAAGTCCAGATCTACTCTCTAAAACTGTAGATCTACACTTTTAGAAATGTAAAATGGGTCATCAGAATGTCGCCAAAGCACCGCCAGAATATCGCCGGAAATCACCTGAACCTGTGTTGATGCTAACCTGTTTGTTTCCACTTATAAATTTAATAATACACTCTTAAACAGTTGTACTTCAAAAAAAAAAAAAAAACGAAGCTACATTTTAAGTTAGTTTTTTTTTTTAATTATTAATTTTTTTTAAAGCTTAATATCAATTTATTTTTAAGTGAACAAACAAATGGCAATGACAAGGGGATGGAAGGCATAAGTGAAAGGGTGGGCCAAGTGGCTGGCGGGGGTAGATATTGGTTGGTGCGGGCTGGAGCCAGTGTCACTGCTGTGCGTGAAGTACAACAGTGACTGTTATGCGGCCCGTGAAACTCATTTCGAGTCATATTTTGATGATTCGAACCGTTGAAAATTTAGAAAATATCGAGAACAATATACTTGTAAAAAATCGAGTCGATTGGATATCAATAACATGTTCATCAAATAACATCTTTATATAAAAAAAAATGAAAATGTATATATCAAACTAAATACAAATATTATTTGATGAACATGTTATTGATATCCGATCAACTTAATTTTTTACAAGTATATTGTTCTCGATATTTTTTAAATTTTCAACGGTTCAAATCATTAAAATAAGACTCGAAATGAGTTCAACGGACTGCACAACAGTCACTACTGTGGTTCACGCACAGAGTGACATTGTATCCGGTGGGGGCTAGGTGACAATTTAACAATCCATCCTTGTAAACAGCGAAGGCAGGTAGGTGCATATGTATATATAATGTATGTATGCATCTACCAAGATGCCGCCAAGTATTACTGTAGTCTGTATACAATAGGACAGACAGACGGGCATAATCTTGATGTGAGGCCGCATCGCATCAATATTAGTTGACAATCAGCTTTTAGGGAATGCAAAGAATAAGAATGTTTCATCTGTTCTATACCATACTTTGACTTTTGTCTTGTTTGTTTGTTTGTTTGTATGATTAACCAGGATGAAGAAGAAAATGGGAGTTTCAGGCCCTACTTTGTAGTTGATTGTTCAACTTTCATTTTTGGTTTCTTTCTTCTACTTGCAATGCCTAGCTTAATGGGTGCTCTCTCCCTCTCCCTCTCCCTCTCTGTCTCTCTCTCTCTCTGCTGCTGCTGGTCCCTCCCATCTCTTGCCAATATTAAAAAATGGGAAGTTTGGACAATAACAACGAAATATGGTAATCAAAATGTCTCATTTTTTAAAACTTATCTAAAAAATAAATAAATAAAAAAATAGTGCAAGTGAGAGTTGTGCCCCGATGTGAGTAAAAATTGTGTTATGGAGCGTAGTTTTCACCTACACCTCATAAATTTAAAATTAGTTTTCATGTTTACCATTTTAGTTTATTTTTTGAAATTCTGCCTGTGAGAGAGAAACTACATGCTGTAGTCAGAGTCCCAAGATTTTATTTATTTATTTTTTTGAAATCTTATGCCAAATTAAAAAATTGGGGCATTATCTTACTAGCTTTTGAACATTAAGACCTTCAACAATGAAACATTTTCTTGGTGGATCCTAAGCCATGATGGGTTAAGTGGCCTAATAATTGTGTTAAGTCTGCATGACATTCAACTGTTCTTAATGATCCAGCGTAACTGTGAACACAACTTCAGTTGTATGTTCTATTTTTAAAAGGAAAACATTCCTGAAGTTGGCCCATCCAGAGGGAGTAAACACACAACTTCAGCTGTATGCTTATATATATATATATTTAAAGGAAAGCATTCTTAAAGTTGCCTCTCCTCATCCAGATCCAGAGAAAACCTTGGATGGCTGGCTGGCACGACTGTCTATTCGTCTGGATGATGGGCACAACTGCACAAATTTTACGTATCAAATTGGAGGAGAGAGGCCAAGAAACTGACCAAATACTTAAAAACTGTCTTATTCGTTTGCAGGAAAGAATAAAAAAACTGTTCTTGTATTTGTGTAGGCTTACTGGAATCTCTTTGTTTTTTTAAGCTCATTATTATTATTGTTATCAAAAACAAAAGCAGAGAATTGTCCTTTGCCTCCTCGTAGTAAAATAAAAGAGGAAGGTCTTTACCTTTACCCAATGACAGACCGACTGGATTCCTTTGCGAAAGGGTCCAAACAAAATCGCACCACCACCACCATGAGTAGGTCGGCATCAAGTCAAGCCAATCACTCCAGAGATATACAAAAACCTGCCACGTGGGTAGCAAATATGAGAGGGACAGAGAGAGACCATTAATTCCATTACTCTACTACGTCTAAGTATGCTCCCAAAACCAACTAAGACTCCACCCCACCCACAGCAGAAAATAAAAAGAAGGATTTAAAAACACTTGGAAAAAGACCCACCGCAATTTGGTATTCGAAGCCCGCATTCATTCAGTGAGGGAGTGAGCAAGCGAGCGAGTTACCAACAATAAACAGTCTTCCCCAGCATTTGTTTAGAGATGAAGGATGGTGACTGACGCCATGAAGGTGTATAAAGTAGTTTATGATTTCGGTTTTCTATTATAATAATTCTTATTATAGACGGCCGGCCGGCCGGCTGAGGACCCAACCGCCAACAAATAGAAGCTTCTTTCATAAGCAAAAACATATTTTCCACTAATAATCGCATCTCAGTGTGGGCCGGCCACCACCACGAGTTCAGGCCACTTGTGCTCCTCTCCTGCTACTTTGACTTGTAACCCAAAAAAATAAAAAAACATTTTACTCACTCAACAGTTCAACCTCCCACCAATGGCCGAGCCAACCCAGGTGGTTATTCAACCGGATCCCCTTTGCACATATATCATCCCCCAGTTGTCTATCACCACCAGGACTGATATGCAAGGCATCAAACTAAATCAGTAAGCATTAATCAGACAGATGAAGCTCAATGATTGAGAGTGAAAATTAATATATATAAAAAAGCAGGCTGAGGAGATCTGCTAGATCAGCAGTCTCATCCCTGCAGCTCTATTGTTCCGTCGGTGTTCCTCTGCGCCATACGTCTTCCTCCCACAAATCCCACCCACAGCAATGGGACACCCTCTAAAGCAGGTGGAGGTGGAGGATTCCTTTTCAGTGAAATCTTCTCTTGTTCCCTCTTCAAGTGCAAGGCAAAAGGGCCTCCTGACACCACTACTCCCCGAGCCCCCCCAGTATAGAAGAAGTACAAGTACCAGAAGCCTCAAATCCAGACACATTTATATGGGCTGTAGTACTGTTCCACTGCAGTGGTCAAGAATGCACGAGGGAATTCGAAGAAGAAGAAGAAAGGTATTTCGTATAACAAGTAGTAGGAGGTCCAACAACAATGGTAGAAACAAACAGAAAACAGTCACTGAAACTGAAAGCAGTTGTCGTCTACATCAGGAACAGCAGCAGGAGGAGGGACAAGACTTGTCATCTAAGGAGGAGGAGGAGGAGGATGGGGAAGCTTTAACCTCAAGGGAGGAAATTTATCCAATATTATTGAGCCAGGACAAAGTCTGCCGGGGTTTATGCTTCGATTCTGCTCTGCAAACCAAAGCTGATGTCCTCCTCTTAAGTCACAAGTATCAACCCAAGCTTTTCCAAGACATCACAGGTCATGAGTTTACAGTTAAGGCCATATCTAAAGCTATTGAAAAGACGAAAATTGCACGTCTTTATCTCTTCCATGGCCCCAATGGCACTGGAAAGACATCCACTGCTAGAATTTTTGCCATGGCACTAAACTGTGAGTCAACTTCTCTCATTAAGCCTAAGCCGTGCTGGAGTTGTAGAGGCTGCTCAAGAAGCCTTTATATCATGGAGTTGTGTTCTGGAAGTAGAATAGCTGGATTTGAAAGAATTAAGACTCTCCTGCAGAGCACTTCATTTACCCAGGCAATTCCAGGTTTCAAAGTCCTAATCATTAAGGAATGCCACTCATTTAATGCAGAAGCATGGGATGAACTTTTGTGCATGGTGGAAAGGGGACATGGCTCTAGAGTTGTATTTGTCCTCATCACTGTAGATGCAAACATGGTTCCCACAAACATATCATCAAGATGTCAAAAATTCTGCTTCCCAAAACTTAAGAAGGAGGAGATGACACTGAAGCTAGCCAAGATTGTGGCTTGCGAGGGTATAAGAATTGACAAGGAAGCACTGAAACTGATAATTGCCAAGGCGGAAGGATCCTTGAGAGAAGCTGAGAACTTATTGGATCAGTTGGCCTTGCTGGGATCAACAATCACTAGTTCCATGGTCCAACAGCTTGTGCGTCTTTTTAATTTCACTTTGTGTTCAAATTGCGTATCTGTGTGTTGCTTTCTGTTGATGCATGTCAAACATGTTAATACTTAACAGTGCTTGCTCTACTCTTTTACAGGTGGGTCTTGTTCCCCAAAATATGCTTCTGGACTTGCTTGCAACAGCAACTTCAGGAGACACTATCAAGACTATTAGATATACAAGGGAGCTGATCGCAACAGGTGTTGAACCGCGAGCCCTTGTATCCCAATTGGCATATCTCATTTCAGACATGCTTTCAGGTGCTGTTGTATCAGATTCTTCATCATCAATGAGATCATCCAAGGATAAGGATAAGAGGCTGTTGAGAAGCAGATCAAAACTTAGTAAGCTACTTCAATTCACTACAGTATGTAACATTTTCACTACCTATCGGTTGATACTCTGAATTTATTTTATTTTAAATTTTTTTGCAGCAATCACTCAATCAGAAAGATTGTGCCATGTGTTAAAGATACTAGTTGAAACAGAGAAGCAACTCTGGTCCTCAACTGACCAGAATACAAGAATATTGGCTGCCCTTTTAGAAATTACTTCTGAAGATGTCTGCAACAAAATATCTACAGGCATCATCTTGCCAAGAAGCATAACTTCACTCCCAGGTATTAATTATTGGTAATCAGACAATAGAAAAATGAAATTCAAAACCGTGGTAAATTAATACATGAAACTCAGCACAGCACAACACCGTGCCTCTTATACAAGTTGGCTTGCTTTTGTAGGTGGCAAGCCAAATGCAGTTTCCAAAGATATACACAGCCAAGGATTATCTGGCTGCAGCAGAAGCAACATACATCATCATCCCATCAGCAGAACTTCCAAGCAACCAGATATGGACATAATTGAACCAGGCAGCCCGACCATTAAAAGCATTGATAAGATCCAAAGATCCAGAGGCAAAGAAGTTCAAAAGGAACCCAATTTGGCACACATGAGTGACATGGAAGAAATTTGGCAGAATATGCTGGGAAGAATAGAGAGTATATATATTAAAGACTTGTTGTGCCACCAAGTGAAGCTTGCATCGTTAACTGTATCCAGAGGTAATGCTGTTCTTGTTTTTTGTTTTTTTCGATTTCCTATATTTATGCATCAAATGATATCATTGCTATCTCTTAGAGCACTTACTTATTCGGGGGATTCATTTTTTATTCATAAAATATTAATTTCCACATCCAACAGCCAACATGATTGTACATTTGATGTTTAAAAGACATGAAGACAAGATGGCAGCCCAGATGTCAGAAGAAAGCATATCTAAGGCTCTTAAAAATGCCATTGGGTGCCCCGTCACAGTAAACATGAGCCTAGAACCAGTTGACTTGGAAATCATCAAAGCAAATACAATCTCTGTTAGTAGCAGCCAGTTGGTGAATCCTTCTAATTCGAAACAACAGCAGAGAATACCTTTTTTGGGTGAATTTTTTCACAATATGAATTTTGAAGCTGCAGCAACGCGCCATACTAGTACTACAACTCTGGAATTATCTCCTCCATCAGAACAACACTCAAGGTCAAGGACTATGAAATTTATAAACTGCACAATGAATCAAAGGCAACACAGAGAAGAAGAAGAAGAAGAAGAAGAAGAAGAAGAAGAAGGAGAAGCGAACACAACTTGGCCCCAAAATATCTCCCCCTTTCTTGGACTTGTGACTCAGAAGAACCAATTTGACACATCTGCAGACCCTGAAAGAGATGTCGTTCTAAAAAGAGGGCAAAACTCAATAGACACAGCCCCCCATATCATGAAAGCAAACAAGCCGAAACACAGGTGGTTGTCATTATCCTCAATTCCGCAGAGTGATGCAAGTGTAGAACCATACAGTCAAGATATATTGTTTGAAAAGGCAAATGAAAAAAGAGAAAGCAACACCAGAAAAACCCGCAAGTTCCAGAAGAAAGGCTTCTTAACAACTACTGAAGATCGTGATTCCCAAGGCAGTGCAACACATCAGTAAGTTGTGATCATCTCTATCAAGCAGTATAAAATATAACGCACAGAAAAAAAATACCCTATTTAGACCTTTCACCATTTTTCATGCACATACAGGGATTCGAGAAATAAGGATTAACACCCTTTGATTGTATGTGTAGAAAATTGAATCCCTCTTGGAGTTGCACCGGCATACTCTGTCCAAGGAAGAAAAAAGGAAACATCCTGCAAGAAGGCACTGAAATTAATCCTCAACATGGAAATTGAAGAGTGAGAGGAAGAAGTCCAGTTGAGTGAGGGATGGGATTCCATGACGCTCTGAGGGTACTTACTGAATCATGTGCATGATTACTATTATAATGTTTTGGAATCGTGAAACAAGTTTTATGTCCAGTTACAAAATCTAAATCTGCTTGGTTGATGGGATGATTTTATTTTATTTGGTAGAACTTTATACATGTGTATGCCTCTGTCACTGACTCAAGCAGTTGCAAATTCAAAAATTTTGTTGAGGGGACAAAGTACTTTTACAATTTCAAAATTTCATGTGACTATATTTCTTTATTTTTATCCAAACACACTCTCACTCCAAACTTCGGTCTTTCATGCACTCAATGAAAGTAAACCTCCAAAGATTAAATTCCATGATTTCATGAGGTGACCAAAGACTAATCCATGAATGATCCGTAGATCATCTCATATAAGCAACTAAGCAGTTGTATTTCCTACAAAAGCATGGTTCATGTAAACACATTTCATTCGACTTTGACGTATCCTTCAAATTGTCCACATATCCTGCAAGAACATAGGATGGAAGAAAGCAAGAGAAGGTATATGTAAACCTATTTATATAGATATTTTCATTGAAATTTAATGTATGTGGAGGGACAATTTTATCTTTCAATTCTAAAATAATGTGCGTGTGTTTTTGTTTATTAAATGAAAGTGAGTTCACTTGCTTATTCATTTGTTTGACAGAAAAGGTGTATGCATGTTGTGCGTACCGAATATCGCACTAGATGAAAGTGGATCGGAGCTCCACAACTGAATGGACTGTCCAGGAACCGAGGACCTGCAACACAGAACACCGTCAAGGCTACCCGGCCAGGGTTGGCCGGAAAACCCCTCTGGCGTGGGAATGAGTGATCAGAGAAGATGAAGGACTCTCTCTCTAGGTGTAGAGAGAGGAAATGAAAAGAGTAAATTTGGTTGTGCTCAAGTTAAGATCAGATTAGATCAGATGCCTTCAATGTGAAGAGAGTGAGGCTTATATAGAAAACTTTGCTTGTTGCCCAAGATGGTTTCATGAAGCTTTGGTGCTTCTAGGCTTACTTTAACATTGCTCAAGGTAGGGGACCATCAAGTTGTTGATAATGGATGCAAATACTTATTGTAATCATGCTGATAATAGACCACATTCCCTTGATCAACCAATTCCGTGATTCTAGGAGGAGGGGACCAGCTGAGGTGGCATCCTCCATGTGCATGCATTCATAGCTTCCATGTTTCTCTAAGAGGTTTCCTCAACTCGGTACCGTTATGCCTCAGCTCGGTACCGTTGTGCCTCGGCTCGGCCTTTTACAAGATCGTTTATAGAGATGGGCTCGTCCATTCGGATATCTTTGTATGGGCTCGGCCCACTTTAGTTCTGACGATGGGTTCGGCCCATCAGCTCGGCCCATAGATTAAGTCTTGCAGCTCGGCCCAGCCCAGCATCGCGGCTGGACTAGCCTTTCCACTGCGAATTGGGCCCAAGTGCTTGAGGACTTGGGTAGACTGTTGATCATGGAGTTGGGCTTAATTGGCTTGCCCATATATTCATCTAACCCACTTGGATTTGGGCTTTAGTGGATTGGGCCGGCCCAAGGCTTGGATCCGACCCGTTTCGTATTCAGCCCCTTCATTTGCCCCCTAGCTCGCACTAAGGTTTCCCTTGGGGGGAGCTATTTTTCAATACCCCAACTGTCGTATCATTTCGGGTCTGCTCAGTTCGGCCTTGGTAGCGGTTCGATCCTAACACTCGCGCTCTGCATGTGTCCTTCCATGGTGACACGTGGTAGTGTGGTACTGGTGTGTAGAGAAAAGACGCCGATTCTGTACAGAGGGACGTGATTTGTACCGTCACGCTGGTCAAGGGTCATAAATACCCTAGGGCTGTCTCTTCATCCTCTTTGCTTGTTTCAAAGTTTTGAAACCCCAAAACTGTAACAACCCTCGTACTGATTACCGATAAACCACTGAATTAGCTACTGGTTACTGCTAAACTGAACTGATGATGACTGATAATGGACTTAACTGAAGTACTGAATAGACAGATTGAAATCGGAACTGAAATTGAATAAGTCTCCCTACTGTTTTGTGTTACTGTTTAGACTGTTATCCCTCTTACTGCACTGTTGTCAAGGGATTCGATCCCTGTACTGAATGTTTGTATATGATTGTATAGACTGTACTGTTTTGAACTGTATGAATGCATGAAAAATGTTTTTGGCATACAGATTGTCACAGCTCAATGGACACTAGTTATTTACTGTATTGGCTTCCGCCAGGCCCTGTACTCTGTTTTACTGTATAACTGTTCAGCAGGCCTTCGGTAATCTCAGATTACTGGCCAGTTACGGTGCTAAACCCATAGGGCCGGGTTTGGGTCGTGACAAAAACCCTTTCATTCTCCCATCTTTGTTCCGACAGTGCTCTATCCAGACGCTTGCCATCGGGTTCCAAATGCTGCTATTCTCTTTTGATTCCAGTCTTCAAGACCTTCGTTCTTTGTCGTCCTCTCATCAAATCACTAGAAGTTCATCTGAAACCCTTCTTTCCTCTTGCTTTTCTATCTCTGTCGCCATTGCTGGCCCTTGTGCCAGTATTTCGGTGACTAGTGCTATTTCTATGTCTTTCTCTTAGTTTTTTTTCAAAGGCTGGAGAAGTGCCCTAACTATTGCTCAAATTCCTGAAAGGTCTCCTCTGTTTCAAGATATTCCTGTTCTCTCAAATTCCTTGGGTTTGAAGGCTGCTGCTACCCCTGCTATTCCTCCTGCTGATGAAAGTTGAAGTGACCATTGAAACGATTTGAAGTTTGTCACATTTTGTTTTTTCTTCTTTTTGCTTTCTACTGTACTGGAGCTCGGTCTTCCTGACAAGTTGCCCCCTTCTGTTTGGCAAGACAAGCTGTTTGTGAGGCCAACTGTGTCTTTATTGGATGATGGAATTTTCCTTTTGATTTTGCAATCTGATGCTTTCTTGCTTTTACGTCTAAATGTTTTCTGTACTGTTTGCCCCCGGCCGAGCACTGTTGGGGACCTCAGGGCCGAATAGCAACTCGGTCTAGTTCTGTACTATTTTCCCCCGGCCGAGCATTGTTGGGACCTCAAGGCCAAATAGCTGCTCGGTTTGGTTAACGAATATGTTGTACAACTGTGCTTGGTTTTGTAATGAAAGAAGAGGGTCTTACTTAGGTCCAGGTTGGTTCTGAAAAACAATTGTTTGCCCCCACCTGGAGCTAAGTAAGATCGGTACTAAAGACTATGCTCTTTAGGTAGAGCTGCTTAAGTCTGTTACAACTTTGATAGCATAAGAGCATTTGAATGAGATGGAGGTATAAAGAGGTGTCTTACTCAGGTCCAGGTTGGTTTGAAAAAATAATTGTTTGCCCCTAGCTGGAGTTAAGTAAGACTAGTGCTGGAAGTTTGCTCCCGATAGAATTTAGCCTAGTTTGTTCAAACTCAGTTTGTATGCAGCAGTACTGAAGTGTTGATGTACTTGTACTTAAGAAAGAGTCATTTGTGACTTTGAAAATTCTGCGATTTCCACAAAAGAAATGATCGATTGAAAAAAAATTGTTAGTGCGGTTTCCACCAAGCAATTCCACTTGGCTAAGTTCCATTTTGGTTACCAAACATAATTCCACCTGGCATGTTTGAGTGCAAACCAAAACCAAATTCCGTTCGGTCACTCCGAAACTAATTCCGTTTGGTAAAGACCAAAGCTAAGTCCGTTTAGTAAACACCAAAGCTAAGTCCATTGGGTAAACACCAAAGCTAATTCCGTTCGGTAAACACCAAAGCTGAGTCTGTTTGGTAAACACCAAAGCTAAGTCCGTTTGGTAAACACCAAAGCTAATTCCGTTCGGTAAAAATCGAAGCTAATTCCAAAGGTCACTCCTTGACTTTGGTAAAATTCGTTCATTCCCAATGAAGCTTATTTCGAGGGTTATTGCTAACTCTGCCTTAGTTAAAACCATCCTTAGTTTGAACTATGCCCCCAGAGCTTGAATCTTAGGGGCTAAGTTGATCAATCTGTTTTGGCCTTAAGACTGTACAGGTGCTGGAAACAAATGTTCAAGGAAGCGGAGAGACTTCTTCCATTGATCAAAAGACAAATATCGTTACACTTTGATAGATTTTTAAGGGGGTGTAGACACCCCATTTTTGACCGTCCTCAAGACTTGGTTGTACTTGCAGGTATATCCAGCTACAAGTTCAATTGCTCGTCGAGTACTCAACTTTCGCGGTGGAATGTCACAGGTTTGAGCTTTCCAAACCCTGTATCCTTTCTGCCCCATTTTTGGACCATGTGTTGGCCCTTTCAGCATGATTCTCATAGTGCACTGCCGGCCACTGTGTGGCACTGCCGGCCATGCATTTTCCCCTGCCTGCTATTGATGAAGCCTGCTAGCCATCAATGAGGCATTGTCGGCCACAGCTGATGGCCAGCAGAACCCTTTATCTCAGCAGATTTCATTTTGAGCCAGCTGGTTTTCACTCATCTCTTCTCCATACACGTGTATGGAGGGATAAAGCTCTTTTCAAGCTTGTTTAACAAGCTTTGCATTGCCTCTCTTCTATATAAGGAGAGGCTCCTCCTTCATTTCAGAGGTTCAGAAAAATGGGCTGAGAGTTATAGATATAGCTTTGTATCTATATCTCTCTTTGTTCTTGTTTTGTGCTTCAAAAGTGTAGTTTTATCTTAGTTTAATACACAAACACACACTCAAACACCTTGCTTGTATTGCTGAGGCTTCTTGAAGTTGTTTTTGGTGTTCTTGGGTTGATTTAAGCTTGAAAAGCTTGCTGGAGCTGCAGTTTTAAAGAAGGTCTTCAAGGGTGAGTTTCTATCCCTTAAAACCCCCATTCTTGCTTAAGCTTTTAGCCCTTCTTGCATGTTGTTTTAAGCTTAGCTTTCTACTGGAAAAAGTTCTGTTTTTGCATGCTTAAAAAGTTTGTTTAAGGTCACTTTTTCGTTGGGGGTGATCTACCCCCTCTTAGGCCTTGTTTTGAGACATCCCTTTAGGCTCTTGTTGTAACCTTTGCATGACCTTTCTACCACTGAAATCCAGAGGATTTTCAGTGGTGGAAAGGTGGTTTTGGAGTCTTAAATAGGAGAGGGTCATCCTCTCTCCTTGTGTCTTGTTTACTTGTTTCATATGCCTCATGTTTGAGCATGTTTACCAAGCTTGTGTTAGCTTGTTCTTAGCATGTACTTGGGGTTATTTTGCTGAGGCTTGCCATTGTTTTTGTTTACTTTGGTCACTCCATGCATGGTTTATACACTTATATTATAAATCACACAAACTGGCTTTGTATGCTTCATGAAGTAGCATGTCTTTCTAGCCTATGTTGTGTCCATTTCAGCATGTTCTTGGACTTGTTTTACTATGTCATACCTCTGTTAGGGTTTGGTTTGGTTGGCCTTTGCACGTTCCTTGCACTTGTAGTGCATTTCCATGAATTAGCCTAACATGCATCATGCTTTAACATGTCATTCTAGTATGTTTTTGGCTTAACTTCATGAAACTTTTGTCCATGTTTTAACATGCTTTAGCTCTGATTTAGGTTGTTTTAGCCATGCGTGCCTCGCTTTGTATAGCTATAGTGCATTCTAGCTTGTTAGCTTTGTGTATCAAGTCCACTAGCATACATTGCTTGGCCTATTTTAATGATTTGGCATCATTTGTAATGTGATTTCAGTCCATGTTCCATGGCCATGCACTTGTATCTTTCACTCATTCAATGCGTTGGAGGGTTTGCCCCTTTATGCCTTAACATGGATCATTGCATATGCCTTCATGCCTAAACTTACGAGCTATCATTTCAATGTGTTTTTGGGGTTATTATGCCATGATATAACTCTGATTTTTTTTTCTTAAGTCATCCCATGCTTGGTCCTAATAAGTGTAGTGTAATCCCCTTCATGCCTAAACTTACGAGCTATCATTTCAATGTGTTTTTGGGGTTATTATGCCATGATATAACTCTGATTTTTTTTTCTTAAGTCATCCCATGCTTGGTCCTAATAAGTGTAGTGTAATCCACCTTATTCGCCTTGTATGCATTGTGCCTTATGCCCTTCATGCTAGCATATTTTGGCTTCCTTCCATACATGTTTTAGTATCATTTTAACATGTTCTAGGACTGTTCTAGGTCGCCTTTGCCATATGCTTCATGCTTTGTATAGCTGTAGTGCAATTAGCCTTGCTAGCTTTGTGTTTTGATTACTCATGCATGCTATCTTTGAGCTATTTAGATGATTTGGCATCATTTAATACTTCATTTTAGAGCTTATAGCATTGCCATATTCCCAATTCTTTCATGCTTTGAGTGCCTTTGAGTGTTGTGCATTGTTGCCTAGTTTATGGCTTAGCTTGTATGCTTGCATGCCTAGGTATTTGGGCCCTTATCTCAGCATGTTTTTGGTCTTTGTTATGACCTATTTGAGCTCTGTCCATGCTTGGTTCATGCATTGCATGTCTCCTTTGTAATCCTCTTTGCTAGCTTTAATGCTTAAGGACCATTGCACACTTTACTTGTGTTAATTAAATGATTTGGTATCATTTCTTACCTCGTTTCAGTGCACTTAGTGTTGCTACACTTCCACTTTTGTCACTTTTTGAGCACTCTCGAGAGTTGTGCTCTTAGGCCCTTTTGATAGGCCATTGCATTGTGCATGCTTGTATATGCTTTTGGTGCCTTCACTTTTGTGCCATGGCCACTGATTTGGGCATGACTGAGGTCTACCCTTTTGGTTTAAGTCCATTGAGTATGCTATGTATATTGCATTGAGTATGCCATACTATTCATTGCATGTAGTATGTCATTCTACATTGGATTGTGCATGTCACGTGGTTGTTTGCATTGTGCATGCCAAGTTATTTTGCCTTGCATTGAGTATGCATGTCCCTAACATTGCTAATTTGTCCTTGTAGCATTGCATTGTACATGCATGCATTAGCATTGTTCGCATATCATTAGCTTTGTTAAGTTAATCATATCACATAGCATTAAGTATGCCGTGTAGTTGCATGTTTGCATGCTTGAGTTGCATTGTGTATGCCATGCTTGTGTTGCATTGTGTTTGGAATAGGTGTTAGCCCAAACACGGGAAATGAGGAACGTTTCATACTTGAAGTGATGAAACGTGTCTCGATTCTCGGTCGCCGACGCTCTTGATGACGCATGATAGAGTTTTAGGCTTTATATGTTTATTTGTGCATTCATTTTACATTGAATTTGCACAAGTTGGATCTTTGGCCATCATGCATCGAGATGCATGATTGATGGTCTTGGATCTGATTATGCCTCTCCCTTGATGTTTCAAGGTGATATGGGGTGGCATAGTATGTACATATCCTCGGGAGACCCTCCATTTCCTCTGTTTTGTGCTCTGCTGCAGCTTGTTGTCACAGCAGACCAGTGGCCGGTACCCCCTTGTTGTTGGCCGACAGCTCTTCACCTTTGGTTGACAGTGCCTGCTCTTGGCCAGCAGGGAGGTCGGCAGTAGCTCCTCATGGCCGGCAGGCCACTGGTGCATACCCTAACATGTTTTTGGTAAGATCCAGCAGTTAGTTCTCAAGGACACCCTGCAGACAGAGCCTCTAAAGAGCATTTGGAGAGCTTTCGGGACGGGAATCAAGCATGCATCTTCACCTTCTTCAAGGCAGAGCTGAGGCAACCTAGTCTATATATTTTAATGCTTTACTTGTTAGTTAGCTTTAATTTGTAATTTAATTAATTAATTTGTTAATTAGTTAAGTGATGTAATAATTAGTAAGTAGATTGCTTATTATTCATTTCGGTTGTGTAATAATTAGTCTAATTAGATTTTTAGATTAGTTAGCTAGCTTAGCGCATTCATTTGGACCCTCCATCGAGAGGGCGAATTTTGTAATAAGCGTGCGTGTGTGCGATGCATGTCTTCCAACCCCCATTTCTTTCTCCCTTTTACTTACCTGCTTTCGATGGTTAGTTTTAGGTCATTTTTAATTAGCATAGTTATGCTTTGCATGCGTGCATCCATTCATCTGTATTGCATGCACCGGGCTCGGCACATCATACTAACTGTATTGTATTTCAATACCAAGTTGAATACATGTATCAATTGTTGCATTTCATATGCCATCTTAGAATAGCTGAGCCTATTTTAGATGCATCTTCGCATGTGTTGCATTAGTCATCTTAACATGAACTAGGATCATGCATTGATTTCTAACTAGTTCTCTGTTTTGGCTCGGAGTACACTGTGAGTGTTTATGCTTCAGCATATTGCATGTGTGTCATTGATTGCCATGATAGCATGCTTGCCATAAGGCTAACTGCTTAGTTAATATAACTGCCTGAATGCCTGTGGGTGAAGGTTAGATTGCTTGAATTGGAACAATTCATTGAAATCCTCGATTTAGCCTACTTGCGAGTAGTAAACTTCAAACCGTTTTCAAACAAACAAACATGAGATGTTTTGTTCCAACTTAGGCGATCTAGTCTATACTTGTGTGTTGTGCGCATCACATAGTAATTCCAGGCTAATACACCGGAATAAGAACACATGTGTTTTCAAAAACAAGATATCATGTTAGTAAAGGCTGATCTTTGATCGGGCGAGCAGGGGTGCTCATTGCATGACCTTCCCCTCTCGTACCCAAGTTCCTGAGTCGAGGCAACTTTGGTGATGACGGACACGTGGCCTTAGGCACGAGTCAGGGTTTCCTAAATTCCCCCAAAACAAAATATTTAGGTGGCGACTCTGTATCTGGCAAAGCAGTCTATGTTTGGCACTTCTTTACAAAAATCAGTTTTCCAAAACGATTTGCCAGATTTGGACTCTTTGGTGATTTATCGGTCTTGCATTGCACTTTGCGAGATCTGATTTAGAACTGTGACATTGAGTCCGAACTGTAGTAGTCCAATGAACAAAACGGGATTTCGCGCCGATTTCGCGCGCGGAGCCCGGGACATTCGGGCGTGTCTACAGGGGGATAGTCTACTGATAGTACCTCTTGAGGTTTGCTATATTCCAGGGCTGAGGTATGGCTTTGCCCTTGAGATCCTTGATGTAGTATGCTCTATTTCCAGCAACGACTGTAACCTTGTAAGGCCCCTCCCAATTAGGTCCTGAATTTCCTTTGCCAAGCACCCTTTTGTGATCCATAACTTTGCCTAAAACCAATTCACCAGGTGTAAATTGTCTTGGAAGAACTTTCTTGTTGAAACCCTTGATAAGCTGTTGCTGATAGGCTTCAAGTCTGATCAGTGTTGCTTCTCTTCGGCCTTTCGCTATGTCTAGTGCATGAGTAATGGCTTCTTCGTTACTTGTATCTTTGAATAGTTCTGACTGGATAGTTAGGAGACCGACTTCCAGTGGAATAATAGCCTCACTTTTGTAGGTAAGGAATAAGGAGTTTCCCCGGTCGAGAGCCGTACCGCGGTTCGGTAGGCCCATAACACATGGGGTAACTCTTCAACCCACTTTCTTCTTTCACTTTCAAGCCGCTTTTTTACGCCATCAATGATGGTTTTGTTTGCCTATTTCTTGTCTTTGGAGAGAGTGCTAGATCTCAGAAAACTAAGCATTGGATCCATCCAGCTTGGTCCTAAGTTCGTACAGAGGACCGAATCTGGAGACGCAATACTCGGTTTTGGCAAAAACTTGACCCAAATCTTTCTAGCATATTTGGTTTCCACTGATGAGCCAAGGCAAGCTAGAGTATTAGCATGGTTGTTTCTGTCCCGATTGATTCGTTCCACCCGTATACTTTGTAATTCTTTCATCTCTTGCTTTATAGATCCTAGTGAGTTGGTTGATAACTAACTGAGAATCATTGAAAACCAAGAGTTGACCTGCACTGAATTGTTTAGCATTGCGCAATCCTGCGAGTAGTGCTTCATATTCGGCCTTGTTGTTAGAGGCCTTCCATCCAAGCTTCAGAGCTTGCTCCCAGATGAATCCTTCTGGAGATATGAGTACCATCCCTACCCCTGAGCCTCGGTTATCCGGCAACGTAGAGATGTCGGATGTTGCTAATGAAGAGTTTCCATGCTTTTGAAGCACATTGTTTTCCCAGTTCGGTGGTACGTGGTACCTGTACCAAGCTGGAGTTCTTATGCTCGGTTCTTTGTACCGAGCTGGAGTTCTTGTTTTCCCAGGTGAATCCTTCTGGAGATATGAGTACCATCCTTACCCCCGAGCCTCGGTTATCCGGCAACGTAGAGATGTCGGATGTTGCCGATGAAGAGTTTCCATGCTTTTGAAGCACATTGTTTTCCCAATTCGGTGGTACGTGGTACCTATACCAAGCTGGAGTTCTTATGCTCGGTTCTCTGTACCGAGCTGGAGTTCTTGTTTTCCCAGGTGAATCTTTCTGGAAATATGAGTACCATCCCTGTCCCCGAACCTCGATTATTGGATGATCCGGGAACGCAGAGCAGCCGGATGTTGCCAATGAAGAGTTTCCATGCTTTTGAAGCACATTGTTTTCCCAGTTCGGTGGTACGTGGTACCTGTACCGAGCTAGAGTTCTTATGCTCGGTTCTCTGTACCAAGCTGGAGTTCTTGTTTTCCCAGGTGAATCCTTCTGGAGATATGAGTACCATCCCTGCCCCCGAACCTCGATTATTGGATGATTCGGCAACGTAGAGCAGCCGGATGTTGCCAATGAAGAGTTTCCATGCTTTTGAAGCACATTGTTTTCCCAGTTCGGTGGTACGTGGTACCTGTACCGAGCTAGAGTTCTTATGCTCGGTTCTCTGTACCAAGCTGGAGTTCTTGTTTTCCCAGGTGAATCCTTCTGGAGATATGAGTACCATCCCTGCCCCCGAACCTCGATTATTAGATGATCCAGCAATGTAGAGCAGCCGGATGTTGCCAATGAAGAGTTTCCATGCTTCTGAAGCACATTGTTTTCCCAGTTCAGTGGTACGTGGTACCTGTACCGAGCTGGAGTTCTTATGCTCGGTTCTCTGGGCGGGTGTGAATTCGGCGACAAAATCCACCAAGACCTCGGCCTTGATTGTTGTTCTGGGCTAATACCGAATGTCGAACTCATCAAGCTCTACAGCCCATTTTGCTGTTCGGCTAGAGAAATCAGCTCAGCTGAACACAGATTTGAGAGGGAATTCAGTGAGGACGTTGATGGTATGTCCCTGGAAGTAATGTTGTAACTTTCTTGAGGCGATAAGCAGGGCGTAAGCTAACTTTTCCAAGGGTAGATACCGTGTCTCGGCATCTAGTAAAGTCTTGCTGACATAGTACACTGGCCTCTGTTCCTTGTTAACTTCTCGAATTAATACTGCGCTTACGGCATGATCTGAGACTGCTAGATACAGGTACAATTCCTCTCCTAGTTCTGGAGTGGACAGAAGAGGCAGTGTGCTGAGGTATCTTTTAAGACTCTGCAGTGCTTCGGTACACTCGCAACTCCATTCAAACGCTGCCCTTTTCCTTAATAGCTGGAAGAAAGGCTTCATCCGATCTGAAGATTTGCTGATGAACCGATTTAGGGCAACCGCCATTCCGGCCAGTTTCTGCAGCTCTTTAGTCTTTGTTGGTACTTCAAGATCTTGTATTGCTTTGATTTAATCCGGATTCACCTCGATTCCTCTGTGAGTGACCATGTATCCCAAGAACTTCCCTGTTCCTACCCCGAAAGCACATTTCGAGGCATTGAGGCAAAGCTGATGGTTTTTCAAGATGCCAAAAACTTCTCTCAAGTCTGCTAGGTGGTTTGTAGCGAGCTTGCTTTTTACTACCATATCATCTATATAAGCTTCCATGGTTTTCCCAAGTTGATCCTTGAACATCCGAGTGATCATTCGCTAGTAGATTGCCCCGGCGTTCTTGAGGCCGAACGGCATTACTTTGTAGCAGTAAGTTCCTCTCGGGGTGATAAATGCCGTATGTTCTTGATCTGGACTGAACAGTGGATCTAGTGATAGCCGCTATAAGCGTCCAGAAAGCTCATGCGCTCATGCCCTGCTGTTGAGTCTACTAGTTGATCGATGCGAGGCAGCGGAAAGCTATCTTTGGGGCAGGCTTTGTTTAAGCAAGTGAAGTCAATGTAAACTCTCCATTTTCCGTTCTTCTTTTTGACTACGACTATGTTGGACAGCCATTGTGGGTACTGAACTTCTCTGATCGCTCCCGATGCCAGGAGTTTTTCGACTTTGACACTTACTGCTTCAGTGTGCTCAACTGGGGATCTTCGACTTTTCTGTACAACAGGCCGAGCGGAAGGGTTGATGTTGAGCTTGTGGCAAGCAAATTCTGGGTCTAACCCTGGAGTATCATATGCTGACCGTGCGAATACCTCCATATTTTCCCTCAGCAGTTCCAACAGTTGAAGTTTCTCGTCAGTGCCTAGCAAGGTACCGATAAGGAAGTACTTTTCTGGATCATCCTCTTTTACCAGGACTTTTTCCAAATCCTCTACTATATTTTCCTGTGGGGCTCCCCCTACATCTTCCAAGACTGGCTGTTCGGCCATTTCCACTATCTGTACCCGGTTGCAAAGTTGCTTTGCCTTTAATGCCGCCATGAAGCAATGTTTGGATGCAACTTGATCCCCTGAGATCTGCTCTACTCCGTATTCTGTTGGGAAACGGATGAGCTGGTGGTAGGTTGAAGGGACCGCCTCCATTTGATGAATCCATGGACGACCAAGTATGGCGTTGTAAGGGGATGGTGAATTAATAACTAGAAACTCTATCTGGAGGGTTTTTGTTCCTGCCACAACTGGCAACACTATTCTGCCAAGCGGCCATTCTGGCTGTGAGTTGAAGCCTACTAACGGAGCTGCCGCTGGGGTGAGCTGCTGTTCGGAGAAACCAAGCTTTCTGAACAAGTCATAATACAATATGTTCGCTGCACTGCCTTGATCTACTAGGACTCGTTTTATGTCAAATCGTTTCCCAATTCCCATAGTTATAATCAGTGCATCAGTATGTGGGTGCTATATGCCTTTTAAATCCTTTCTAGTAAATGAAACAATGCACAAGAGGGATTTGGGTACCGTGCGTACCTTTTTCCATGCAGGCTCTACTGACATGACCTGCTGAATTTGCATAGCCTTAGCAATCTTTTCTTTCAGTGTCTTCTCAGGTTCTTGAGTCGCTATTCCATGGATCACATTTATTATCAACCGAGGTGGGTGCTCAATATTCGGTTCTGGTGGTGGGTTTCCTGGTTTGGTCACTTCCTTATCCTGATCAATGTAATCCCGGAGGTGCCCAGCTGCTACTAGGTCCTCCAAGTGTTGCTTCAATGCCCTGCAGTTCTGAGTCATGTGCCCCCTGTCTTGATGGTAGGTGCATCTGAGCTTCTGATTGCGCCGAGCTGGATCTCCCAACATTTTCGGTGGCCAAACAAAGAAGGGCTCTCTCTTGATTTTTTCTAGGATCTGATAGATCGGTTCTTTGAATACAGTCACGACGGCTTCGTGAGATTTGGACTTATCCACCTCATTCACCGTGAGCCCTCGGTGTTCTCCTCAATCTGTTCTCTTCTTGTGCCGAGTTGTTTGTTCTGCTGATGCTACCTCAATGGGGATTTGATCATCTTCGAGGTGAGAGTACTGCTCAATCCTGGCACGCAAATCTTTCAATGTTGTGGCCAAGCGCTTGGTAAGTGATTGTTTCAACTTACTTTCCGGGTGCAGACCATGTTTGAAAGACATGACGGCCATCTGCTCACTGCACACGTTCTTCTCCAGGTCATTGTACTCTTCCTAGTACCTCCTAACATAACTGCGTAGTATTTCTTCTTGCTCATTTTGGAGACTGAACAGTGTATCCGGCTCTTCCGGGATCTTAGTATTGGAGACGAACCTGGCTAGGAACTCTTCGGAGAGCTACTTCCAACCATGAATTGATCCAGCAGAGAGCCTATCGAACCATCGAAGTCCAGTTTCTCCCAAGCTGGATGGGAAGACTTTGCACATCAGTGCCTCATCTCGGCTCCATAAAGACATCATCTGTCTGCAATGGCTAATATGCGTTAGTGGGTCCGACTTCCCATCGTACGAGGTGAACTTTGGCGGGGTGAATTTCTTTGGAGGTCTTATGGTCTCAATTTCTGGGGAGAATGGCGAGGAGACGAGTCGGCGTCACCTTGCCACGTGTTGGTGCTTAGAAAATATATCCACACAACTGCCCCCTAGGTTCTATTACCTCGGCATTCTGAGGTGATGGAACCTATACCGTTCCTCTTTCCAGTACATCGGCATAAGAACTTTTCAGCCGAGATTGTTCATTCCAGGCTGACATGTCTTCTTCTAAGAACAAGAATTCTAATGAACTCTGCATGAGCTGTCATGCATCACTTTTCAACCGTCCTACTTACGTGTTTCACCTTCATTGGTTCGTGTTCGTGACGCGCTTGTAAGCCGTCTTGCATCTGTCTATGCCGTCTGACGCATGCGATATTCCAGGCGTATTAAATGTATTGCTTTCGCCGTCGTTTCAAGTTTTTGACAAAACTTGTTTTCCCTCTTTTTTCCTCTTCACTTTGCGCTTTGATTTACTTGTTTTCTTTCTCTCTAAACTCTTTCTCTTGAATCTGCCATTGCTCAGGCTTCAAGCTCTGCAACTTCATTCGTCTTTCTGGTGAAAGCTCTCGCTACTCTGTCACTTCTGTAACCGTCGTCTGTCTTCGGCGAACTTTATTTCGGCTTTACTTTGCCTGGTAAGCCTCTGTTCCTTTCTCAATTCTTCTATGTTCTTTGTTTACTTGCTGCCATTACTGCTTTGTTCAAACCTTCGATTTGCTGAACTATTCATCTGGATGTGTCCATTCCATGATCTTGCTTATGTCTTGAACACTTGTACTGTTTTCACTACTTTCTTGCCACTGTTCTTGACCCTGTATTTCTTGTATTTTTTATGCTTTTGAGAGCCCCACCTCTGTTCTTGATTTCTAAAACTTCATTCTTATTTCTCTGTTTTCCAGACTTGCGCCTTCAATCTTCGTTTTCATAGATTTAGGTTTTAGGATTTGTCTGTAGATTTCACCAATCCTTAGGAAAAACTGAAACAACCCTTACTGGCATTTACCTAGGGTTTTGCCGAGGTGCCAAAAAACACCATTTAAGAACATCCTCTTTCTGAAGTCGTATACCTTTACGCTGACATCATGGGCATGTGGAGACATAGGGTAAATACCCCAACTAAACTTGAGTACTTTAGGCAAGAGTTCGCCATTCCTGCCGATGTCCATCTGAGGCTGGCTGGGGATGATGACTCTATCATGCCAACAGTTGATTCGATGCCCTTTCCCATTGTGGCTTTCACTGAATGTGGACTCCGGCTTCCACTTAATCCCCTTTTTCGTGAAGTTCTCCACTACTATAAGTTGAACCCCATGCAACTTACCATTAACTCCTATCGAGTGATTAATGGTATTATAGCCTTAGCTAAACAGGAAGATGCTAGGATCACCTTAGCTGATATCCAATACTGTTATACAATGTGTGCCCTCAATTTGAAAGAAAAAGGCTATGTCTATTACCTTAAGCCGAGGTCTATAGAATTCAAAATTGTAGCCGACCTCCCAGACTCCAACAAGGGAGCTGGGGATGACTATGTTATTGCTTCGAGAAATTGGGAGTTCGGCTCAGACGAGGATGCCCATCTCTACCCTCTTCCTCGATCAGTTAAAGAGGGCAAGGGTAAGAGCCCAGTGTCAATACCTGTTTGTTTCTTTTCAAGTCATCAGTACTTTGTCTGTTTCTAATATCTGTTCTTCTTGCAGATGTTCGTAAGCCACCTAAAAGCTTTCGCCAATCCTACGTCCCCAGCAAGGATTTGAAGAAACTTTTAGACTTGCCAGTCCAGGAAAGTGCCTTTGCTTCTTAACTTCATTCCAACATACAAGTTGATTTTGCTCGGCGTCCCTAAAAGGAAGAAGAAAAGCCTTTCTCCACCTTCTGCCACAACCCAAACTGCGTCTGTATCTCAAAAAGATCAAGGATCAACATCGGATCCAGCTGATCAGCCATCAACTTCGGCTCCATACTTGATCCCAATACCTGAACGGAAAAGGCGGCGCAGACTAGTCCGAACTGCTGAGATGGGTCGCCCGAAACCTGTTGCCAAAGATCTCTTAGCCGACCTCCCTACCGATGTTGACGCTCAACCACTACAAACCATGCCCCCACCGAAGTCGAAAAGAACCAAGAAAGCTCAGCCAAAGGCTAAAGTAACTCAGGTTGAATCTGAGGACACTTTACCTATCTCCAAACTGGCTGAGAGCGACAAGTCTCAACCCTCTACTGGGAAGAGGCATGTAGAAACCCAGCCATCAGAATCCACACAATCAAAGAAGCCGAGGTCATCGTCTGCGATGACCTCGGGGTCAAAAATACCAAAAGTCCCCTGGACGCCTGAAATTACTCTTAAAGATAAACCCGTTTTTGCCAATGATAATGCCGATGACATTAATGTCGATGTAGCCCTTAGTACTGCTCTCTTGCTCCCGGGTGATCTCGAACGGAATGCCAAGATGAGTGAGTACGAGAATTATGCCCTCATGCTTCAACGTTCCGTTCAAGTAAGTCTCTTTACTTGGTAATTTGTCTTTCTATTCTTTTTCCATATTTGTAAAATTCTTAATGACTCTTGCCTTGTATTTTTCCAGGCCATTCAACATGCTCATTCACTCTCCATCCAATCTTTTGAGAATAGGGAGAAATTGACCGACATGAGGAGGGAATTTTCTGCCCTTCAAAAGATTAATAAAAGTCTCCAATCAAAAATGAAGAAGTTGGAGGACCAGGCTGAGGCTACTCTCAAAGCTCAGACTGAGGCCGAGGAGAAGGCCGAATCTGCCGATGCTATAAAGAAGGTTGCTGAATCGCAGAAAAAAGAGGCCGAGGAAAAAATGGCTCAAGCTGAAAAGGAGCTTCAGGAGGCCCTAGCTACTAAAGATGCCGAAATCAAGGCGGCCGACGAAAAGGCTTGCGCTCAGGGTATGGCCGACGTCACTGAGGAATATAAACTACAAGTTAGGCAGGCATGCAACAGGGGCTTCTCCCTTGGTTGGATGTCCCTGATAAAAAAACTTGATCTCCCTGCCGATTCACCCTTCCGCAATGCCGATGCTATTGCTCTTCCATTCCCACCACCTCCACCTCCAAGTCAACCTGAGGATGCTTTTGAATCTGAGGATGAAGATAAAGATGAGGACGAGGATAAGGCTTTAGTAAGGAAATCCAAGGATGCTGCTGGGGCCAAGTCCCTTCCTTCAACTGAGCAAATCATGGACTTAACTCAAGATGAAGTGGGTGATAAGGTTGCCAAGGAAACTACTCCTGAGCAGGCTTCGTCCGACGTCCCTCAAGTTGACAAGAGAATTGACGAAACTCTTGCCGAGATTGATGCAGAACTTGCAACGGAGAAGGCGCCCGAAGTAGTTCTTCAAGAATCTACTGAGGTCCAAACCCAAATTGTTCCTAAAACGGAGGAATTATAACTTTGATGTCTTTTGTACTTTTTGTTTCTTGGGCAGTATAAGCTTCTTTATGTGGCCGATGTGCCTCCTTTTTTTTTTTTTTTTTGTTGAATGCTTTAATATAACTATCTTTCTTCGAATGCCTGCACTCTCTTGTCTTTTCTTTGACTGTCTCTGCATGATTCTATACTTAGAATATTTTGTATGCCTTTCATACTTTGCCTCCTTTGTGCAATTTTCTCGGGGTTACATACCTCGGGTGTAATAACTGATGATTTACCTCGGCAAGAACTTGACCTGTAAATTTTGCATAAATTTCAACAAGTGTAAAACATATACTGTTTTAAGTTTAACTTACTTTTCTCAAGTCTCGAACGACTGTAAAACAATGATCTTAGCTTTCACCTTTAACTTCAACTTGTAAATTGCTACAAATTTCAACAAGTGAAGATAAGGAATAATCTCAGCTTAACTTCAACTTGTAAATTGCTACAAATTTCAACAAGTGAAGATAAGGAATAATCTCGGCTTAACTTCAACTTGTAAATTGCTACAAATTTCAACAAGTGAAGATAAGGAATAACCTCAGCTTAACTTCAACTTATAAATTGCTACAAATTTCAACAAGTGAAGATAAGGAATAATCTCAGCTTAACTTCAACTTGTAAATTGCTACAAATTTTAACAAGTGAAGATAAGGAATAACCTCGGCTTAACTTCAACTTGTAAATTGCTACAAATTTGAACAAGTGAAGATAAGGAATAACCTCAGCTTAACTTCAACTTGTAAATTGCTACAAATTTCAACAAGTGAAGATAAGGAATAATCTCGGCTTAACTTCAACTTGTAAATTGCTACAAATTTCAACAACTGAAGATAAGGAATAACCTCGGCTTAACTTCAACTTTTAAATTGCTACAAATTTCAACAAGTGAAGATAAGGAATAACCTCAGCTTAACTTCAACTTGTAAATTGCTACAAATTTCAACAAGCGAAGATAAGGAATAATCTCGGCTTAATTTCAACTTGTAAATTGCTACAAATTTCAACAAGTGCAGATACGGAATAACCTCGGCTTAACTTCAACTTGCAAATTGCTACAAATTTCAACAAGTGAAGATAAGGAATAACCTCGGCTTAACTTCAACTTGTAAATTGCTACAAATTTCAACAAGTGAAGATAAGGAATAACCTCAGCTTAACTTCAACTTGTAAATTGCTACAAATTTCAACAAGTGTTAAGTGTCTTTGTATTCTTTCCGCCCCCAATGTGAACCTGAGTTCCACTTGGGTTCTCATTATTCATGTCTTCTAGAAACAATATTTTGTATCTTTATCAGTCACATATGTTGAAAAATTCTGAAAAGATTTTATTGATGACATCGGTCAAAAATAATGCATATCTAATGATAGAAAAATTTCAAATTACAAGTGTTCCAGGGTCTAGGCAATGCTTTGCCCTCATTGTCTTGAAGCCGATAGGCTCCATTGCCTAATACCAAAGTGATCCTGTAGGGTCCTTCCCAGTTTGGGCCAAGCTTGCCCTCTCTGGGATCCTTCTTGTTGCCGACGACTTTTCTCAGGACTAGGTCGCCGACTTGAAAATCCCTAGGATTGACCTTCTTGTTGTAAGCTCTGGCAAGCTGTTGCTGGTATGCTGCGAGCTGAATTACAGCTTTCTCTCTTCGTTCTTGCAAAAGATCCAGATCTCGGGCTAAGAGTATATCATTAGTCCCATTCTCAACTCCCTGGGTTCGGATCCCTAGGATGCCGATTTCCAATGGAATGACTGCTTCTGTGCCATAAGCCATGGCAAAAGGGGATTCTCCTGTTGATCTTCTCGGCGTAGTCCGATATGCCCAAAGTACGTTGGGCAATTCGTCTATCCACTTTCCTTTTGCTGCCTGCAGCCTCTTCTTTATTCCATCCAAAATTACTTTGTTGGATGCTTCAGCTTGTCCATTACTTTGGGGAAAACTTGGTGTTGAAAAGTAATTCTTGATCTTGAATTTTGCACAAAAGTTCTTGATGAGTTTGCTGCCAAACTGCGTTCCGTTGTCGGCAACTATTGCTCTTGGAATCCCAAATCTGGTGATGATGTTTCTCCATATAAAGTTCTTGACATCCACATCTCGGATTTTGGCAAGAGGTTCTGCCTCTATCCACTTTGTGAAGTAATCTGTTGCTACCAGCAAGTATTTTCTCTGTCCAGTTGCCTGGGGAAGTTGGCCAACAAGATCCATGCCCCACTGGGCAAACGGCCAAGGGCTGGATACTGGATTCAGGTCAGCAGCTTGCTGGTGTATCAAAGGTGCAAACCTTTGGCATTGTTCGCACTTCTTCACGTATGCTTCTGCATCTTTTTGCATGTAAGGCCACCAATACCCCTGGGTAATGGCCCTGTGAGCTAGTGATCTGCCCCCAGCGTGGCTTCCACAAACTCCTTCATGAATTTCATATAAAAAATCTTCAACTTGCAAAGGGTGTACGCACCTTAAAAGGGGTCCAGTGAAGGACCTTCTGTAGAGATGTCCGTCTACTGTTAGACTGAATCTTGCCGATTTCAATCTGACTTTGTGTGCCTCCTTGCAGTCTTCTGGCAGTTTTCCTTCTTTTAGGAATGCAACTATTGCATCCATCCAGCTTGGTCCCATGTCCACACACATTGCTTCCTGCTCTGTGTTCTGTGGTTCTATGCTCGAGCCCGACAAATAATTAATCATTATTGTTCTTGTTTTTCCAGTTTGTATTGAACTTGCCAGGTTGGCCAATGCGTCGGCGTGGCTGTTATCATCTCGGCTGACCTGAAGTAGTCGACAGTTCTGAAATAAGGCAATCTGATGACTTCTTTTGCATATGCCGACATCCTCTCATCTCTGGCTGCGAATTCTCCTGTTGACTGGTTAACAATAAGTTGTGAATCACAAAAGACTATTACCTCATTAGCTTCTGCTGCTGCTACCAGCTTCAGCCCTACAATTAGTGCTTCGTATTCTGCTTCGTTGTTTGAGGCCTTGAACCCCAAACGGATGGATTGTTCTACTATTTCTCCATCTGGAGATATCAGTAGTACTCCTACCCCTGCTCCTTGCCGGTTTGAACTTCCATCGACAAACAGTCTGAAGGAGTCGCCGATGTAGATGCTGCAAGGTCTGAGTTTTTCCTTCCTTTGTTCTTTTACCTTTGGCTGGGCTTCTCCTTGCTTGCTTGGACAATGTTTATCTTGGCTCAATGGAGCCTGATGTTCGATGGATTCCGGGGTGAACTCGGCCACGAAGTCGGTCAAAACTTGGCCCTTAATTGCTGTTCTCGGACTGAACTCCAGGTCATACTGGCCCAAAGCCACTGCCCATCTTGCTATTCTTCCAGTTAAGTCCCCTTACTGCAACAAGGGTTTCAAAGGGTGCTCTGTTAGCACTACAATCTTGTGCGCCTGAAAGTAGTGGTTCAACTTCTTTGAAGCCATTACTAAGGCCAGCATTAATTTCTCTAGTGATAGATACCTTGTTTCTGTGTTGGCCAAGGTTTTGCTTACATAGTAAATAGCCTTTTGCTCCCCTTTTTCTTCTTGGATTAACACTACACTTACTGCGTGTTCTGAAACTGCTAAGTACAAAAACAGTTCTTCCCCAGGTCCAGGTGTTGAGAGGACTGGAGCCGTAATCAGATACTTCTTTAGGTCGGCCAACGCGGCCTCACATTCCTCTGTCCAGAGGAAACCCATGGCTTTCTTCACCAGGTTGAAGAAAGGTTTACATTTGTCTAAGCTTCGGCTTATGAACCTGTTTAGGGCTGTGGCCCTTCCGGTAAGCATCTGTACCTATTTTGCTGATGTTGGGCTCTGTAAATCTAGGATGGCCTTGATCTGATCTGGGCTAGCCTCAATGCCCCTTCTTGTCACCAGGTACCCCAAGAACTTTCCAGATCCAACTCCAAACGCGCACTTTGATGCGTTGAGTCGGAGCCAATATGTTTTGAGGATTTCAAAGACCTCTTTTAGGTCAGAAAGATGACCCCTAGGCTCCTTGGTCTTCACGACCATGTCATCGATGTAGACTTCTACTGTTTGGCCAATCAAGTGTCTGAACATCTTGGTTACCAACCTTTGGTAAGTTGCCCCTGCGTTTTTCAGCCCAAAAGGCATTACTCTGTAGTAGTACAGGCCTTTTGGGGTGATAAACGCTGTCTTCTCTTCATCCGGGGGGTACATGGCTATCTGGTGGTACCCCCTATAAGCATCTAGGAAGCTCATCCTTCCATGTCCAGATGTGGCGTCCACCAACTGGTCGATCTTGGGTAAAGGAAAGCTGTCTTTGGGACAAGATTTGTTTAGGCTTGTAAAATCTATACAGACCCTCCATTTACCGTTCTTTTTCTTTACTACCACAGTGTTTGATAGCCATGTCGGGTAATCGACTCCTCTGATGGCCCTGGCCTCCAGAAGTCTATCTACTTCCTCTTCTACTGCTTCGACGTGCATCAACGTCGGTCTTCTGGCTCGCTGTATTACAGGCTTGGTCGACCTGTCGACGTTCAGTTTGTGGCATGTGACCTCGGGGTCAATGCCAGGCATCTCATAAGGTGTCCAGGCGAACACCTCAATGTTTGTTCTCAAAAAAGCTTCCAGCTCTCTTTCCTCTTCTTCGGCTAAGCCTGAGCCGAGAAAAAAGAAGCGTTCTTCATCGCCCTCCTGGACGAGGATTTTCTTTAGTGCTTCTTCACTTTTCTCGGCCGGCTCCTTGCCGACATCGTCTAGGACCTCCATGTCCTCATCTTCGATTTCTGCCTTTTCTAGTTCTCGGATGTTACAGCTTGATTTCATTGCTGCCATGGAGCAAGTTTTTGCCTATAGTTGATCTCCTCTGATTTCTTCAATCTCAAGCTCTGTTGGGAACCGCAATAGTTGATGCAATGTTGAGGGAACTGCCCCCATTGCATGCAATCATGGCCTTTCCAAGATGATGTTGTATGGTGAGGGTATGTCAATCACAATGAATTCCGTCTTGATTTTCTTTGTGCCGGCTTGTACTTCCAAGCTTGTTACGCCTAGTGGCCATGTCGGCGTTCCATTGAAGCCGACCATCGGGCCATTGGATCCTTCCATGTCATCTGGGTGAAGGCCCAGCTCCTTGTAACATCTAACGTACATGATGTCGCAAGAGCTGCCTTGATCAATCAAGATGCGCTTCACTTGGCACTCCCCAACCTGGAGGGATACTACCAAGGCATCATTATGCGGATGTTGGACCATCTCTAGGTCGGCTTCAGTAAAAGCTATCATTGGTCCTTGGCACTCCTCTGGCCGATGTCTCTTTTCCCCGACTTGGTAGACATGCTGTAAATGCCTTACCCTCTGGGTCTCTCCTCTAACTTCGTTCTCGTTGACCCTTGAGTGGATTACATTAACCACCCGTGGTCCCCCTGCCTGTGGTTGCTGTGCTGGGGGAGGTGGGGCTGCTAGTGCTTGAGGCAATCTTGCATGTTCCTCTCTTGTCCTGGCTTCATCGACAAGGTCTCTCAGATGGCCTTGTCTCACTAAGTCCTCTAAGTGTGCTCTTAGGGCTCTGCAGCCCTGGGTTGGGTGCCCTTCTTCATTGTGGTAAGCACAACGCCTACCAACGTTCTTTCCCATGTATTCTCCTGGGGCCTTTGCCGGTGCTCTGAAATAGGGTTGGTTTCGGATTTGATCCAGGACTTTGTGGACCGGGATTCGGAACACAGTCGTCATTGCCTGTTTGGCCCTCAATTCCGTTTCTTGTTTGTTGAACCCGTTGTTACCTCGGCCTCGCTTCGGCGAGCCGTTGGTTCTTTCTTGTTTTATCTCTTTATTCCCCGATGTATCTTCCTCAGCTCTGGCATACTTCTCGATTCTTGCCATGAGCTCCTCCATGCTTTTCGACAATGTCTTTGCCAAGGACTTCCATAATGGACAATCATCTTTTAGGTTGTTCTTGAAAGACACGACTGCCACCTCCTGGTTGCATTCGGGTATTCGGTTGAACACGTCATAGTACCTTTTTGCATAGGCCCTAAGGCCTTCATCCTTGCTGATCTTCAGAGCCATCAATGCGTCCACCCTCAATGGCTGCAACTTGTTTGTCACGAATCTGGCCACAAACATCTCGGCCAGGCTTTCCCAAGTCTTCACGCTTCCCTTTGGGAGCTTGTGGAACCAATCTGATGCAATCTCTCCGAAGGATGAAGGGAACACTTTGCAGAGCAACGGCTCATTTCCGCTATACAATGCCATTGAGTTCAAGTATAATCCAACATGAAAGTTAGGGTCTGACTTACCATCGTATATTTGAAACCTTGGCATACTGAATCTCTTTGGTGCCTGGAACTTGTCCAATTCTACCGAGAATGGTGTCCTTGGCTTGTCGGGTGAGGTTACCTCGGCTTCTCCGTTCTGTTGCTTCCTCTTGAGGTAGTTTCTCAAGTCTTCTTTGCTCCATCCAGGAACTCGGCTATCTGCTGACTTCAGTTTCTTCGGCATACTGCTCTCGGCCTCGTGGTGGGCCCTTTTCGATCTCTCCCCATGAGTTGTGTCAAAGCATAACGCCTACCCTTGAACATGCCGATGTTTCTTGGGTTCTGCGTCCTTTGTGTGATATGTCTTTTGGGACTCTTCTCTTCTCGGCTCCTCTCGTCCGACTTCCCTGGAAGGCCAGTAAGAGTGCCTCACACTCCTAGTGTGCTTAGGGGCTTCAGGAATTGTTTTCTGCCCTTGCTTCTGGGCATTGGTTGCTGGTATTGGTGTGTCGTGCAGTGGGTATGGCGGCTGCATGACGTTGTTTTGCATCATGAAGTTGACGACCGATTGTAGGTCTGCCATCTCTTTTACCTCTTCATCCCTCCGTAGGCACCTGTTCCTCCATACCTGGAGGTTGTCTTCGTTGTAGTATCTGCTCTGATCTGCCTTCTTTGAAGTGTCGCCTTCTTGGCCGACGTCTTTCGCCCTGTGATTTTGGTCACGGGTTTCTGTGTTGCGGTTGTTTCCTTCGACATTGAGGTCAATAGGTCTTTCGCTCCTAGTGGGAGTGCCGTCCCCAATCTTTTCTTTCTGTGCGTTACTGGCCATCTATTCGTCTTTCCTTCCCACAAACGGCGCCAAATTGTGTGAGTGATTTTCTGACCACACTGCCCGTTTAGTAATTCAGCTATAGAACACTGGCAGAATAGATGGCACTCTGTTGTCCTGCATAAAAAGAGAAGGCTCCGGTGGTGGTTCTTCCACCCGGGGGCTCTCCGACGATCAAGTCAGTATATCTCTCAAAGATAATCAAGTGCTAAACTCACTACTCAAGGCGTAAAATTGCGTACCTTATACCCACGGGGGTGCCTTTCTTTTATAGTTTACTCAATCCTAGTCCCACTAGAAGCCTGGCTTCTATGGACTCCAATTCAGTGCTTACTTTGGATTTCTCAAGAGATAAGGATAAACTCCCTAAGAGTATTACCCTTATCCATCCTGAAGTCTTTCTTCATCCTAGGACTCTTGTCCCTTATCCGCTTATCTCGGATTCCGGTATTCTCGCAGATAACCTCGGCAACTCCGAGATCACCTCGGCATAACTACCACGACACGTGGCACCTCAGCTGACACGTTGGCGTCACCTTGCCACGTGTTGGTGCTCAGAAAATATATCCCCACAATTTGAAAGCTAGTTTTTTTTTTTTTTTTAAATAGAGGAGCAAACAAAGGAACCCTTCTCTGCCGAAGAAACTTATTTACTCCGGCATAGTACAAAGAAGATTAAACGAAGAAGGGACAATGGGTCTTTGGAAGGGATTGACGAAGATGTAATTAGTGTGGCTGGTATAAATTCTGACGAATTGCGTGGATTAGCATAAGGTAATACAGGGCCCCAAGGGTTTTCGTTTCGAAAGGCACTTACTGGTGAAAATACAAAACTCTGGTATAATGAAGAGAGTGATAAAGATGAGCCCTCTGATTTTCTTGTTTGTGATGAGGGTAAAACTGATTCCACCTCTATCTGCCCTCGGCTTTAGTGAAACTCCGAGCTCCTTGGCGAAAGGCTCTCATCGTCAAAGTATTAGGGCGTACCATTGGATATAGCCTATTGACCTAAAGGATGAAACAAGTGTGGCACTTGCAACAACACTTTGATATCGTTGATGTTGGAGAGGGCTATTATTTGATTCATTTTGCTTGCAATGCAAAGAGGATTATCTTCATGTCCTCCTTCTGGATGGGCTGTGGATTGTCATTGGACATTACCTAACGGTAAGTAAATGAATAGCGACCTGATTTCCGACTAGTTGCAGATGAGCTACCTCGTACAATGAAATGGTATGGGTTCGATTTCCCGGTGTACCGATTGAGTATTTTAAAGAGAATCTGCTAATGAGGTTGGGGAATCTGATTGGCAAAGCCATTAAAATCGATAGGCTCTTAGCCGATGCAACTAGGGAACGATTTGAAAGAGTGTGTGTAGAGCTTAATTTAAAGGATGCACTGGTGTCCAGAGTAGGCATCAACAATGCGGAGTTTCCAGTTGAATATGAAGGTTTGTTTATATCTCATTTGTTTTGAATGCGGAAGGTATTGGCATAAGCAGGAAAGTTGTCCAACTTTAGTACAGCTGCCGACGACCAGAGACCAGAGACCAGAGAAGTGAGACTGTTATGTTTTGCCTGGAACAATTATTGCAGAGGCGTCAAACACCGCCATGGAATCGAGTCAAAAATTTGGACCATGGATGTTATAATGCCTAAACCCAGTCTAGAACTACGTATAACCGTCGATCTGATATGAATTCTAACAAAATGGATAATCCTGCACCCACGTCCAAAGGTGCTCGCAAGACAGTTGGTGCAAGCATGTCCCACCTTGCAGAAAGGAAAGACAGTTATGACACGTGGAACCATGGGCTCTCGTTTTTCGATCTTAGAAGAGGGGGGTAAGGGAGATCGGCCCAACGAAGATGGGCCATCCACATATTCAGACAAATCAACCTTAGGCCCGTTTACTTTGGGTCGTACTTCTTTTAATGGGCCTTTTAATGGGCTAGATCTGACCAAGGACCCGTCACCTGTTAATGAGGAAAAACAATCTTCTTCTACCCAAATTCAATATATAAAATCCAAAAATAATCCCTACAACTATCAGTCCCACAATGCCTCCCAAGTCCTGAAGGCCCAGGATGCCTCCCCATACCAACATTCCCATAAAAACCAAATCTCCTCTCTCCCTCCAAATTTCCAAACCCTAGTCTTCCTACCACCTCCTTCAGCCCTTCCAACTCATTAAAGGACTTTCCCCCTTTCAATCTTTCACGGCTGGAGGCTCAACTAAGAGTCTCAACGATGGATCGGGTTTGGCACATAGATGCCCTCCTAGAATTCCCACCTCCTCCAACACTATATACCCATTCCCGATGATAGAGTATCTTAGATTTTTACCAGTACAGTTCATGATAGGCCACCCAACCACTCTACTAGTCTTAACCATTCCTCACAAATTGATAGATATGATTCAACTAAAGATGGGAGTTGCTCCCGACACTTCATTGGAGGCGGATGGAGCTTTCGAGATGACCATTTCCTTACCTCCAACGATAGTAGAGAGGTTACGGATGATGTGGCAACATGGGTTAATTGATCGGGGTCAACCCAGATGGAGCTTTGATTAAAGTGTTTGGCCTTAATATCCTAGTCGATCTCATGAAGATCCTAACTTGGAATTGTAGAGATGTTGATGGCGATGCAACCTTGAGGACTTTATGTGAGCTCGTTCAAGCGCATGACCTTGTGGTCTTGGTGTTACTTGAAACCAAAGTTTGTCTAAAAGCTAACCGAATCCTTTATAGAACCCGTTTTTCAGCCATGGCAACGGTTGAGGCGGTTGGGTTTGTTGATGGCATCTAGTTGTTTTGGTGAGATGACTTGGTTGATGTGGAAGTGTTACCTCCGTTTTCGCAAGTTTTAAGCACTGTAATTCGTAGGAAGAATGAAGTGGGTTGGCTTTTTACAATAGTGTATGCTAGTCCAAATGCTAACTCTTGCAGTGAACTTTGGGACTATCTTGCTGGGGTAGCTCGTGGGCTCCCTCTACCGTGGCTAGTGGCTGGTGATTTCAACCAGATAATGTCTAACTCAGAAAAGCAAGATGGTGCTCCTTCATCTCAATGACAAATGAATATGTTCTGGGACAACACCAATAGGTGTTATTTAATGGATTTGGGATTTTCGGGTCCCAATTTTACATAGACGAATGGAAGAAAGGGCATAGCAAATATTAATGAGAGAATTGATCGAGCATTCTGTACTGATTCATGGAGGAACCTATTCTCGAAGACTTGGGTACAACATCTTCTAAGGGTAAACTCAGATCATTTCCCTTTACTTATTTCACTATTTGGGACCATCCCTCAACATTCCAAACGTCTATTCCAAATAGAGGCAACATGGTTGACTCATCCTACTTTTAATGAGTTAGTTCATCACTCTTGGAGCTTTGTTATCGCGACCCAAACTAGCCCCTATAGGTTTAGCGTCGTAACTGACCAGTAATCATTGGATTACCAAAGGCCTCAGAACAGATTATGACATAGTAAGGGAACTGCGGAAGCAATATATGAAATATACATAGTCCATTGAGCTGTGCAGACATACATGGAACAAAAATTTCAAAACTGAAATATATACATATACAAGTGACGTCAAACTTTCTTAAGTCTTGTATTACTATATAAGTAGTATCAGAAGGGACTTAGCCCAGCGTACAGATAAACAAAAACAAAATAACAAAACATTCATGACATGGTCCACAAAACTTGACTTTTCATATGGGAACCTCCCCAGGAGGCACGGTGGCTGGCTGAACAAAAACTCTCCAAGCAGCAGCTTAAACCTGGTCACGCATCTACTCACCTACATACATAATATAAATAGTGAGCGGAAGCTTAGTGAATAATAACAGAGTAAATGGGTTTAATGAACGATGTCCCATAACAGATTCAGAAAGCAGAAACAGATTCATATTCTTATTCAGAGTTCAAAACCATGTACTTATTCAGTTTCACAGAGGATCATATGTGGTACACCCATTAGTACTAACAGATCATATACAGAGCAGACAAATCAGATAACTTGCGGTGCGTGACCTACACAGATGCAGAATGAATACGTACTGAGTTACACATCCGGAATCATTAACTTAGTTCTTTCTTATCTTGGTGTGTTTCTACTTTTTTATCCTCATTATTATGTCTTAACCATGGCCTAGGAATGCCTAGGATGCACTGTAGATGCCAAAATGCACTTTGAAACACTTAACAAAATTTGTTGAAAACAGGGCCTTCGCTCAAGCGAAACTTCTTTCGCTCGAGCAGAGGCTCAAAAATGTGAGTGATCGCTCGAGCGCAACTTCGGTTGCTCGAGCGATTTGTAAACTCTGTAAAAGCACTGGTTACTTGATTTTGCTGCTCGACGCACGCTCGACGGTCGCTCGAGCGTGAGACTGAGGTCTTCGCTTGAGCGCAACTCTTGTCGCTCGAGCGGTCTACAAAAATTGTAAACTTTTGGGAGCATGTATTTTACGCTCAAGCCTATTTTTGGTTGCTTGAGCGGAGGTGCAAAACACAAAGTGGTCGCTCGAGCAAAGAGGCAAAATTTTAGAATTTCTAGATTGCATTCCCAAGCTCAAAACGTGAATTAAACACTTCAAAACTCATCATTTTGAGCCAAAACTCAAGAAAACATTTAGAAACTTGTAGAATATCATGAATTAAAGATCATTTCGCAAAAATCAAGGCCCAAAAGCATGTCAATTGAGCAAATTCAAACTCAAAATGTTGAAAACAAATCATGTATATAATTTCTTGGCTTCAACGCTTCCAAATCATGATCAAATGAGACAAATTGATAGAAAACAAAATAAATCCACAAAACTAAGGTAGCCTTGGTACATGCATGTAAGAATTACTTGACATTTAAACTAAAAAATGTGATGAAAGTGCATGCATGCATGACATGGCTCAAATACATCAATTTTAGCTCAATTCTTGTATTACACAACTAAAGTCCCTTGAATTCGTGGTCTAGACATCATAATTGTGCAATCTAAAGATTGAATTCTTACCTAGACTTTCCAAAGTGAGAGCTAGAGGCTTAATTCTTGAATCTGTAAGTCTAATTCCTTTACTTCCTAGCAAACCCTTTACCTTGAGCGCAAGTCTTCTCTTTTCTCTCCCTCTCTCACGTTTTGTTTATTTGAATAGGCTCAAAGATGTAAAACGAGATGAGTTAAAGCACATGCTAGCCTTGTAGGCTTAGTTAATGAGCTTAATTAATTGAAGTTAAAGATAACTAAGTAGGTTCAATTTTATTCTACTTTATTCATTCTGAATCGAATTTTAATTAAACCTATCATAAAATTCTAAAAATTCTAACTAACACAGAAATCAAATCAATTTCGTAATCGGATGTCGATAAGGCCTTCAATTCGTGGAATGAAACAAAATCACAAACAAATCTTTCTACGATAGACAGATAAAAACATAAATAATGCAACACACATGCAATTAATTCAGAATATCTGCTTAATTACTGTTTAGGCATTCTTAATCATATGTTTTAAGCCAATCACGGGTCGGGGTTGTTACATTTGTAGAGAAGGATCTGCCCCTTACTATTGATCGTTTTGTGCATACTCTTACTATTGGAAATAAAGAAGTCTTTGGCAATATTTTTTGGCAGAAGAATAAGGTGTTGGCTAGTGTCACGATCTAAACCCGTCCCTATAGGTTTAGCATCGTAACCGGCCAGTAATCCTAAGATTACTGAAGGCCTTTGAAACAGATTAGCAAAGTAAAGGGACTAGTGGAAGCAAATATCCAAATATAATGTCCATAGAACTGTGCAGACGTATATAGGATAGAAATTTTAAACTTTATTTACATATATGTGACGTCATAATTTCATCAGTCTTACGCCATCTTTATATACGGATAAAGCCAAAACGAGACTTAGCCCTATTTATAGATAGTACAAAGACTTATCCAACAAAAGAAAGTAAAGACTTAAAACTTGTTCACATGATTTGACCACTAGCAGATGTCAGAACCTCCACGGGAGGCGCATAAGTTGGCTAACACAAAAACAGATCCAGACTAGACATCTCAAGCCTAGTCACATGCCTGATCACCTATATACGTAAATATAAAATATTAGTATACAAAAGGTTCATCAAACCTTTTAAAGTTAATTACATTCCGTGGGATAACCCAATGGCACTGAATAAAATATTAGCAAAACGACCACAATAGATAGAGGACTTAGGCATAACGATCACAACTGATCGACTTAGGCATAACGATCACAATGGATCGACTTAAACATAACAACCACAACTGGTGGACGTGTACATAACGATGACAATAGATTGACATAAGCATAACCGAGATTTCTGTAAATGAAAACATGTGTTCATGGATGTCACATTCGATAATCAAAAGGGATGTAATTCATTCTCATCAAACAGAAGTTTTCAGAAAACCTGTCATATCATAATCACTTCGAAATTCCATAGCATAACTTAACATTTCAGAAAATACTTATCACATTAGACATTTCATAAACAAAACATAGATTTCATAAAACATCATATAGCATAGCCATTTCAAAATGATTTATACGAAAATATCTTTACAAAGACATTACTCACCTTGACTAGTTCGATGTCCTTTCACAACGTTCGAACCTACACATTACATATAACGGTACATATGTTGAAACTCAACGTTCAAACTGAATGAATCATTTCTAATTATTTACTCATGTTGTTTCTTAGTTTATTAATCCTTAATAGGTCATAATTCACGCTTAAGAATGCTTGGAAAGAGATGGGAGTGACGATATGAACTCAAAATGTGTCACGACCCAAACCTGTCCCTATAGGTTTAGCGTCATAATCGGCCAGTAATCCTTGGATTACTAAAGGCCTCTGAATAGAATAACATATAATTAGGGGCCGCAGAAGCAAATATATAAAACATTGTCCATAGAGCAGTGCTAACATATATAGTATAGAAATATAAAACTTTATATACAAATATGTAACGTCAAAAATAAAGTCGTCTTACGTCACATTCATTACAGATGGAGCAAAAAGGGAACTGAGCCCCATATATAGATAAACAAAAGTTTGCTCATATAACAACATAAAACAAAGTCTTAAACGATTACAAAACATGGCCACAAGGCTTGACTTAATCCGGAACCTCCTCAGGAGGCATAAAAGGGTGGCTGACACACCAAAACTCCAGGCAGCAACTTAGGCCTAGTCATGCGCCTGGTCACCTACATACATAATATAAACAGTGAACGAAAGCCTAGTGAATAATAACAGAGTAAAGGGTTAAATGAATGATATCCCACCAGATTTAGAAAAATAGAACAAATTCATATTCAGATTGTTGTTTGAATCATATACAAAAATCAGAATTCATGCTTGTTCATATGTGATATATCCATTAGTGTAACAGATCAAATACAGAGCTTTAAGGGTCATACTTGTCAGTTCCACAAAGGAACCTCCGGTACTGGGAACAGATAACATACTTGTTAGTTCCATAAAGGAACCTCTAATACTGGAAACAGATAACATACTTGTTAGTTCCATAAAGGAACCTCCGGTACTGGGAATAGATAACATACTTGTCAGTTCCATAAAGGAACCTCCAGTACCGGGTACAGATAACATACTTGAGCCATGGAATTGTTGCCACGAATACTTTTCAATATTTGGACTATCATTCATTGATACAGAACATAGCATTTCATGAAAACAGATCATTTCTTGTCATATCATATAGGAAAATACTTAAACGTGAACATAGCTTTACAAAGTTATTACTCACAGATGGCGCCAAAGCAAACAACAGAGCAGATAATTCAGGTAACTTGCGACGCATGACCTGCACAGATACAAAACGAATACGTACTGAATTACACACCCAGAATTATTAACTCAGTTATTTCTTCTTAGGTGTGTTTCTATTTCTTATCATCATTATTATGTCTTAACTAGGGCTTAGGAATGCCTAGGATGTAATGAGGATGCCAAAACAGGCTATTCAACACTTAGACAAATTTGCTGAAAATAGAGGTCTCGCTCGAGCGTAACTTCCCTCGCTCGAGCAGACGGCCAAATATGTGAGTGATCGCTCGAGCGCAACTTCCTTCACTTGAGCAGTCTGTAAACTTTGCAAAAGTACTAGTTGTGTGAATTTTTCACTCGATGGTCGCTGGAGCATATGACTGAGGTTTTCGCTCGAGTGCAACTTTTATCGCTCGAGCAGTCTGCAAAAATAAGAAACTTCTAGGAGTATGAATTTCACGCTTGAACCAACTATTTGTCACTCGAGCAGGAGTGCAAAATACAGAGTGGTCACTCTAGCGCAAGATCTGTCGCTCTAGTGGTGAGGTCGAATTTTGGAATTTCCAGATTCACCTCCAAACTTCAAAACTCATCTTTAACCTTTCAAAACACATCCGTTGGGCCCAAAACTTGAGAAAACAAGTCTAAACTTGGAAAACATAAAGAATCAAAGATCATTTCATGAAATCAAGGCCTATAAGCATGTCAATTATACAAACTCAAGCTTGAAATGTGAAAACATAACATGAACATGGCATGCATGAAATGATTTGAGCTCCAAGTTTCCAAATCATGAGCAAATGAGATGTTTAGGTCAAAAACATGTTGAATTCTTTGAATTAAACCAAGATATGGGCATGCATGTGAAAATTCTTCAACTCCACTCTAAATGTAAGAGAATTTGCATGCATGTATGGTAACCTTTCTAATTCTACTTTCCTAGCTCAATTCTTGTTCTAAGTTCTCTTGAATTCATGTAATACATCTCAATTACACAAGTAAAGGCTTAAATCCTTACGTCACTCTTGATTTAAGCTCTAGGTTGCTATATCTTTAAGCTTCCAAGCCAATTCCCTTAATTCCCTAGCAAATCTCCTAATTAAATTCAATTCCTCCATTTCTCTCTCTCTTTCTCACGCGTGTAGGCTCAAAATGATGAAGAGAGGATGACTCAAAGTGGTGTAATAGCCTTCTATAGGCATGATTATGGAGTTTAATTAATTAAGCTTACTACTAATCAATTGAGCATTATTTAATTCTAATTAATTCGTTCAAATCAAATTTCAATTAAACGTAACATAAAATTCTAAAAATTCCACGTAACATAAATGCCAAATCAATTTCTTGATTGGATGCCGATAAGGCCTTCAATTCGCAAACCAAAACAAAGACACTAAAAGATATTTCTACAAGAGACAAATAGAAACACCAATAATGCAATGCATATGTAATTAATTCAGTATTTTATCTTGATTACTCATTAGGCATAATTAGTCATGGTTTATCAGTTAATCATAGGTCGGCGTTGTTACAAAACGCCTTTTGAAAACATGCTGAGAATGAGCTGTTGGCTAGAGCCATGTTTTGATCGCTAGAGCCATCTTCGCTCGAGCCACCATTTGGTTGCTCGAGCCAACTTTTGCAGAGTGAAAAATACTAGGAGCTCGAAATATTGGCTCGAGCCAGCCATCTGTGAATTTTCTAGGTTTCTACACAGAAAATTTGAGTTTTGAAAATGCATTTTAACATGTAAAAGCTTCCATGGCCGTTCCAAACTTATGAAAACACTTTGATAATCATAAAAACATTTTAGAAAACTCAAATACAAGATCATTCATAAATCATTTGCTCAAAACTTCTATACATGCATCAATTCAGCTTCAATTCTCTTCCAAGACTTTCAAAACATGGATTTAATCTTCAAAACTTCATAATTCATGAATGCATGTAAGGTATGATCCTTAATTCATGCATAAACAACATGAGTCATGCTCAAAAGGGTGAAACTAACCAAGATTATACATGCATGGATGATTTAACTTCTAATTCTTCATCCTATGCTCAATTCATGCAATTAATCTCATTATCTTCTTCAATTCATATAACTATTGACTTAAGCTCATAAATTAAGCTTCAAAAACTCACCTAGAGCCTTGAATCGCACTTGTATTAGGCAATTCTTTGAGTTCTATTTCACAATTCTCCAATTTCCTTGAAATTCATCAAGTTCTTGTTTCCCTCTCTCTAAAATGGTGTTATCTCACTCTCTAAAGTTCTCCCTTAGCTTTGTATAGATTATGAGCTCAAAGATTATGAGCCTAAGCACTAACTCAGCACATATATATATAGTGATTAGCTTAAACTAAGCAAACATGCTTAAGGTTAATTAATTACACTTAGTTTAATCAATTTAATCTAATTAATTTACCAAAATGTTCTAAAAATTCCAATAACTTATTCATGTAACAAATTTCAGTTTCGGATGCCAAAAAGGCTTTCAATTTTCATATCATAATAGAAATTACGCCAAATATTTCTACGATGAACAGATAGACATTCAAAATCACACCAATCATATAATCACATGCATAATTACCTCATAATTTCACTTAAACACGTGATTAATTTTCTTAATTACTAATTAATAACTAATTATGGAATGAAGTTGTTACAGCTAGACTGAATGGTATCTAGAAAGCCTTGGGCTCTTCTCCTAACCCTTTTCTCGAACATCTTGAGTCACAACTTGTGCAAGAGTACAATGAGATACTTCTTCAAGAGGAAGTGCTTTGGTTCTAGAAGTCTCGATCCAATTGGCTTATGTTTGGAGATGCTAATACACGTTTCTTCCATACTTCTACTCTTATTCGGCAAAAAAGAAATAGAATTATGGCCTTAAAGGATGATGATGGCTCTTGGTGTACTAATCAGAGGGAACTACAACGTTGGGCTATGCTCCATTTTCAGAAGTTATTTTAGTCTAAACATGATATCTCTATTCCCCCTGTGACTCAATCTTTGCCAAGATTATCCCCTAGAGAGGTGACTATGTTGAATGGTCTTATATCAGCGGATGAAGTCAAGGATGCAGTTTTCTCGATGGGTCCCTATAAAGCCCTTGGCCCAGATGGAATCCAACCTTTTTTCTACCAACAATATTGGGAGGTGATTGGGTCTGCTCTCACCTCAATCATTCAGAACACTTTCGAGTCTGGAGATATCCTATTAGAGTTAAACAATACTTTAATCACCCTCATTCCTAAGGTTAAGCACCCTGTCTAATATGAATCAGTTTCGTCCTATCTCTTTAAGCAATGTTACAATGACGATTTTGTCTAAAATTCTAGTATTTCGGCTACGCCTTTTTCTAGCTAAGATAGTTAGTCCATTGCAGGGAAGCTTCATTCTTGGCTGATAAGCTATTGATAACATAGTGATTGTTCAAGGGTTGTTTCACTCCATGAAAAAGTCCAAGAGTGCAAAAGAGGCCATGACAATTATAATTGACCTCGAAAAGACATACGACCTGATTGAATGGCCGTTCTTGGAACAGGTGTTGAATGAAATTGGCTTCCCTACCTCATGGATCTTATTGATTGTGAAATGTATATCTACCACACAGCTTGCGGTCATTTGAAATGGTGCAACCACTCCGTTTTTTCAGCCAACCCAAGGGTTACAGCAAGGATATCCTCTTTCCCCCTATCTCTTCCTATTTTGCATTGAGAAATTGGGCTAGAGTATATTGGAGGCTGTTGTTTAGAAAAGTTGAAAACTAGTTAAAATCTGCAAACAGGGTCCCATGATCTCTCATCTCTTTTTTTGCGAATGATATGTTTATGTTTGGAGAAGCTTCTAGCAAGCAAATTTTAGTGGTAAAAGAAATTATGCAGTCCTTCTGTGATAACTCAGGTCAACGTATAAATTTTCAAAAGTCCAGAATTTTCTTTTTACCTCATGTTGCTCATAACACCGGTCAAGCATTGAGTGCGGAATGTGGCATTCCTATCACACATGACCCAGGCAAATACTTGGGTGTTTCTTTGCTTCACAATAGGGTCTCCAAGAATACTTACAAACATATAATGGATCGGGTTTGTAATCGATTAGCCAGATGGAAGGCCCGTTAGTTATCATTGGTTGGCCGAGCTACCCTTATTCAATCGATGACATCTTCTATTTCTATCTATTCCATGCAGTCTACATTCCTTCCTAGCTTCGTTTGTGCTAATATTGATAAATGTCATCGAAGATTTCTATGGGGAGGGGACCAAACTCACCAACGCATGTCTTTAGTGGCTTGGGAACAAGTGTGTAAGCCTAAATCAGAAGGGGGTTCTGGGTTTAAGGAAAACAATGGAAATCAATATTGTTTTACTAGAGAAGTTAGGTTGGCGGACTATAAATAAGTTTACTCATTGGGCTGTTACACTCTATAGTAAATACTTAATATCGGGTAAAAAACTATGAGACCCTTGCCTATCCAACTCCTCATATATATGGCGAAGTATCTCTAAAGATGTGTCAGTGGTCAAGATTGGGACTCAATGGCAGGTTGGCCATGGAGGTGAAATCAATTTCTGGTCGGATGTATGGATACGAGATGTTCCTCTTCTACAATGTGTCTTATCTCCTCCTCCTAGTGATGAATTGATATTGAAAGTTACGGATTATTGGCGTGAGGGTGATGGATGGGATTGGGATAGATTATCAAATTGGCTTTCGAGGGATGTGTTAGAGCTCCTTTTACCTATGATAATTAGACCTGGTGTAGAAAATCCTGATCACCTAGTGTCAAAATATTCTACACACAGTACTTTCTCTACCAAATCTACTTATTTATCTATTCGAAATCAAGCCACTCAAATGGAGGAAGCTTAAGAGGATTGGAGAGTAGCATGAAAGACTAAGGGGCCAAATAGATGGAAATACTTTACATGGTTAGCTAGAAATGATCAATTGTTAACCAATGCTATATAACATCAGAGACAACTGGCAGCTGATTTGGTATGCTCGTTGTGTTTTCACCACAATAAAATAACAATTCACGTTATTTGGGATTGCCCAAGAGCAAGAATGGTTTGTATGGGTGTTGATTTTTGACCACACAATCAAAACAGGAAAACTTAGCAGGAGAGCACCAGCAGAATAGATTTAGCCCGAACAACCTGGCACAGAAAGAAAAGAATCCGGTGGTGGTTTGTCCACCCGGGGACACTCCGACGATCAAGTCAGTAATTATCTCTCAAAGATAGCCAATAGTGCTTAACTCACTAGACAGAGTAACCAAAAAACATCCCTTAGACCCACGAGGGTGCCTTACTTTTATAGCCAACACTAACCTGATCCCTGTAGAAGCCTAGCTTCAATGGACTTTGGCTCAATGCTCATCTTGGACTCCCAACTAGCTAGAGATAAACTCCTTAAGAGCTTTAGCTTTATGCATACTAAGGTCCTCTCCAGTTCTAGGACTCTTATCCCTTATCCGCTCATCTCGGATTCCAGTATCTCCGCAGATAACCTCGACCTAGCCAAGATCACCTCGCCATCATGACCAAGACACGTGGCACCTCGGCTGACAATTCAGCGTTACCTTGGCCACGTGTTGTCATTCACAAAATATGTCCCCACAACTGCCCCCTAGGTTCTATTACCTCGGCAACCTGAGGTGATGGAACCTACATCGTTTATCCATATAGCACGTCGACTAAGCCTTACTCTATCCTTCATAACCGAGATCATCACCCGTCAGTTTCACATGACCAAGACTCTGCAGTTTACTTTATCAATGACCAAGAACCAAGAACCGAAAACCAAAATTTTCCAGTTCCTTAATTGAGATTGCTCCTCTAGCCAAGGTTTTTATTCCATTAAATCAAGAACTCCAAAAGTTTTATCTGCGCATGAGCTATCATGCACGGTTTACTTAACCATTTTCTCCACATGTCGCTCCCTCATTGGTTCGTACCTGACACGCGCTATCAGGTCGCGTCGCTTCTGTGCACACCGCTTAACAGACACATCGTCCAAGGCACATTATTATGATTTGTCGCATTTTTCATAATTTCAACAAAACTCCTCCCTCTCTCTTCGTCTCTTCACCTTTGCAAAAAATACAATCTCCCTCGTTTCACAGATTCTCTCTCTCCAAACTTTCATTCTCGAACCTCCATCACTGTCTCTTCAAAGCTCTAAATCCGTTCCGATTACCTCCTCCGGTAATCTGTTTGCAACCATTCACGTCATTGACTCTGGCGATACCCATATCGGCGCTCATTTCGCTTGGTAAGTCACAATTTCCTTCATTTTCAGTTTTCCACTATTCCTTTGACATGTTTCAAGTCTGCTATACGTTTAAATGCTATTTGTCACCATTGCATATCAGTTTTTGTTCTTAAATCCCTGTTGTGTTTTGAATTTCATCATTTGGGTGTCAAACATTTCTTGTTTACGACTTTGTGTTGTTTAGTTTGTCTCTGGATCTACATATGTACTGTGGACTCGCCTTTTTCGGCCCCCTTTCGGAAGGTTTGAAAGAAGCCCTATAGTTCGGACTCCCGTGGTTCTGAATCTAATCTCACAAGTGCAATATGAAATCGATAAACACCAAATAGTCTAAATCTGGAAAATAGTTTTGGAAAATTGATTTTGAATCAAAAAGTGTCAAAATTGGACTGTTTTGCCAGATACAGAGTCGTCACCTAAATATTTTATTTTGAAAAAATTTAGGAAACCCATGACTTGTGCCAAAGGCCATATGTCTGTCATCACCAAAGTTGCCTTGGTTCGGGAACTTAGGTACGAGAGGGAAAGGTCCTGAATTGAGCACCCCCGCTCGCTTGACCAAAGATCGGCCTCTACTAATCATGATATGATATTTTATAAACATTATGTGTTCTTATTCCGGTTATTAAGCTAGCTTTACTATGTGATGCGCATAAGCAAGTATAGACTAGTTTGCTCGAATTGGAACAATTCAATTTCATGTTTGTTTTTGCGAAAATGGTTTGAATTTGTCACCTCAAGTGGGCTTAAAAATGCGGATTTGCCACCAAACAAGGTGGGCTTAAAACATTGATTTGCCACTCAACAAAGTGGGCTTAAAAAGCACATTTGTTGAATCGTTCCAATTCAAACAACAAGCCTTCATTCACAGGTATTCATGCAGTTTAGCATTTAAGCACATAGCCTCATGGTAAGCATGCTAATCATGGTATCATGGCAATCACACTCATTAACGTATGTTAAAGCGTAAAAACTTACCGAGTACTCCGAGCCAAAACAAAAACTAATTAAAAAAATGCATGATCCTAACTATACAAGATACTTAATGCAGCGCATGCAAAGAATGCAATTGATAGGTTCGGCTACTAATATGGCATATGAATCAATTTGAACAACATGCGATTAAACAAGTATCCAAATAAGTATTGAAAGTGCAATGCAGTTTGAATAATGCGCCGAGTCTCAGTGCATGCAAGATAAATGAATGGATGCAAACATGCAAGCATAAGGTATGCTAATTGAAAATGTCCCTAATCTAACCATCAAAAGCGATTAAATAAAAAGGGGAAAGACGTGGGATTGGAAGACATATACACATGCACGCACACTTATTACAACATTACGCCCTCACGAAGGAAGGTCCGAATGAATAAGGGCTAATTAGCTACGCTAATTAAGCTAACTAATTATTACAAAACTTGAATAAATAGCTAAACTAATTAACTAATTTATTACAACACTTGAAATGAATACTAACTATCTAAGCTAATTAAAATAAATTAATTAGGCTAAGCTAATTAAATATTACAACACAACTAATTAGCTACAACTAATTGGACTAATCAAGTATTACAACACAATTCATTATACTAATGAAACAATTAGAACAATCAAAAGCATTTGATAAGGACACCAAGGAAGATGGATGGAGGTTGCATACGTATTGCCAGAAAGCTGCTATGTTTGCTTAGGCTGCCTCTGTTTCACCTTCAGCCACTGCCTCTGTTTCTGCAAACCGCACTGCTGGCCAAACACCAAGGGCCAGCCGTGCATTACTAACAACCGACCGGGCCTACAGAGGGCCGGCCGTGCATTGATTTGGTGCAAAGCTCTGTTTCTTTGAAAGAGAAGTAAGCTCTTAGTTAACAAACTTGATTCCAACACCCTTAAGTTTATGAAACTTAGTTTGAAATCTCAACAAAGCTTCAAGAACAAGCTCCAATGGTGTATGCATTGTGTATGTATAGTTCAAAAAAAGGTTTGAAGGTTAAAGGAATAAGGAAGATGGTTTTAACTCTCAAAGTCTTTTGAAATTTTTTTCTAACCTTGAATTCTGAATGCAGGAGCTCTACTTATAGAATTTGTGCCAAAAATATCAAAAATATCTTCAAACAAAGATATTTGTTCAATTCTCGCCAGCTGTCTGTCTAACGCCATCGAGGCCTGGCCGGGCCTCCAAACACACGGCCGGCCCTCAAAACACACCTTCAGGCCTAAAAAAAGGCTTGGGAAAAGTTTTCATCGAGGCCGAACCGGGCATCAATGAAGCACGGCCGATTATACATAGACCCGGCCGATCCTCAAAATCTGCATTCAGGCCCAACTTCAAATGGGCATAACTCCCTCATCCGGACTCCTTTGCAGGTCATTCTTGAGTCCAAAGTGAAGCCCCAGAAGTCTAATTTCCAATGGTGGCAACCTCACATCAAAATTCCAAGTGTACAAAAGAATAGGCCTAATTTAGTGAAGGCTGCTCGGTTATCTCTTAACAGTTTATGCCTAACTTCTTCCCCAACTAGGTTTCTTCCCTCCACTCTTATTTTCTTCAACTCCAAACCTCTAAACAAGATGTTAAAAAAGATTTTCCAAAGAGTTCACCTCTCTTCTATTTATTTTCACTTTGTCCTTGCTTGGTTTACCGAAAAGTGCAATTTTCAACGACATGTGAGCTTCAGAAAATCGTAGAAACATTTTCAAAAATATTTTGAAAGGAGGGTTTTAAGGTTTAAAATAATTTTGGCCAAAATGGGGTGCAAGGTTTGGGATTAGAACTTGAATCCAAATTTCTTCGCTGAGAATTCAAAAGATTGCACTGTGTAACTTTCATCATCGGGTGTTTGGAATAAAGCGCCCAAGTCTTAAGGGCGGTCAAAAATGGGGTGTCTACAGTTGCCCCTCTTTGACAGAGCTCGAAGCCATGAAATGACGTGAGTGAATGTCAAAACCCAAAGACGACCCATTTTGACAAGGCTGTAAGACTTGGGTAAACAAACAAAACGCAGATGCAATTGGTTGAACCCGAAGGTTGCCTACGTATCCTGTTGCAAGGAATCAAACCAGCATAGTTCATGGGCATGATGCAAACGATACACAATATAACAAAACAATGTAATGAAATAATCAAACCGCAAGCAGTGCAAAACCACAAGAATACCATAAATGGATGGAGATGCAAATCAAACTACGTTTAACACAGAAAAGGTGCCGGAACCCTCAAACCACAATTCCTGCAGAATAAGTGTGTGCACATGCAGAACTATGTGTTTCACAGAAAGAATACAAATATAAGTGAGGAATGATCGGCTGTGGAAAGATCATCATCTTAAATGCTGAATGTAACAAGACAAAGTACAATGCAATGGATGCAATGGATAAAGTGAATAAAGGGCGTAAGCCAAACCACATATTGCCTAGAAAAGGTATGGACACAAAACAAACTACGTCTAACACAGAAAAGGTGTCGAAACCTTTAGACCACAATTCTTGCAGAATAGGCGCGTACACATGCAGAGCTATGTCTTAAAGTGAAAAGTATGGACACATATCAAACTAAGCTTAACATGGAAAGGATGTAGGCGATAAAATAGATAATGCAGTAGATGAATAGGGTGACATACTCCAACCACGCTAGAATCGTGAGAGGAGGAAGAACAAATCCCAAACACGCTGAAATCGTGAGATGAGGTCCTGAGAAAACCATTCAGGGGCACGTTCCACGCATCTTGAGATAAATTCCAAACACGTTGAAATCCTCTGAGGAAAGGGACACTCTAACCACGCTGAAATCGTGAGAAGAGGTCTAAAGAAAACCATCAGGGACGTGTTTCACACATCCTAAGATAAATTCCAAATACGCTAAAATCGTGTGAGAAAAGGGACACTCTAACCATGCTGAAATCGTGAGAATAGGTCCAAAGAAAACCATCAGGGGCGCGTTCCACGCAACCTGAGATAAATTCCAAACACGCTGAAATCATGTGAGGAATGGGACACTCTAACCACGCTGAAATCGTGAGAAGAGGTCCAAAGAAAAGCCGTGAGGAGCGCGTTCCACGCATCCTGAGATAAATTCCAAACACGCTGAAATCGTGTGAGGGAAGGGACATCCTAACCACGCCAAAATCGTGAGAAGAGGTCCAAAGAAAAACCGTAAGGAGCACGTTCCAGGCATCGTGAGATAAATTCCAAACACACTGAAATCGTGTGAGGAAAGGGACACTCTAACCACGCCAAAATCGTGAGAAGAGGTCCAAAGAAAAGTCATCAGGAGTGTGTTCCACACATCCTGAGATAAATTCCAAACACGCTGAAATCATATGAGGAAAGGGACACCCTAACCACGCCGAAATCGTGAGAAGAAATCCACAGAAAACCATCAGGGACGCGTTCCACGCATTCTGAAATAAGCCCCGGGGGACAACGATCCTTAACACTGCTTAGCGTAAAAGGATAAAAGATACAAGATAATGCAAGATGCAAATAAGTGCAATAAGTGAGATGATATGATACATGTTATAAGCAATGTAGTGCATGATGTTTAGGGAATGCAATAAACAAACAAATTGGCGCTTTAAAAAGCACCTCATGGGGTGAATGGCGATGAATTGCTCTACTCTGACAGGGGATCTCCCCCTTGTGTTCTTCGAACTCTTACCTTCAACTCACAGTACAAAGGTCCTGAAATGCGGACAAGGGGTAACCTCTGCATGTAGAAGCCACAGATGCCGCTTTTCTTCCCCGATCATATTCACAACTTTCCCTATTCTCCAACAAGGTGACAGACTAGGTTGGTTCAATATCCAGAATTGAGGCGCACACATGCTATCTCAATCTATGGGGCTACCATACAGATTTCAAGCCAAAGATACACCCTTGGGTATTCAAACCAGACTTTAGTCTCGGAAATTCCGAACCTTTGTGTTCTAGGTATCGCCATTCGAACTCTAGTTTCCATCGTCATAGTTGGTCTCCAAGGAACTCATTGCAAACACAGCTAAGACGCCATTGGCAAGGAAATGGTGCTCAGGGAGAGCACTTCTGATCGCCATTCTGGTTTGAAACAGGCTTGAGCTTGAGGTAGATGTGCACTCACACTTTGGAGCAAAGACAAGGCCTGAAAAAGTACATCTGGAATGCAATCTCGAAATTTTCTGGAGTTGAAACAAACTAAAATGTTCCAAATTTTCCCTCTTTTCTTTTGCTTTGCAGTCCGGAACCTATATAGCTTCAGATAGGTCATTGTTCTATTGTTTTCACATGATCTGGGTTAAACCCTGTAATTTATGAAAGAAAGAATCCTGTTTTGTACAAATGTGAAGAATGGCATGGCACTCTGAGCACAAAACGATTTTGTTTTTGAAATTGAAATTGAAAAATGAGTTCTTAACCGAGTATTGAGCCTACGACTGACCATAGTCTAAACGACTCAAAGGAAAACAAAGTAAAATAACCTAAACACAAACATTTACACTCACAACGACTCAAAACAAGAATCGAGACAAACAAAAACAACAAACACAACACTCGGGTATGTTCCAATAGCAAGAGACCTCTCAATTCATGAGGAGCCTGCTTCTCCAAGTATTGTTTCCCACATTTTCTTATTTGTGATTCTCACATCACTTTGGCACTCAATCTCTATTTCTTTGACAAGCCCTTTCCTCACTTTTCCTCTCAACGCATATCTCTCTATTCTTTAATCTCTCATATTTTCTGTTTGTTTTCTTGAGTCTGAATCATGTCCTTTTTTGTTTTTCTTTGACTTGTTTCTAGATTCTTGCCGTTGATTCTTGTTTCCATATAGATTTTGGCTTGGGATTTGATAAATAAATCATATACTTAGAAAAAACTGAACCAAAACCCCCCTTAGATCCAAAAAAACCCTAGAAGCTGCCAGATTTGGGTTTAGCCGAGGTTTTTAAACCCACACCAAACAATCTTTTCTAAAATTTTGCCCTAATTTCATCAGTCGACATCATGGGTATGTTCAGGTGGAGAGTAGACACCCTAGAAAAACTTGAGTATTTTAGGAGAGAGTTCTCCATTCCAACCGACGTCCATCTGAGGTTAGCTGGGGAGGAGGACTCCATCATGTCTAACGGAGACTCTATGTCCTTTCCCATTGTTGCATTCATCAAATGTGGACTTCGGTTTCCCTTTGATACTCTCTTTCGAGAAATCCTCCATTACTACAAACTCAACCCGATGCAATTAGTCATTAACTCCTATAGGGTTATCAATGGTATAATTACTTTAGCTAGCCGAGAAAACGCTAGGATAACACTAGCTGACATCCAATATTGTTATACCATATGTGGCCTAAAATCCGAAAAAAGTTACATCTATTACCTCAAGTTGAGATCCACAGCCTACAAACTCATAGCCGACCACCTAGACTCTAACAAGGGTGCTGCAGATGATTACTTCATCGTCTTAGGCAACTGGGAATTTGCACCTGACGACGACCTCCATCTCTATCCTTTGCGCCGATCAGTGTTTAAAGAGGGTGATGGTAAGAGCTGAGTTAACTTTTTAATCATATTTTGGCTAGGATTTGTCAGTTCATATTTGTTTTTTGTAATGTTCTTCTTCTTATTTTGTTTGCAGCTCTTCCCCAGCCAGCAAAGGACTTTTGACAGACTTTCTTCCCCAATCCTGATTTGAAAAGGCTCTTAGGTTTGGAGATCAACAAGCGCAAAGCCCTTTTGCTGCTTAACTACGTCCCAATCTACAAGTTCGTACTACCTAACGTCCCACGCTGGAGTAAGATTCCCCCTTTAGCAACAACTCCAACAGTCGCTTCCTCACCAAGGCCAGACCAAGCCTCATCTTCTGATCCAACTGAAGGTGCATCCACATCAGCCCCCCAACTTATCCCGACATACCAGCGCCAACACCGACATTAAGCTCTAATCTCTGCCCCTGCTGGCAGAACTCGCAGCCGCAAACGCCGATATTTTAAGGCATCGGCTTACGACCCAGCCATCCTCCAACCGCCCTTCCAGCAATACACTTTGGCACCACAGTAAAAGTCGTTTCCATTGCCGACGAAATGGGCCGCAAACTGACAATTGTTGAAGACCTTTTAACCAACATCCCAGGGGTTGTGACAGTGCAATCCTCGCCTTCTCCATCCCAATCAAAGCCAAAGCCGAAAAGACTAAAGAAGGCCAAGGCTAAACCCACAGTGACTCAGATTGATTCTGAGGACACTGTGCCGATCTTGAAATTAGCCGATGTAGAGAAGAGCCAAACAGCCGCCGAGAAAAGGCCAGCCGAAGTCGATGCATCTGATTCCCAATCGCCCAAAAGGACGAGGTTTGACCAACCTGAGGGCAGCTGCAACTTCCTTCGTAATATGACCTGGGCTCCCGAGATCATGGTGGATGACAGACCCCTGACAGCCGGCGACAGCGCAATGAATCTTGAAGTCGGCGTAGCCCTGTCAACGGCTGTTCTTTTACCAGAAAATATGAACCGTATGGCCGAATTGCATAAATATGAAAACTTCGCCATTATGATGCAGCACTCGGTCTTGGCAAGTCTCTTTCTTACTCTTTTTGTAGTCTTTCTTTACTTAGGCCTGGTTTGGCATAATACAAAAAAGTCAAAAAGTCACTATCCTATTTAAATCACATCATCTCATTTAAATCACATCATCTCTCTACCACATCACTTCAAACCCAACCCATATTTCACGTTTTTTCGTAAAAAGTCAAAAAGTGCACTTAGGCCTCGTTTGGCAACAGGCCGGTTTAGCCAAAAAGTCAAAAAGTTACTAAAAATGTCAAAAAGCCAACAACCCATACCAAAAAGTCAAAGATTCTCTTTTCTCTCTACTTTTTGCACATCTTTTCGTAAAAAGTCAAAAAGTCATCCCAAACATACTAGTTTTTTTTAGCTCATATTTTAACCAAATAGCCAAAAAGTTACTAAATTAGCCTGTTCCCAAACGAGGCCTTATTTAGATCATCCCAAACAACCCCTTAGTCAAATTTCACTAATCTATTTTACTTCTTGCAGGCCATCCAGCATGCTCATTCATACGCGGTCAAGATCGAGATGACAAGGAAGAAGTTGGCACAGAAGACCAAGGAAGCTGTCAAACTCCTTTCCTCACTCAATCGTGTCGAAGCCAATAATCGAGCTCTGCTGGATCAGGCTAAGGCTTCCAAAGCTGCTCAGGATTTGGCCGAGAAAAAAACAAAAATGGCTGATGCTGAAGCCGAGGCTGCCAGAGCCGATCTTGAGGTTGCCAAGGCCAAGGCTGTTGATTTAGAGGCCAAGCTTCAAAAGGCCCTTGACTCAAAGGAGGCTGAGGTCAAGGCGACTGATGAAAAGGCTTATGAAGAGGGACAAGCTGTCGTCCGTGACCAATACAAAGAACAAGTTAACCTGGCTTCCAACCAAGGTTATTACCTTAGTTGGACGGTAGCGCTCAATAAGTTATCTGTCCTAATGGACTCCAACCTCCGAGACGTCAATCAACTTCAAGTGCCCTTTCCTCTAGAACCCAAGGAATCTGGTGTAAAAGCCGACGACAATGATGCCGAGGATGGTGATGAATGACGAAGTGGAGGAGGAGGCTGCTACTGATGCCAAGTCCCTCACCCTAAATAAGAAAGTTCTAGACATAACTCAAGACGAGGAGGATGACTTGGCTTCCAAGGGCGTCTCTCCCAAACCAACCACCTCTGAGGCTGAGGTCCAATATGCTGAAAGGAGTCTAGATCAGACATTACTTGAAATAGACACCGAGATCGCAACCAAGAATAGTGCAACACCGCCAACCAAGGTTGAGAAGTCACAGACCAATCCTAGTACTTAGGATATTTCATCTTTGCTTTGCACTCTTTCTTTTTTCAGTTGTATTTTGTTTGGATGACTTTTGACTTTTCCAATTTAGCCGACGTGCCGTTTTTGTTTTTGATGAACAAGTAATCTCTTATGCAAGGCCGAAGTGACTTTCCGTAGCTGAACAAAAGTTCCTTTTCTGAATGCAAGTCTGATTTCTTTTTTCAAGTGTTGTATGCCTTCTTTTCTTCCATGTATGTTTACTACTTCCATACTTAGAATAATTTTGCATTTCTTCAAAATTTACCTTAGCTGTATAATGACTCTGGAATATAATACCTCGGATATAAACCTTGAATGTTTTCGTCGGCCAACCATCGAAATACCTCGGCTAACACTTAAAAATATCAAAATATTTGTACAAATGTTTATTCAATATTGCTTTTTTATCTTCATGTGTTATCTTCTTTTAAGACTTTACCCTTTCCTGCAATTAATGTTTCATATTCTACTTCATTGTTTGAGGCTTTGAACCCCAAACAAATAGACTGCTCTAACATTCGCCCATCTAGAGATACCAACACCACTCTTATCCTTGCTCCTTGACGGTTTGAACTCTCATCAACAAACAGGCAGAAGGAGTCGCCGATGTAAATATCGCAGGGCTTGAGTTTCTCTTCTTTCTTCTACTCTACTGTGGGGTATTTCATTCCCAGCTGAGTCTCTTCTTGTTCCCCTAGACATCCTAAGCCGCGGCTCATAGGAGCCCGACGTGGGATGGCACCAGGTGTGAACTCGGCCACGAAGTCGGTAAGAACCTGGCCTTTGATTGTTGTTTTGGGCCTAAATTCCAGGTCGTATTGGCCCAATACTACTGCCCATCTGGCAACCTTGCCTGTCAGATCTCCTTGTTATAGCAGGGACTTCAAGGGATACTCAGTTAATACCACAATCTTGTGGGCTTGGAAGTAATGATTCAACTTTTTGGAAGCCATCATTAAAGCTAGTAACAATTTCTCCAAGGGCAAGTACCTGGTCTCTGCGCTTGCTAGGGTTTTACTCACATAATATACTGCCCTTTGTTCACCCTTCTTTTCTCTGATCACCACTGTACTCACTATATGCTGAAACCGCCAAGTATAAGAATAGCTCATCTCCAGGCATTGGATTTAACAGAATTGGAGCTGTTGTCAGGTACTTCTTCAAGTCGGCCAAGGCGACTTCACACTTCTCTGTTCACAAAAAATCTGTGGCCTTTAATAAACTGAAAAATGGTTTACATTTATCTGAACTTCTGCTTATAAACCTATTGAGGGCTGCGTCCCTTCCTGTTAACATCTGCACTTGTTTTGCCGACGTTGGGCTTTTCAAGTCCAGGATAGCCTTGATTTGGTCTGGGCTTGCCTCAATGCCCTTTTTGGTAACCAAGTATCCCAAGAACTTACCAGACCCAACTCCAAATGCACATTTCGAAGCATTGAGTTGGAGCCGATATGTTCTAAGGATGTCGAAAACTGCCTTCAAGTCAGCCAGATGATCCTCAGGTTCTTTGGTCTTCACAACCATGTCATCAATGTATACTTCTACTATTTTGCTAATCAAATGTTTGAACATCTTAGTCACTAACCTCTGGTAGGTTGCTCCTACATTTTTCAACCCGAACGATATCACTTTGTAGCAATACAACCCTTTTAGGGTGATAAATGCAGTCTTCTCCTCATTAGAGGGGTACATTGCTATTTGATGGTACCCCTTGTAAGCGTCCAGGAAGCTCATCCTTCCATGCCCTGAAGTGGCGTCCACCAATTGATTGATCTTGGGGAGTGGGAAACTGTCTTTGGAACAAGCCTTATTCAGGCTAGTGAAGTCCACGCAGACCCTCCACTTCCCATTCTTCTTTTTCACAACAATTGTGTTTGACAACTAAATTGGGTAGTTTACCTCTCGAATGGCTCTAGCCTCTAACAATTTGTCCACTTCATTCTCTATTGCCTCCACATGAACCAACGTTGGCCTCCTTGCTCGCTGAATGATGGGTTTAACTGACCTGTCTATGTTCAGTCTGTGGCATGTAACTTCAGGGTCAATGCTAGGCATCTTGTAGGGCGTCCAGGCAAACACCTCTATGTTTGCTCACAAGAATGCTTCTAACTCCATTTCCTCCTTTTCAGCTAAGCCTGAGCTGAGAAGAAAGAAGCGCTCTTCATCCTCTTGCTGAACCAAAATTTTCTTCAAGGCTTTCTCGCTTTTGTCAGCCGGCTCTTCGCCGACGTCATCTAGGACCTCCATGTCCTCGTCCTCAATCTCTACTGTTTCTGTTTCTCATACGTTGCAGATGGATTTCATTGCTTCCATGGAGCAATTCTTTGCTTGTACCTGATCCCTTCTGATCTCCTCAATTCCATGCTCTGTTGGGAACCGCAACAGCTGGTGCAGTGTTGAGGGAACGGCCTTCATTACGTGCAACCATGGCTTTCCCAAGATGACATTGTACGGGAAGAGAGTGTCAATTACTATGAACTCTGTGTTTACCTTATTGGTGCCTGCCTGTACCTCCAAATTTATTGCTCCTAGGGGCCATGTCGGAGTTCCATTTAACCCGACCATCGGGCTGTTGGACTGCTCCAAATCATCTCGATGAAGGCCGAGCTCCTTGTAATATCTGACATACATGATGTCACAAGAGCTGCCTTGGTCAATTAGAATGCGCCTTACCTGACATTCTCCAATCTTGAGGGTCACTACTAGAGCATCGTTGTGTGGATACTGCACTATGTCTAGGTCTGCTTCAGTAAAGGACACCATTGGTCCCTGGTACTCGTCTGCCCTAGGCCTCTTTTGCTGGACCTGATATACATGTTGTAAGTGTTTCACCCTCTGAGTTTCCCCACGTACCTCATTCTCATTGACCCTTGAGTGAATCACATTGATCACTCAAGGTCCGTCTGCTTGCGGTTGTGGTGCTGGTGGAGGTGGTGCTGCCGGTGCTTGGGGCAGCCTTGCTTGTTCTTCTCTCGTTCTGGCCTTATCTACCAGGTCCCTTAGGTGACCTTATCTAACCAGGTCTTCTAGATGTGTCTTTAGGGCTTTGCACCCCTGAGTCAGATGCCCATTCTCATTGTGGTAGGCACAATGCTTCCCAAGGTTTATTCCCATAAATTCGCCAGGAATCTTTTCTAGCGTTTTATTATACGGCTGGTTCCTGATTCTTTCTAGAACTTTATAAACCGGAATCCGGAATACAGTGGTGACTGCCTGTGCAACCTTCAATCCTGTCTCTTGCCTGTTATATCCAGTATTACCTCGGCCTCGCTTCGGCGAGTCGTTTCTCTTCTCTTGTTTCGATGCCTTTGTCCCCGGCGTATCATCTTCGACTCTCGCATATTTCTCGATCCTGGCCATTAGCTTCTCCAGACTTTTTGGCAGAGTTTTTGCTAGTGACTTTCGAAGCATATAGTCAATGTTCAGGCCGTTCTTAAAAGATACGACGGCCAACTCTTAGTTGCACCCGGGTACTCGGTTAAACACCTCGTAATGCCCTTTGGCATAAGCCCTGAGGCTTTCATCCTTTCTAATTCTCAGAGTCATCAGGGAGTCTACCCACAATGGCTGTAGTTTGTTTGTAACAAACCTAGCCACAAACATCTCGACCAGGCCTTCCCAACTTTTCACAGTTCCTTTCGGGAACTTGTAAAACCAATCTAATGCAATTTCCCCAAAGGATGAAGGGGAACACCTTGCAGAGCAACGGCTTGTTTTCAATATACAGTGCCATTGAATTTAAATATAAGCCGACGTGAAAGTTTGGATCGGACTTATCGTCATATATCTAGAACCTTGGCATGTGAAACCTTTTTGGGGCTTCAAACTTATCCAACTCTACTGAGAACGGCATTCTCGGCTTGACCGGAGATGTGACCTCGGCATCTTGTCGTTTCCTTTGGAGATGGTCCCTTAAATCCTCTTTAGTCTGTCCAGGAGCTCGGCTGTCAACGGATTTCAGTTTTTTTGGTGCGCTGTTCCCGGTGTCGTTATGAGTCCTCTTGGACTTCCCTTCATTCATCGTGTCAAAACAAAGCTCATTTCCTTGCCGATATTCCTTGACATAAGTTTCCTTGGCACGAGGTGTCTTCTGAGAATCTGCTCTCCTCGATTCTCCTCGTTCGACCTCCTGTGAATGCCAATACGAATGCTCCTTTGTCCTGTCATGCTGATGGACTACAGGGATTGCTTTTTGCCCCTCTTTCTGGGCATCATTTTTGGCTGTTGGAATCGGCGTGTCTTCCAATGGAAACGATGGCTGCATGACATTGTTCTGCATCATGAAGTTAACAACCGATTGTAGATTTTTCAATTTGTTTGTCATTTCCTTCATTTCGCCATCCCTCCTCAGGCATCTATTTTTTCATACCTGGAGGTCACTTTTGTTGTAATACTCTCATCGGCCTACCTTTTTTGGTACGTCTCCCTCTTAGTCGACGTCCTTTTCCCCGGGATTCTGCTCCTGGGGTTCTTCATTACAATTCTCTTCATCTACATTAGGATCGGTATGTTTGCCACTCCCACTTGGGATGTCGTCCTCAACCTTTTCTTTTTGCCTGTCATTGACCATTTATTCTCCTTACGTTCCCATAGATAGCGCCAAATTGTGGGTGTTGATTTTTGACCACACAACCAAAACAGGGAAACTCAGTAAGAGAGCACCGGCAGAATAGATTTAGCCTGAACAACCTGGCACAGAAAGAAAAGAATCCGGCGATGGTTTGTTCACTCAGGGGCACTCCGACGATCAAGTTAGTAATTATCTCTGAAAGATAGCCAATAGGGCTTAACTCACTAGACAGAGTAACCAAAAAACATCCCTTAGACCCATAAGGGTGCCTTACTTTTATAATGATCAGTGTCTAACTTTCTCTAGAAGTCTCACTTCATAGGACTCTATCTTTTACAAGGATAACATCTATCACAGCTCACACTATTCAGATTAAGATGAACTTCCTCAAGAGTCTCATCTCTATCCAAATAGGTAGTTTGATGTCATCTAGGACTCTAGTCCTCTATCTAAATATCTTGAATTCCGGTATTATCACACCATATCTCGACACCATGGTCTGCCCACGTGGCACCTCGGCTAACAACCTCGACCACGTGGACTACCCAAAAATATGTCCCCACAGTTTGCAAGAGATTATTCCTCCCTCTCACTGGATATTTTTTTTTTCTACCTTTAAATCGATGGATAGATATGAATTTAGGATTGCCGCAGTGGGTTGATTCCAGCTCGGAAAGCTGACCCTTATTATTTATGGCTACTATATCTTCTCTATGGTTTTGGCAAAATCAGCAAATACATGATCCGAGTTTGAGGAGCCCTTTAGATTGCTAGAATATATAGGGTAGAGCACATGAATTCCAAGTTCATAAGGACTGTCTACATAAGGGTCTGAATATGACATCTATTAATATTTCTTGGCAACGACCCACGGTTGGATGGGTTAAGATAAATGTTGATGGTATAGTAACAAAAAAGAGTGGGCATGCTGCGCGTGGTGGGCTAATTCGCTCGGCCTAAGGTTCATGGCTTAGTAGATTCAAGCACTAGGTGGGTTCTTTTACCATTCTTGTTGCTGAGTTGTGGGCCATTTGTTAGGGATTATAGTTTGCTTGCATAAATGGGCATTGCTAGGTTATTCTTGAGTCTAATTCAGTGGAAACCATTCAAACCGTTAAGAAGGCAACTCCTATGCACCTCAAATTCAATATCTGTTAGGGAATTTGGGATTTGATAGATCAAGATTGGGAGTTGGATATTCAATTAATTTGTCAAGAGGCTAATGGGTGTACTGATACTCTTGCAAAAAAAGCTCTTGGAATGAATGTGATGAGGAAGGTGCTGGTTGTTGAGCCTCCTTCTTTGGCTATAGCGTTGGATTATGATCTGTAGGGGACTAGTTCCTCCAGGCGGTTCGTTTGTAGTTCTTTTTTGTGTTTTGGTTTCAGCTCGTTGTTTACCAAAAAAAAAAAAAATTATACTTACACCACACTTTTATCTTATTACACACAACTTTTTCTACATTTTTTATATTATAATTTTATCTTCATATCAAATTATCAAAATAGACATAAAACCTTAAATTTTTGTACCCTTACTTTCTCTAACCCTTAGTCATCTCTCTCGCTGACGCCGACGCCGACGCCGACATCTACACCACCCTACTCATCTTACTAGCACAACATTACCGCTTCGCCGACGCCACCCTACTCACCTCACCACAACACCACTGTCTGGCACCATCTTTCCAATTTCCAACCACCTCTCTTAATCTTGTTACCATATTTGACGGTCGTTCCTTAACAATTAGCTCATATCTCTGTTGTGCCGCCACCCTCGCAGCCTTGCAACCACCACTCCCACCTTTGCAATTATTGTCATTGTCACTTTGTAACCTTAGATCTAAGAGAGAGGAAGGGAAAGAGAGAGACAGAAGAAAGTTTTCAGATATGAAAAGAGGAGGTAGGTGACGATATGGCGATGTTTAAGGGCTACCGAAGAAGGATTGGGGGTGGTGGGGTGAAGCGGAGAAGGGTTGGTAATCTTTGGCGGTGGTTGAAAAGTGGTAGCGGTGGAGAGGGTCGCCGGAAGGGAGATGAAGGAGTAGAGGAAGAGTTATAGATTGGAGGCTTGAGTTGGTAGCAGTGGCTCCTGGAGATGGAGTAGTGGCTACTGGAGATGGAACAGTTCCTGGAGGTGATAGTTGGAAGACTTTAGGGTTTAGAATGTTGGGATGAAAGAGATGATGGTATGTTTGGTATTATGAGAAGTGTAAAGAAATAGAGGAATTTTTGGATATGGTGTAAAAGGAAAATGGGTGTAAGGAGTTTATTTGGTGATGTAAGTAGAATTTCCTTTCTAATAAACTGGTTTTCATTTATCTTTATTGAATTTTTTTCATATTTCGTCAATTTTTTTCTTCTCTTTTCTTCTAAGATGCACCACCTAATCCAAATACTTAAAAAAAAAAAAAAAAAACTCAAATATGAAAAAATTTCACTAAAAATAAATAAAAATTTGTATAAAAATAATTTTTGAAAAATCAAACCAAATAAAGCGTGAGCTTTTGGAGCAAATTAATGGTAATGATTTAAAAATTAAATGTTTAGTACAAAATTTTGATACAAATTCATGTGGCTTATTGTAGTCATTTAATGTAAAATCAAAACATCCACCATTTTGATTTATAATTTAGAAAAAGGTACTATCATATTATTTTGGATAAAATTTTATATGAAAATTGTTATTTGTTGAACACATTTGTCATAAGATATCTTAAAGAGAAAAAAGTTATATATTTGATTGTGACTTGAAAATGGCTAATAGTTGTATTAGTGGTTAAGGGTGTGCGCGGTGCGGTTCGAGCGGTTTGAGAGTAAAATTACAAATCAAATGGTAGGTTAGCGAATTGACAAATTGCGGTTTAGGCAGTTTGACGGATTGACAGATTAAAGAATATTCTAACTAATTATCATATTTTTGCATAATATATAACACTAATTTGTATAATATTTTTTAGATATATAACATAAAGTAATTTTATATAATATGTTTCATATATATAATCACTAATTTGTAATAAATTTCATATCTTAAATCTCTCACACTCATTTTTATATTGATATTTCATTGAAGTTAAAAAATATATATGTATTAGCTATAGCGGAGCGGTTCGATTAGCAGATTATAAATTTTAAAGTTTAAACTACGGTTAGTGGTTCGAGTGGTGCGGATTAATACAGATTGGTGCGGTTTTAGCGGATTAAGCAGTATTTTGCACAGCCCTATTAATGGTGGTGTTGGTGAAGTATGGTGAGGTGGTAGTGAGATGATAGAGGTGGAGGATGTGGTAGTGTATTGATTTTGGTAAAATTTTAATTTGAGAAATATTTTTTTTAAAAGTATTTTCCTTCTAAATGAATTTGTTTGTCAAATATCAAAAAGTACATTTTTATCCAAACAAGTAGAGCATACATTATTTTTCATAAATTTAATAACTCAAAAAATAAAATAAAATAAAATACAAGTTTCACTAATTTTTGATTTGATGACGGAGGGAGAACGTCGTATGGTAGGTGATTAGATCTTAGATCATTTCCAATGATTCACTATATGTTTAATGATTCACTAAATATTTTATTAAATTTAAATTTGATAAAAAAAATTTATTTTTTGCTGCTCCAATGATTCACCAAAGAGTAATCTTGGAGACCCCAAATGTTTTATCAAATATTCTATCAAATGTCTTATATAAAGGGTCCCATACCCATGTGAGATATTTGGTAGAACATTTAATAAAACATTTGAGATCTCTAATATTTTTTTTTACGAAATCTTTTATCAAATTCATGATTTCTCAAATTTTTCATCAAATTGAGAATGGAGGTGCTTTAAATCAAATTACTATTCATAGTCGTTGGATTTTCACCATTGAATATCCCCGGATGTCCTTCGGATGACCACCTCAAGGCAAAAATTTGTGAAAAATTTACATTGACTGGCTAGACATTCGTCTGGTCATCCTCCGGATGATCACCTAAAGACAGAAATTTATAAAAAATTTACATTGACTGGTCAATCTGCTGGTTGTTCACCCGATCAATCGGTGTTTTGATAAAACTTCAAAAACCTCTTACTTGATATCAAATTAATTTTTTACTCAAATTTTTATTCAAATTTAATAAAAATTTTGATCCACCATGAGAAATACTCTCAATAAGTTGACTCTTTAAATAAATTAACCATTAATAACGTGTAAAGATATTTAGGGATTGGTAGGGCCAGAAACGAATCGAGCCGAGCCGAGCTTTGCTGAGCTCGAGCTCGGCTTGTTTACTTATCGAGTTCATTTATTGAGCTCAAGCTCAGCCCGATAAGAAACTGGACTCGAGCTTGGCTCGGCTCGTTAATATTAATGAAACTCGAGTTCGGCTCGATAATTTTTTTTAAAATATTATTTATATATATATTTATATATTATTTATTATATAAATAATGTATTTATACAATTATTTATATACATTTATATATTTGTATATTATTTAATATATAAATAATGTATTTATACAATTATTTATATACATTTATATATTTGTATATTATTTAATATATAAATAATATATTTATTATATAGTTTAAATAAAGATAAACGAATTGAATTTGACGGATTAAACTCGTGCGAGTTCGAACTCGACTTGTTTACTAAACGAACTTAATATTCGAGTTCGAGTTCGACTCGTTTACTAAATGAGCCAAGTCAAGTCGAGTTGAATCGAGCCGAGCCAAGTCCTTAATGAGCGAGTGTTCATGAATAGTTGGATTGATTTGCAACCTTGGGGATTAGGCGTCCAGCTTGGCGCGGCGGCCTTCTGCCTGCTGGGTTGCGGTGGAGTCCGGATTCTCGGCCGCCCTACCCGGCAGCCCCCCCAAAACAACGTCGTTTTGGGGGTTTTTTGTTTTTGTTTTTGTTTTTTTTTTTTCTTTCTTCTTCTTCGTTCTTTTTCTCTCTCTTCGAACCAGAGGGGAGGGGAGAGGGAGAAGAGGGAGGAAGGAGAGGAAGAGGGAGAAAGGAGGAGGAGGAAGGGAAGGGCCGGACTGGAGGGGGCCATAACCACTGGGGGAGGAGGAGGAGGAGGAGGAGAAGGCGGAGGCGGCGGTGCAGCTGTTGTGGCGAGGCGACGAGGCGACAGCCGGCGGCGAGGCGGCGAGGCGACGAGCTACGACGGCGAGCCAAACGATGGCGATGGCCGAAAGAGAAGAGAGAGAAAGCAAGAACGAAGAAGAAGAAAAGAAAAAAAAAAAAAATAAAATAAAATAAAAAAAAAAATCCTCAAAACAACGCCGTTTTGGGGGTCGTTTTGGGGGTTGATGGAAACGGCCGCTGGAAATATTGGCGGAGGATCCTGATTCGGTTGCGGTGGTGGTGGTGATTTCATTTGAGTTGACGTACGGGTGTTTGCTGCAGCTTTTTTGAGCCAGCTTATGGCTTCTGGCTTTTAAAAAGTTATTTTGGACTGTTTGGTTAAACTTATTTCAAACAGCTTCTGATTCTAACAGCTTATTTTAAGTCAAAAAAGCTGATTCTGAGAAGCTGCTCACCCCTTGCTTCTGATTATCAGCTTCTGCTGTGGACATGTTAATTCATGGTTATACTCTTAGATTTTTTTATTTTTTATTTTTTAAAAAATAGAAAAAGACCCAAATGGACTATAAAATATTATTATTATTTTTTATGAAAAATGTAGACAAATAGTGAATAATAAAAAATAAAAATTAATTAAAAAAGCTACTTCACAGCTTATTTAACAAACACTACTCAGCAACTTAAATCTATAATCTAACAGCTATACCAAACAGATTAACAACTTCTGATTAAAGTCATAATCTATAATCTGTTAAGCTATAAGCTATAATCTGTTTTAACAGCTACACCAAACAGCACCATAAAAGCTTAGTAAGTGCTTGTAGCCTGTAGGTCGATCGATCGATCGATCGAGAGAGACTCTTCCATTTCACACAAAGGTCGGCGGAGAATAGAAATAGAAATTGAAATAGAAATAGAGAAGGGGGGATGGCTTCGGAGGAAGGACAGATAGATGAAATGGATTCTCTATTCGAAGGGATGGTCCTTTTTAACCCCCCTTCCCAGATGGCTGATGATGATCACGTTCATGTTCATAATCATCAGCATCAGCAGCTACAGCTGCAAGAACAAGAACAAGAACAAGAGGAACAGGAACAGGAACAGGAACAACCTTCTCCATCCGATAATTCTTTGGCAGGATCGTCCTCGTCAACATCTCAGCCCCTTGACGAAAACCTATTCTCTGATCTTACGCTCATCACTCCCCTCCAAAACCAATTAATAAGCCCTCAAATTCAAGCCCAACCCTATCATCCCCCTCTCCCTACCACTACTACTACTACTACTACTACTACTACAACTACAACAAGAAGAAGCAACAGGGAGGTTGTTCCCTCATCATCATCAGTAATATCTCGACAGTTTTCCACCAGAAAGAAAAAGAGAGGTGGTTTGAGGATCGGATATGGTAGAGACGCCCCAATTCCCGATGATCGGCCTTCTCCTCCTCCTCCTTCGCAGCATGCCCATGTTCGATACTCGGAATCGGAGCTTCCACCACCACCATCTTTATCATTCACTGCCAAATCGGAATCGGAATCAGATGGATCTGCATCTGCTCCACAACGACAACACCAACAACAAGAAGAAGCCTCCCGCTGCCCTATTTCTGACTCTCAACCGGGGACTGCGACACCGAACGCCACAGTAGAGAGCGATTTTTCAGACACCACTTGTAAACAAGTTGACTCTTCCCATTCTACAGCAGCAAGTGATGATGATGATGATGATGCTAATTTGGTCTCAGATGCACATCCTCCTCCTGCGCCTGCACATGCGCCTAGGGTTTTGTCCATGGATCATGATCAAGCAGGAGACGACGACCAAGTAAACACTACTAGTAGTAGTAGTAATAGTAGTAACGCGTCAATTGAATCGAGGTCTGAACAAATTAGGGCCCAGATCTCTCAGAAGCTCAGTCATGTTCGGGACCTGGTCGCTTCTGTATCTGCGGCACGGAAGGATTCCACAAGGAGGAGAAGAAAAGCTGCCGAGACTGTAAATCTTGCATCCACCAGGTACAGACAACTTGAGAAGGAGCTGGAGGAAGCCTGCGAGGCCGAAGATTTTGAGACCGCCGACTGTCTTAGTGACAGCCTTGCATCCGCAGAGAAGGACAAGGAACGCTTGGCGATTGACCTCAGACTTGCTGAAGCGGACTGTGATGCTGTTGATTCTAAGATGCAGGAGGTTCTGGAGCAGCAAATTGCTGCTGAGGAGGAATGTGCTTCTTTCCTCAAAAACTTTGCCATTGTGAGTGCTATATCCTTACACTCACTGTGTTTGTTTGGGCTCTTTGTTGCATTTAAATTTCCATTTTACCACATTTGTTGCATCTGTTTTTCCTTTGCAATAAAGTATATCCTATTCCAACTCTTATATTATATGCAAGACACACATTGAGGAAAACAAAATTTGAACAGAATACACAAGTTGATAAGGTAAGGTATAAATTGAAGAGCTTAACACCAGTGATATCCATGCATCCAACCAAACTTGCTACCATGCACACCTCTTTCTTATCCTTACACACCTCTACAAGCGTAACGCCATTGTTTAAATGGTTTTATTTCATAATCATATTTATTGGGTTTGGGGTTGTAAATGGCTTTTAGTAAGTTTTATTTAATTTTTAATATGGTTCATTATATTTACTAATTTTTATAGGGTAAATGACATGGATCTCCACAGAGATTTTTGGTTCTGGAAATTATATCTGTTCCCTAAGGTTTATTGTCACATTACTGATTGTTTCCTCTTTGCATATAGAAGATGAAGAGCCAGTAAAACTTAAAAACATAGTTCTAGAAAATGCAACCGTTATGAAGAAATATAAAATCAAGAAGAAGATGATGAAGATCATCTCTGATGCCTCGTGTGAAACAGATTTGAGATTGAGAAGAAAAAATTGAAATCTTCGGCCAACTTTTTTCATTCATTTGATCCCTTTTTTTTGGTGTTATTTGTTCAAGCAACTCACCAGACAGCATGATGCAACAGTAGCATCTTTTTCTTCAAAATTCAAACCACCTATATTTTACTATCATGACATGAAGAACACTTAATGTGCACCATATCATTAGTTTTACCATTAATCATTTATTATTATTATTTCATTTCCTGTCCCAGCAACTCCTCTCAAAGTATATGTGTCAAACTCATCATTTAGGAAAATTAAAAGAATAATGGCAAAATAAGCTGGCAGGTATTTGTTGATCACAAAAAAGGCGGCCCGGGGGGGGGGGGGGGGGGGGGTGCGCTTGTTGTTACAGTCAAAGTCGCTGACAAGACATTGAAGTGTAAATTGAAAACTAGAGTGAGCAAGAGTACAAATAATTGGGGATTTATAATCATTCTAGTTTCTCATAAAGGAATGTCTGGAAGGGCTGTGGTGATGTAATCGGAGGAAAAATTGGAGAGATAAGAAAAAGGTGAGTCGTGAGAGTAGGAGAGTGGAGGCAATGCAGGTGGAGTTTGTAGTCAATGGCTGTGGTTTGAGGCGATGGGTTTTCACCTCCTGGTGAGTTTCCTTTGTTGTATGACCCTTGCATTGTTGTTGAAAGTCAAGAGAAATGAGTGGGGTTCATATTACTTTTTTTATGTCTTTTCACATTCTCTCTTTTCTTTATTTCTAACAATATATCTGTGTATGTGTTTTTTCTCTCTTCGGGCATGGGTTTGTATGATAGGGGATGAGATGGTATGACTTTCCAATTTTTATATATTTTTCAATTCCAAGAATTTTGTAATTTGCAATGATGATTAGAAGATTTGGAGGCCACTCACATGAGTTGAAATTTTGATTTATCTCTTTATTCAGTTGGTTAGTTTAATTTTGATGAGTAACTCCTAATTCATGTGGGAAACTTGAGAGTTTGTTAATCGTTAAAGGAGATTGTTTAATTGAGTACATTTTCAATTAGTTAAGATTTTAGAAGATATGATGAAGTTTGGTGTCGATTTGTGGCTTAAGGTATCATTTGGTTGGTGGACTACAATGAGAATAATGACATTCAATTGGGATTATGTTTAATACATTAAGAAATTAGGCATTGGGCCTTGATTTAGCTTAAGCCTAATGGAAATTAGCCTTTGTGAATGCAAACATGAAAAGGGGATCAAATGGAAAGTGGTTCAAAGACCATAACATATTTTGTAGGATCAAGTAAAGAAGAGTAACTCTCCAAGAAGTGAACCACTATGCAACTTGGGTAAACTATTGAGGTTAGTAACTAGATATTGGAGTATGATTTTTTAACTTGATTTATGCAGTTGATTTATGATTGTGCTTGAAGCCAGCGTATGATATGACAACTTTTTGAGAAATGTCTATCATTATATGCTTCAACTTGTTATGAAAATATTCCATAGAGGATTGCTTGATCTCAACTATGATTTGAAATGTATTATATGCCATCCATGGTAAGTCCCCAAACACTAGGGTAACATAATTTAAATTGTAATGGGTAGCGGAGGTGACCTATACCATGATGTAATGGTAACAGTTTCTTTTCAAAACCTTGGGCTTCTATAAAATGTATAAAAATCATATTAGAAAGTGGAAAGATTGTGAAATTGATCCCACCCAATAAAACTCCAGGGGTATCAAATTACTTAGAACCATGCCATTTGGTTCTGGTCTCAAATGTGAAAGAAGCCTTAAAAAATTCCTAGGTCCATGGTGAGTGGGCAAAACAGTGATGGCTCGAAGTATAATTTGCGGTCTGGTGGAAGGTTTAAGAGGAAAGGTAGCATCAATGTTTTGAGCATGCAAAAAGAATTAAAAAAACAGTAACAGTGAACATTTGTATGACACTAGGAAGCACTAACACGCCAAAGTGGGTGTTGTGGTAGCGGCAAACACGTGTCAGACACAAATACACCAGGACATGTGTTGGACATTGCATGAAACGTGTCCTGTGTTTGACATGCCTTAGGACACATTTGTGGTCTGTTTTTTATTTATTTATTTAATAATTTGAAATTTGATTTGGGGTCATAATAAAATATATGGAAACAAAGAGGGAAAAAGTTAATAAAAAACAAAAACAAAAACAAAAATACACTTTTTTTTTTTTTTTGGGATCAACAACAAAGAACTTTATTGATAAATCAAAAAGTAAGCAAGGATAAGGCATCCTCTTACAAAAGAAAAGGGAAAACACAAAACACAAGCCTAACAAAAATCTCTTAAAGCAAAGGCCTACATATCACACACTGCCAACCAATCTCTAACTAACAAAAAAAGTGGGACTTCTTTAAAAAGAGGATTCCCCGAAATCCAAAAAGAAGTTAAATGGCAAACACTATCCCACAAATAGTCTATCTGTCGGGACTTATCTTCAAACACCCTCGCATTTCTTTCCAGCCATAGAATCCAAAAAGTTACAAAGATTGCACAAGACCATAGCACTTTGGCTCTCTTTGATCCTTCGAAAGCGTGAAAGTCAACTTGGAGCATATGCGTACTCCTTTGCGGAGCTACCCACATAACATTCCCCAACAAAAACAATTTTGCGCCATAGAGTCGAAGCAACTGAGCGATGCAAAAATAAATGATCCACGGATTCCCCATTCTTACAACACATAATGCACCATTGGGGATTTAGAAAGCGATTAGGTCTCTGTTTCTGCAATGTATCATTTGTCAAAATGCCTCCATGAACCAAGGCCCACATGAACACCTTCACCTTAAGAGGAGCACAAGCTTTCCATATTCTTTTGCAAAAAAGGAAATTGAGAAACATGTAGAGTATCGATGAGTTTATCAAAAAAAGACTTACAAGAAAATATCCCAGATTAATGGAGAGTCCAAACCCTCTTATCCTCTAAAAGAGGAGCCAAAGAGAAATTATCAATTCTGGACAACAAAGACGCCAACTGTGATGCCTCCCTATCATTAAGATTTCTTGAAAAATCAAAATTGCAGGAAATTGGAGCCAAATGTGAACAAGCCATGGAAGCTATAGAAGAGTTATGAGGCCGAGCCACACTATAGAGATGTAGAAAATCAGAAGCAAAAGAACATTGGCCCAACCAAACATCCTCTAAAAAACGAACAAGTTCCCCATTGCCCACCCTTACAGAAAGATGACGAGACCAACATGTGTAGATATGCGAAATGGATTTTCAAGGAGCACGACAATTACCTCTAAGAACCACCCGTGAATCCCTACCAGTGTTTTAAAAAGCCCTAGGCGCATCGAGGCGCCAAGGGCACCTGGAGCTTAAGCCCCGAGGCGCGAGGCGAGGCGCGCGCCTCACCAAAGCGAGGCGCAAATTATAGAAGTTATGCAAAATATATATATATATATATTTTTTAATTGTAATTTTTTAAATACATTAATTATATTGTAACTATCAAAAAATATCAATTATATTTTAAAAATTATCAATTATAGAAGTATATTTATAGAAGTATCAATTATATTTATATTATAGAAGTATCAATTATAGAACTATTAAAAAATTATAGAAGTTAATACATTAATTATTTAAAAATATCAATTATAATTGTAACTATCAAAAAATATCAGTATATTTATATTATAATACATTAATTATATTATCAAATATAAATTAGCAAAATATAATCATTAATTATATTATATATATATCAATTATATTTTAACTATCAAAATATAATTATATTTTGCTAATATATTTTAACTATTATTAATTATATCAATTATAATTATATTTATAATTATATTTATAATTTATATTATAATTATAATTAATTATAACTATCAATTATATATTAACTATTATTAATTAATATATAATCTATAATATATAATACATTAATGTATTATATAATTAATTATATAATCTATAATACATTAATTATATTATATATATCAATTATATTTTATTATATTGTATATTATATTATATATTATATATTATATAATAGGTATTATGTAATATTATATATATATATATATGAGTTCAGAAGATGAAGGGAGAGACGGAAGCGAGAGATCGATCGTGAGAGACAGAGAGTGAACGAGGACAGATCGATCGCGAGGACAGATCGATCGCGAGAGAGAAGGCGACACAGAGATCGATCGCGATTGCGATCGCGAGAGAGAAGGCGACACAGAGAGAGAGATCGCGATTGCGATCGCAAGAGAGAAGGCGAGAAAGAGAACCAGAGAAGAGGAGAAGAGAGAGAGGAGAAGAAGAGAACCAGAGAAGAAGAGAGAGAGGAGAAGAGAACCAGAGAAGAGGAGAAGAGAGAGAGGAGAAGAAGAGAACCTGTTGCTCTGGCGTGTGTTATACTTGAAGCGCACGAAGCGCGCGCCTCGCGATTTATTATAAAGCGCGCGCTTTATCGCCTCACCTGCGCCTTGCCGATGTCGCCTCGCCTCGCATGTGTTGAGGCGCACTGCTGCGCTTCATGGCGCCTTGGGCTTAGGCGCGCGCCTAAGCGCGCTTTTTAAAACACTGATCCCTACCATTGTCTTGAGTCCCATACTTGCTTCTAATAACCAAATGTCATAGTGAATCACTCTCAAATGGAAATCTCCATAACCATTTGCCAAGAAGGGCCATGTTCCTAGCCAAAATGTTACCAATAGCCAAACCCCCCCTTTTCTTTAGGCAACGAAACTAAATCCCAACTCACCAGGTGATCCTTCTTCCCCTCATCCTTACCCTCCCAAAGAAAATCCCTCATCAACTTTTCTAATGTCTTTGCCACCTTAACTGGTATCTTGAACAAAGTAAAGAAATAAATAGGAATACTATTCAAAATTGACTTAACCAAGGTGTATCTACTCTCGTGTGACAATAAAGCCTTACTCCATCCTTCCAATCTCTTACCAATCTTGTTTACAACTGGATTCCAAAAAGCTTCACATCTAGGATTACCCCCCCCATGGAAGACCTAAATACTTAAACGGGAGTGCCTCTATACCACATCCTAAAAGAGCCGCCCTGTTCTGAAGCAAATCTTGTTGCATATTAATGCGCACCGCACTACTTTTCCCCAAATTAACCTTAAGCCCAGAGATTACCCCGAAAAGTCTCAAAATTGAATAAAAATTAACTATCTGACTCTCATCCCCTGTTGAGAAAAATATGATATCATCTGCATACTGTAAATGTGTGACACAAACTCTATCCCCCCCCACCTCTAATACCGCAGAAAGACCTACTTCTTTAGCTCGATCAACCATCCTTCCTAGTACATTTGCCACCAAAATAAAGAGAAAAGGAGATGATGGGTCCCCTTGTCGTAATCCTCGCGAAGCCCTAAAACACTTCCCTGGTCTACCAAGATCTCCACCGCCCACCATAACCCTTCTTCTCCATTACAAAATCCAAAAATTGCCAATCCACGTAATCATATACCTTCTTGAAGTCCACCTTATAAATAATTCCCTCCTTCCCTAGACTTCTATATTCCTTCACTACTTCATTTGCCACTAAGGCTACATCTAGGATTTGTCTTCCTTTCACAAAAGCCCCTTGCGCCATCGACATAGTCTCCTCCAATGAAAATTCTTAGCCTCTTTGATAAAACCTTTCCCAAAATCTTATAAAGTGATGTGACCAAACTGATGGGTCTAAAATCTCCAACTCTTACTGCATTCACTCTCTTAGGAATTAAACAAATGAATGTAGCATTTGAGCTCAAATTAACAACCCCCGACTCATGAAATTCCGAAAAAACTCCCAACAAATCCTTTTTCACCACCTCCCAACAATCCTGAAAGACAGCCATGGAAAAACCGTTTGGACCTAGGGCTTTGTCTCTCTCACAATCGAAACTGCCTCCCAAATTTCCGTTTCATCAAATGGCCTTTCAAGTCATGATGCAACTGTTTGATCAATAGGTCCCCATTCAAGTCCTTCAATCTCGGTCTATTCATCTCCTCCTTCGAATAAAGCTTAGAATAAAAGTCATAAATTCCAGTGACAATGTGATTCTCCCGTTCCACCACTACCCCAGAGTGTACTTCTAATCTCTTGATGAACTTCTTCTTTCTTTTCCCATCTGCCACCCTGTGAATTTTTTTTGAATTCACATCCCCTTCTTTCAACCATTTAACCTTTGCTTTTTGAGACCAAGAAATTTGCTCGCTAAAAACCAACTCTTCCAATTTTAATCTCAACTGAGATCGCTCCCTCCTAAAGGTCTCAACTAAACCCCCCTGCACCTCCAATGCATCTAACTCTTCGATTCTGCACGCCATCTCCTTCTTTGAAAGCTCCAAGTTCCCAAAAACCTCCCTATTCCAACACTTCACATTCTCCTTGACCACCTTCAACTTTTTCATAAACTTAAAACCCTCCCATCCATAACAACTAGCATTGGCCCACCATTCCTCAAACTTTTTTTTAAAAGATGGGTGCTCCAACCACATGTTTTCGAATTTAAAAGGCATCGGGTCCCATTTTAATGGGCAACTTTCGATCATAATAAGACGATCTAACGTGAATCTCGGTAGAGACTCCTGCCTTAAATTGGGGAAAAAACCTTCCCATCCCAAGGAGTACAAAAATCTATCCAATCTTCAACACACCAAATTTTCTTGCAAATTAGACCATGTAAATCGAGTATTATACAAAGGAGGATCCACCAACTCACAATTTGTGATAAACGAATCAAAGTCCCTCATGCCCCTAGTAGTTCTAATTCCATTGAGTTTCTCTGAGCTCTTTCTAACAACATTAAAATCTCTCCCTAAACACTAATGAGGAGAACACAACCTAGATAACCCATATAGCTCCTCCCATAAATCCTGCCTCCTAGACGGTCTTTTAGGAACATAAACCTCTGTCAGCCATTACTCTGAGTTGTCAAGATTTTTAAACCTAACCGATAGTGAAACCCCCCCCCCCCCCCTCCAAAACTACAGTTGCACACTGAGAAACAACTCTCTCATCCCACGTCACCAAAATGCCCCCCGATCTACCAACTGAAGGCAAGCAAGCCCAACTCCTATATCTAACTCCCCAAAGACTCTTCATGAACCTCTTATTACACACTTCTACTTTAGATTCCTGAAAAACAACTATGTCCGGTTGATGACTCCTTAGCAAATCCTTAATAACACCCCTTTCTCCGAGCGCCCAACCCCCTCACATTCCAACTAATAATCTTCATTGGGAAACCTGTTCACCCCTAAATACCTCCCGACGCCTCTCATAATTAACTGAACTTGCTAAATTCCTAAGTTCCCTTGCCCCTTTTTTGCTACTCTCTCCTACCTTTCTACAATCTTTCTCTCTTATGAACCTAATATTCTGACTAAGTGATCTAGAAGTCCCCGTGATTTTAACTAGTAACAATCCCATAACTTGAAGTAACTGCAAAAAATGAGGCCCCTCCTCCTCAATTGGGCAAGTCTTATATTTACTTAATTCCTTCAACCAATTCTCCGTTTCTTCAACCCCGTTACTAGAAACCTGTCCCCCCTTGTCAACATGACTACCTGAGATCCCTCCTTGATTGTCATCCACTTGACCTTTAGTAATATTAGCTTGTAAAGACTCAAACACAACAGTAGTGTTATTCACAATGGCCCTTGAGATATATCAACGGTAACCCCTTGTTCATGAACATCACCTGATGAAATCGGAGGAACAGAACAAATCGGTCTGGAAGAATGAAACAATGAAACCCCATCCGAAGCCCCTTCTCCAGAAATAGAAGAATTTGGAATGGCTTGTACCCCCTGAAGCGAAGATGAAGATGAAGATGATAAAACTTGGTTAAATGAAGGACTGACCTGATTCAGAGAGTCGGAAATCTTCTCGATATCCTCACCATCAGCAGTACAATCAGCATTGAAAAGATTATTGAGATCCCAATCCTGGTCAGCTGGCTCATCCGCTATACTTTTCCTTTCAGATTGTGAATCTGAACTCTCGGATGATCCATACTCATCCAGAGCTTGCAATACCTCATGCGGTTCAAAACGATCCTCTTCCAAGTCCTGAACCAGTTTTTCCAAAGCCAAATTAATCTCCATCAAGTCCTCAGCCACAAGAAGTAATCTCTGAAAATCTCGACATGATCTATCCACGATATCGGTCAACCTTGGCTGTGCTTCCTCTGTGCTAAGGACTTTGCAAATGACCGACTGCCTAGGATGAGCACAATTGTCTGGTTCTGATGCGTCAGAAGAGGGGATTCTACTCTTCTCCTCTGTCGCTGAAGTTTTGCGAGGCCCTTGGACACCGACTGACCAGTGTTTTTTAAGGCGAAAAGCGAACCGAGGCGACAAGGTCACCTAACGCCTAAGCGCGAGGCGACGAGACGAGGCGAGGCGAGGGCTTCATCGAAGCGAGGCGACCAGAAATGATATTTTTTAAAAATTAATGGTATAGACAAAAATATAAATATTTTCAAGAACCATCATGCAGTTATCATTCCAAATACTAAATATCCATAAACAAAAGAAAATATCCAACAAAAACAAATACAATCCATCAATCCAAAAGTTCTAAAAATCATCTTCAACATCAAGCAAATGAACTTCTTCTTCATCATCATTGGCTTCAGCATATCCCTCTGCATCTTCTTCCTCTCCTCCATCTGAAATTGACTCTTCCTCATCAATAAGTTGCAATCTAGGTGTAGCTGCTGATTTTGAAGTTGAACAACCCCTTTCTATTGCCCTTGTTGATCTAGTTCTTTGACTACTTTCCTCAACTCCAGCAGCTCTAGCAACATCATCCCATGTCAAAGTATCATCCTCAAAGACAAGTTCCTCCTCCATCCTCCCAACCAACCACTCGTTACTTTCATCAATATCCGTCAAAGCAATGGGATCAATAGTGTCACGGGAATTGTATCGACGTCTCAATGCTCTATTATACTTAACAAATACCAAATCATTCAGACGTTTTTGAGCTAACCTATTTCTCTTTTTGGTGTGAATCTGCAAAAATTCAAACCAAATAAAAATATTCAAATTTTTATCTAGGTATTAATAAATTTATAGTTAAAAATAGGTACTCACATGTTCAAACACACTCCGATTCCGCTCACATCCAGATGAGCTACAAGTTAGACTAAGAATTTTGATGGCGAATGTTTGCAAATTTGGCGTTTCAGAACCATATGCACTCCACCAATCAGCTGTTGATTATAACTAATTAATTAGAAAGAATATCTAAAATATAAAAAACTAACTAAAATTACTTAAGTATAAAATATAGATCACCTGGTGCCCTTGTAGTTCTTTGTCTAATGGCCAAAGCCATCCCAAAGAGACCATCAGCTTTCTTATAGGTAGTCAACTCTGCGCAAACTTTATCTTGTGTCTCGTTGCTTGGGACCAACCTTTGTATGCATTTATACAGGCCTGACATGACTTCCTTATCTTTCTCAATATTCGGATTTGCGTAAAAATACTCTGGGTTTAAATAATACCCAGCTGCATGCAAAGGCCTATGCAATTGAACATTCCATCTATTGTCAATTATTTCAAAAAACTCCTTGTACTTCTCTTCATTTCCATTAAATGATTTTGCAATGGCTTCTTTAGCCCTATCCATTGCCTCATAAATATATCCCATGGGAGGCTTTCTCTCACCATCAACCAATCGCAGTACACGAACAAGAGGACTTGATATTTTGAGAGCATAAAGAACATTGTTCCAAAAAGAAGGCATTAATATGACTTGTGCGGTCTTTTTACCCTGTGGTTCCTTCGCCCATTTGCTTGTGGTCTATTCTTCTGAAGTGAACATCTTCTTCAAGTTGGTTTGTTGTTGATGAATCCTTGATAAAGTTAGAAAAGCAGTTGCAAATCGAGTTTTTGCTGGCTTGATCAAATCTTTGCACTGGGTAAATTGCCTCATCATATTCAACAAACCAGAGCGGTTCACAATATAACCATGCACCGCAATTGCCTTTTCAAATGTCTTGTTGAAGTTGGGAATTTTGAAAATGTCCTCCAACATCAAGTCCAAGCAATGAGCTGCACATGGTGTCCAATACAAATGTGGCCGCTTTGCCTCCAAAAACTTCCCTATTGCAAGTTTTTTTTTTTAAAAAAAAGAATAATATGAGAATTGCATATTCATATTGTAAGTAAGTACTAAGTAAATGTATACTACTAAGTTACTAACCGGCCAACACATTTGCTGAGGCACTATCTGTAACAACTTGAACCACGTTGGCTTCACGAATACGCTCCACAAAGTTGTCAAGCAATTCAAACATCTTATTTGCATCCTTGGATAAGCTAGAAGCATCAACGGATTCAATGAACATTGATCCTCTTGGGCAATTAACCAAAAAATTAATTAATGCTCTATTTCTTTTGTCCTTCCACCCATCGGCCATTAAAGAGCATCCATATGTTGCCCAATCTTTTTTATGATCCTCCATGGTCTTATTAGTGTGGTCTACCTCTTTCTGCAAATAAGGAACCCGCACCTCATGGTAGCTTGGTGGTTTCATGCCAGGACCATATTGCCCAAAAGCTTCAACCATTGGCCCAAAACTACTGTAGTTCACAACATTGAAAGGTATACCCGTATCATACATCCACCTCGAAAACCAAACAAGAGCCCGATCTCTCAACACCTTCTTGCTAGGATCATTATCATCAATTCTTGTTTGCTTTCCCTTGGCTTTACGATTTTGCGCTGCAACTTCCGGATCAGGGGTGAAGTACACATCCATGGGACCCTTTTGTTTTGGTTGTTTGGAACCAACAGATTTGGAGGAGTTACTTCCTTGTTCTCGACGGGTAGAACCTTGAGTAGAAACATGCCTTTTACCATGTTGATTTATCTCAAGAATTTCATCATCATCATCGTCATCATTATCCATCTCATCAAAATCAGGAACCATCCTCAATTGCACCTTTGATTGACTTTTTTGAGACATATAGTCTTTAATTTCATCTTTGACATGAGATGGACATTTTTTACAAGCAACAACATTTTTGTAACCACCAGCAAGATGTTGCTTGACTCGGTAAACACCGCCATTCATTTCTTTGTCGCAAAAGTTACAAATGAACTTTGAAAGGTTTTGGGGATTTACCATCCGTGCATATTGCCATGCCGGATCTTTTTTACTTTCACTCGACTTCGACATTAATTCTATCCAACAAGCAATTCAATGTTTCAGCATAAAGAAATTAAAGAACATATTTTAACAACATTAATAAATAACATAAAGAAATTAAATCTAACTAGATAATTATAGTCCAACAGCACATTTAAAAACTGAGTAACTAACATAAGAAAAAGCTCCATGTGAAAAAGAAAAAATAACCAACTCAACAAAAAGCCCATATAAAGGAAGAGAAATAATTAATTTTTATTTTTAGCAAGGGTTAACCCCCTGACCTCTCAGGTAACCTAATTCAAATTAATTCAAGTTTCGAAATTAATTAAGATGTCTGATTCCCAAATTAAACTGTCCCATTGTCATTACTAAAATGCTAAGAACTAAATAGACTCATTTCATATAGGAATTAAACAAAATGTAAAAAATTCTATATGAAAATAAACAAATTAATTGAATTAAACAAATTAATTGAATTAAAATAAAAAAATTAATTGAATTAAACAAATTAATTGAATTAAAATAATTAATTGAATAACCAAGAATTAAAATAAACAGAAAATTAATTGAATTAATTGAACACAGAAAAAAAAAATTGAATTAATTGAAAAAAAATTAATTTTAAAATAATTGAATTAATTTTAAAAATTAAATTTTGTGAATTTAAAATTAATTTTTCAGAATTAAAAATTAATTTAAAAAAAAAAGAAGTTGACTTTCGATGGTCACAGTGTTCTTCTTCAGGTCGAACGAAGTCGAACAAAGAAGAGCAACAGGTGATGAAGTCGAACAAGACGAACAGGTGATGAAGTCGAACACAGAAAGGAAGAACCAGATGAAGAAGCAACTCACCTCGATCGACTTGACTTCGGCAGACGCAGACGCAGACGCAGACGATCGATGAACCAGATGAAGAAGAAAGGAAGAAGACCAGAAGAAGAGATTGACTTCGGCAGCAAACGATTGACTTCGATCTAGGGTTTGGCTTCGCATCTATTTACTAATTAACTTTGTCGATCAAGGGCCCAGATGATTCGAACGAAGTCGAATCAAGGGCCCAAATGGCTCGAAATTAAATCAGGCAAAATACGATGAAGCGTCGCTTCTTGACGCCTCACGTTTCATCGCCTAAGCCTCGATTCAGGCGCTTCTACCTCGCCTTGCCATTTCGCCTCGCCTCAGGGAGCTTGAGGCGTTGAAGCCTCGCCTCGCCTCGCTTAGCGCTTAGGCGAGCGCTTAGGCTCGCCTCTGATAACACTGCGACCGACTGAGAATCTTTAACCCGTGAGGCCAAAAGAATCGGGTTGTCCTTCCTACCTAAACCCAACCCGAAACCTCCATCGGGTTGGAATAAAAAACCCTAAAATGTTCCATAAAACCTAGGCCCCTTTCCTTAAAACAACAAAACACATTTGGGCCATTATTAAGAACTAGGCCACAATCCTTAATGCTTTGAAAATCATTTGGGCCCCCCTTATCCTGTATACCAAAATTAATATGATTATTTGAAATAACCAAATCATGGGCTGGGCCCATAGTTTGGCCAGGCCCAAATTTAATCAAACACTACAATTGATTGCCCCTTTTGTCTCTTACGCTTCCTTCGTGGCCGTCATCCACCTCGTTCAGTCCACCATTCTGACTTCTCCCTCCATTCTGCCATGTGTCATGTCTGTCACTTGAGACCCCTCACCTCCCCTATCTCCGGTACTGGAGTCGCTTGAAACTGGTTGGAAACTCCATTGCTGGTGACCCTTCTGTCTTCCAATGGGCTTTGTTAATGCCTTTAAACGAACAACAACAGAAACGCCTTCCACTTGAACTTCAATAGTCACAGGTAAGAACCCATTACCCAGACCTTTGACTTTCAATCTTACCTCAAAGAGATTTCCGAAAGACCTTGTTCTATTGTCCACCTCTACCAGCCCTCCACACTTCGTCCCAATCCATTCAAAAACCGTATTGTTCCAGAGACTAAAAGGTAAATCACAAACAGAGACCCATCCTCCATTTGAAACAATGACATCGGCCCTACTGTGCTCTTCATCTGACCAGCTGTCCAAACTCACTGCAATGCTCTTATCAGAGAAACACCATCCCTGACCACCAGATTAATCAGCCTCCTCAATGCTTTTTGCAACAAACAGAGCTCTGTTCAATTGAAAAGACCCCAGAGAAATATTAGTTTTAAAAGATTCGATAGAGCTCCTTCTCAATTTGAGCCCACTCATCGAAGAAATCAGTTCTGGTGCAAACCACCACCTTGCGCATCTCTAGAATAGAGCTACTGCCTCCCAAGAGATCTATTTTAGAGTTGAGCACATTGGCGTATGAAGCTCCTCTGTTCGCTTCTGTTTTCTGCTGAACAGACGTATTCACTCTTGTGATGCCTCTGCGAGTCCATGATAAATCATGGTCACTTCAGTGCTTTCTTTCCCCATCGTCCTTAACCCTGAAATCTCCATGAATAATTCTTTCAAACATCTTGGCCACAGCCATCCACCCTTGACCATCAACCCCAGCCGGAATAATAATATTACTTTTCCGTACCCCAGCCTCCCATTTGGACAACTCGACAAAGACACCACCCTTGTTGCTGTATTTCTGAAGACAGAATACTGCGGAACTGCTGATATACTTGCTGAAAAAGGATCGATCCTTGCGCCATCTCCAAACCTTTCGCAAAACTTGCATAGCCCAAAAAGCTCCCCCCAAATCGATCTTGATGAGTAACTTCTGATTCGATTCCTCTCAATGATCTCCACTAGACTTGGTTGAAATTAGGATGATGAGGTTGCAAACCCCTCACTTGATGGTGAAGATGACTTGGTCGAAGTTAGGTCTACTTGAAGCTTTGTAGAACTTTTTATTTATTTATTTATTTTTTGTGCTTTTGATGAATGTTGGATGATGATTTTTTTAGATTGCAATGTTTTACTTCTTTGACTTGTAATTTATGTTATTTTATTGCCAATTCTATGGTACATACCTAAAAAGGTGTGTAGCGTGTACTACATACCCCGTTATGACCCAAAGTGGTCTTGGTTATGAGACAATTAGTATAACACCCCCTTTGTCTCATAATCAAGACCAAGACCACGACTGGTCCCACCTTGATTTGACATAGGCTATCCCCACGAGTCATAGTCAATGCCATTTTGTTTCATAACCAAGACCACTTTGGGTCATACCTAGGCATATAGCGTGCACACCTTGATTTGACATAGCCTCCCATTTTTTATGGATGATCTATTTGGCTATTCATTGTGAAACTTACATGCTTTTCATTATTATTTTTCATATTGAATTAGTTTTAGTTTTTCATTATTTTTATTAATAATTTATTTTGGTTGTATTCCTGCCATGTTTGTATCATATTTTTTAAAATCACAGTGTCTCGTGTCCGTGTCTGTGTCCGCGCCCATACCCATGCTCATGCTGCTTAGGTATGGCATCTTGTTATTAGGGTGCATCATCATACTGAGGAGTGTTGACTAGCGAAAACCTTTTGTTGAAAGGCCTAATTGGAATTTGTCTGTTGTCTCTAATTTTGTCTGAATCAAAGCTATTGTTGATTTTTAGTTAATGCAAAACTGTTTCTTAATATATATATAGTGACATAGTCATATCGGTCTCTATTTTCTTGAATTTGCTTGAATCATAGTGGTTTTTGATTAAATGAGATATTGCACTTGACAACCATTGACTAATTAATGTCAATTTCATGTGATGACTTGGTGCGTAAATTGGTGGTTACCCTACTGCAAATGAAACAAAAATCTTAATGAATAACTTTGAGATAAAATTGTAAATAAGCTTTTGAATTTTTTTATGTGAACATTTAATATATTAATGGGTTTATTTTTGTAAACAAATCTAAAGTATGTGCAGTGCGGTTAATACTTAATTGAGCTGGGTAAGTTAAGTCAATAGTGTTCGATTTTCAAGTTGGCAGGGTTATTTAGTATGATTAGTGGTGATGCTTATGATTAAATGATTTTATCTTCTTATCTTGTCACGTCAGAAGTCACTGGGATTTAGTACGGGGGGTTTATTGCTATTAAAGAGCAGAGTTCCTAATTATTAAAAAAAGACGAATCAGAATTAGATTTTCAAGCAGAATTTCAGCTTGTCTACACAAAATCTGGAACTATTTCAAAAGCATCAGCAGTCTTTGTAATATGATATAATTCAGAACAAGGAAAGTGAACTAAGAAAAGAAAAGTGTTTTTGCTTCTTAAAAATAACATCTTGAATGCAATTGTTGGTGTATTGGGGAAATTGTTGCATTAAAAACATGAAAATGCTGGGAAAACTCATTGTTTTTTCTGATGAAGTATGTTTTGTTGTTCCTTTCATGAAATTGTCATACCCTTTTGTCCAGTTTGACATCGATTTCCACTTATGGTCGGATTGAAATTGATTTTTTGTCATCAGACCTTTTTCTCAGATTAGCTTTGTGTATTTGTGATTCTTTTTTATCAACACCTTAATTTGACTACAAGTTGAAATTTCTAAGTATATTTTCTTTTTCCAGGATGCTGCTAATGATTCAGACCTAGTCCTAAAAAATGCGGAAGTGGCATCTGAAAAAGAGCTGGATGGATGGCTTTCATTAACTGAAGACTTAGAGTTGAAGAAGATGGAGCTGGAAATTGAATCACATTTAATAATTTCAGCAAGATTGGTGTTGAGTGATTCCATTGAACATTCAGTGGAGGATGATAGGAGAGAAAGAGAACTTCTTTGTAAGAGAAAAGAGATGTTGAGAGACGAACTGGAGAAATTGCTTGTTTTAGTGAAAGAAAAGGAAGTGGAAATAACTGAAACTGATCATAACATCAAAACAGTTGAGAAAAGGATTGCTGATGTTGTCTCTAGCTTTCAGGAGGTGCAGTCAAGTGTAGATACAAAGTATGATAACCTGCAGTCAGGCCTTTCTCAGATGGAGCTACACAATGAAGCTTTAACTAGAAAAAAGAAGGAAATTGATGATTTCCTATCTCAGGAAAAAGACAGGGGAACAAAGCTTCAGGAACTTGCCCAGATATCTGCAGATGAAGCAAATATGTACCAAGAAGTTGTCGAGCTTCGAAAGAGTCTTGTGCTGTTCATTCTGAAGTCCAGGGAAGAAAAGGTGAGGCTTGCCACTACTGAGGAGAAACTTTCACAGGATGTACATATACTCAGACAGGAGATTTCTGCTGCAAGAGCTTCTCTTCAGGTTAGTTTTTCTTCCCAACCTTGTCACGAGCCTTTATCTGTTTCTTTGAATATTGGCATGACATGGTAATCTACTTCTCTTTAACAATATGAAGTGCCTATGTTTGCACGTAGTTACTCCTAAGGTTTTCTCAGTACTTGCCAAGGAAGTTTTGTTCATGTCTTTTCATTACCTTTGTCCAAGAATGTTGGATGGTTGTAGCAACTAGTCCCCCAGAAACAGTTCTTTGTTGATTTGAAGGACAACACAGTATAATCAAGGTTATCTTATCAGTCAAATCAGTCGACAGATTCCCCACTAATCTGAGGATTCAAGCAGTTTGCATAATATCTGCCATGATGAGTTTGACAAATTTAACAGTATAGTATTGGCTTTTATAGTTTCAATTTGTGTGTTGTTTGCTTTTCCTCATTTATTTATCCTAATTAAACCTTCATCACTCCCTCCCTTTCTCTGTCTCTATTCAAAGCATTCATTTTTGGATATGGATTGCACCCCTCGGTTTTTTATTTTTTATTTTTTATTTTAAAATATATAATTTGTACTTAATAAAAAAAATATCAATATATATAAAATCTACCCATGTTTTTACCAGCTTCCAAGGTCCATGCAATTAGTTTAATAATCAAAGAAGAAACCAGAAAATGAGGGGAAAATAAAAAATTGTAATTTGAAAATAAGAAATTTTATGCCTCACCTCTATGAAATCTAATGAAGGATCAAGAATTGGAACTTGATGAGGCTTGGAGTTTTATTTATGGTGGTGGTTATGGTGGTCTGTTGTATAATAGATGGTGTAGTAACTAAGGGGTAGTTTGGCATTGGTGGTGAGAAAGAGAATAGAACGTGGAGTGGAGATGGGTATAGGATGTTTGATTGTGGGTTTCCAAAAATAGAGACAGTTATGGCAGGGGCTTGTATATGACACAGGCAAACATAGTTGTCAAATCAAAGATCATATCATGAATTGAAATCCAAATTTTGAGAATCGCGAATCAAATTGAATTGAGAATTATGAGATTCCACACAAATGATGATGATGATTATAAGAACATGATTACACAGTCTAATTGGGACATTGCTTCCATAGCAAGAGATGTGGATTCAAATCCTACCAACCATAAAAATATTTAAAATTTATGAAATATTTTCTCTTTGACATTCAAAAAATGGATAAAAAAGCCTAAATAGAGTAGAATAAGAAGAAAAAGTAAGTGAGAACCCTTTAAAACATAAGACACTTTAAAAGGTGTCTCTGCTTGTTTGAAAAAAAAAAAAAAAAAAAAAAAAAAAAAAAAAGGCTAAAATAGTTGTGGAAGTGTTGGATTTGACTAAGCTGACCACCCATGTCATATTAAACCATGTTTAGTTCATCAAAATAACATTAGATAAATCATAAGCGCATGTTACTTTAGCCTTAAACATCCTTCAATGATATATTTTGACATCTTTTCGAGTAAAAATAAAAAATAAAAAATAAAAAGATAAAAGAAAAAGGGTTAAGAATCTATTGGGTTTTATTAGATCTGATTTGATGATCTTTTTTTTTTTTTTTTTTTTTTTTTTTTTTTTCTGTGATAAATAAAATCATATTTTATTAGAAAGCATCAAGGTGTGATGCAAAGCATACAAAAATAGAGCCCTTCAATGGCCAAAACGAAGCAGTCAAATCATCCACAAAATCTATAAAGGCCAACACATCCGGATCCACCGACACCATTACCCAACTATGAAGCACCAAAAGTAGCCTATTCTCCAACCATGGCATTGAGTGAGAAATCCCCTAGACAGTCCGTCTATTAAAATCTAATTTAATCTTTTTAAATACTCTAATTCATAGTTGTCAAATCGAGATTCGAATTGCGAATCGAATCAAATCGTGAATCGTAAAGATTCCATCACCTTTTTTTAATTACATAGAAAATATATCTACACACTTAGATATTCAATATATCTAATAAATATGAAATATTTAGACTTAAATTAATAAAAATATTGTTTTAAATAATGATCATGTGGTCTGGGTAAGAAATTAACACTGGTTCCCATGTTTACCACTTCACCTTTTTCCTTTTAGATATTATTTCTTATCAATCGTTCTTAATAAAGAAAGCAAACAAATACAAACTTTCAATTTCTAAGTAACAATAACTCAACAACAATGTTTTTAACTTTTTACAAAGTTAAAAAATCAAAATCTTAGAACTTTTTCAAAAATCTCACTTGATGCCTTCAAAAAATTCATTTTGTAAATGCAAGTACTTAGATAAAATTGAATAAGCCTAGAATATTGTAGAGAGAGAAACTTCATTTTTTTGGGACAAAGGTTTGAGTATTTTAGAGTGTAGAAAATTAATGTATAGATATTATTGATTGATTGATATCAAATGACTACAATGACTCTCCTATATATAGGAGAGGAAGAGAATACTAACACACTACTAACACACTTACCTACTAACACACTACTAACACACTTACCTACCACACTACACTCACCTACCACACTACACTTACCTACCACACTACATAAAATATTCTAACAGCCCCCTCAAACTCAAGGGGGATAGGAACCAACCAACTTGAGTTTGGAGAGAGTAACAAAACAGGAAAATAAAATGACAAATAAAATAAAAGTGGATAGGAGACACTGTAGGGTCGTGTCAGACCGTTGTAGAAGACAGTTTTATGGGGTCATGTCGGACCGTTGTAGAAGATAGTTTATGGGGTCATATCGGACCGATGTAGAAAACAGTTTATGTGGTCATGTCGGACCGTTGTAGAAAACAGTTTACTGGGTCATGTCGGACCGTTGTAGAAAACAGTTTACTGGGTCATGTCGGACCGTTGTAGAAAAATAGTTTACTGGGTCATGTCGGACCGTTGTAGAAAACAGTTTACTGGGTCATGTCGGACCGTTGTAGTAGAGAACCGAAATCAATGTCGAAACAGTTTACTGAGTCTTGTCGGACCCATATAGGAGCTAACCGGAATCAATGTCGGGACAGTTTACAGAGTCTTGTCGGACCCATATAGGAGCTAACCGGAATCAAAGTCGGGACAGTTTACAGAGTCTTGTCGGACCCTTAAAAGGCGTGCCCAATCTTATCAAAAGGCGTGCCATCAAAAGGTGTGCCTGACAGCCATCAAAAGTCGAGCCATCAAAAGGCGTGCCATCAAAAGGCGTGCCATCAAAAGGTGTGCCCGACAGCCATCAAAAGTCGAGCCATCAAAAAGCGCGCCGATTTGTCGTCTAGCGTTGAGAGGCGCGTGATACACGTGTCTGCCTTGCCTATTTATACCAAGGCGAGGCTGCTGCTTATGCAGAACAAAACATCTGTTGAAAAATCCTTTGAAAAACCTCTTCATTTTGTTGAGAGAGATACTGTGTCACTCTGTTGCCCAGAAAATGGCTTCTTCTTCCCGTTCTGCTCCCCAGAATATAGCCTCTTCGTCCCGTGGTCTTACCCTCTTTCCTGACCTCAACGAGGCCACAACCCAGAATATGGCCCTTGAACCTCAACCAAGCGGCCCTGGGCCTAGCCCCCCTGGTTTTGCGCCTTTGAACTTTCCGATGCTGTCTGTGGAGCAAAGAATGGCTGCACAATCGGATATTGAGGCGAATTATTACACACTGAAGTCATGTGTTGAGACCATGACTGCGGTCTCAAACCTGTCGCACCGGCTTCAGAGTAGGACAAATGAGGTGCAGCAGTTAAACGCCCAACTGGCTCTGCTCCAGGGCATGTATAAGGATGCCTGAGCAGAGATATGTGGGCTGAAGGCAGAAAATAAGGAACTGAAGCGGAAGGCCACCGTGATGCTCAGATTTGGAGGGCCGCCATATGTGACGGTTGAGGAGCAACGGGAAGTTAACGTGCTCGGCGGCGTGGGAAACACGGAGGCAGAACCGGCAAGGGCCGCCCAAGACAAAGGCAAGAAGAAGAGAACAGCTGAAGAGGCGAAGAAATAAGGTCGGTTTTTGTTGTGGTGGTAGTAGGTTGTGGTTGGAGATTGTTTGGCTCTTTTTTTTTTTTTTTTTTTTTTTGTGTAAAGTGGTGATCGGGTTTGATCCCCGGCATGAATAAAATAAGGTTGGTGTGCAAATCTGAATGGTATGAATTTGGTATGAATTTGATTTGAAAAAGATTAAAAATAATGTGAAAGAAAAAATAAAGAAAGAAATTGGACGGATGAGCATTACCGACTCATGAAACACTTCGTTTAATACAACTTCTTTAGCTGCTGGCCTCTCAAACCGTTCCAAAATGCAGCTCCATTCACTACTTTCTTACCCGGAAGCTGAACCTCCAGTACCTCAAGTGCTGTGTGCCTACTGCATGGGAATATCAATGCACCTTTACTGAAAGTCACATTATCAACTTCGAGACCCTGAACATTGTCACTGCTGCAAACTCTTGTAGTAATAATTTTAAGCTCCAGAATATTCTGCTGACCACTTCCACTGTTGACGGCCACTACTCTAGCTCGGGTCCCCGGCCACCCTGAAAATGCCTGAACCTTGAGAAAATAGAAAAGCAAGTAAATCTGGTGCCTTAATCTGATTATCAACTTCCATTCTTTCACAAGCAATGATAGGTCCAGCATCCAATGCCTGAATGGTGAATGCTAACGATACTCCCGTTTCTTTTACGCCATCCTGCAAAGCTCTTTGAACAGGAGCAGCACCACTGTACAGAGGCAGCAGGCTTGGGTGTATGTTGACTGTCCCCAATGGAGGAATCTTGAGAAACTTGTTAGGTAAAATATTCCCGTATGCTGCTGTAATGCAAAGCTCTGGCTGCAGAGCTTTTAAATTGGACAAGAATGTTTCCTCACCAGCTCTTTCAGGTGTGAAAATCAAATCAGAAGGAAAGCCTCTATCAAGAGCATGCTGTGCCACTGGTGAAGGCATCACCTTTCTTCCTCGGTCTCTTCCAGAAGGAGGTTGAGTAACAATTGCAGCAACCTCAAATAAAGAGCCTGGGGCAGAAGATGCATCGAAAAGAGCATCAAGAACAGAAGCAGAGACTTGAGGAGAACCGAGGAAGACGAGTTGCTTCTTTTGAGTAGAAGAGTTGGCAGAGGAAGACAAACAATGGGTTGCGTTGAAACAGCAAAAGCGTCGAAGCATTAGTGAAGACGATAATAAGTACATTCCTTTTTTTCTTGTTCGACTCAAAGCCTCTGCTGGCTACCGAATCTATTTCATCTCCTGCTACAATTTACACAGCTTTTTCTACTCAGGAAGAGGAACCACTGGTGCGGGAGAGTTCGGTGTGCTTAACCCAAGGATGGGAAGATGTTGTCCCAGTTGGGTTTGTAGAGAATGAAAAACTAGAACTAAACACAGAAGGGGATGATCCAAATATAGGTGAAATTGATAGAGATTACAACAGAATAGGTTGAGGTCCGGCGGACGGCCAAGGCAAGGTTGCCGCCCGCCGGTAAGGCGAAGAACACCAAGAGCTTAACCTATAGCTCTGATACCATGTAGAAAATTAATGTATAAATATTATTGATTGATTGATATCAAATGACTACAATGACTCTCCTATATATAGGAGAGGAAGAGAATACTAACACACTACTAACACACTTACCTACTAACACACTACTAACACACTTACCTACCACACTACACTCACCTACCACACTACACTTACCTACCACACTACATAAAATATTCTAACATAGAGTAAATAGGGAGGAAGAAAGTCAAAAGATGGCATATAATAATCCTAGAGACCTTAAAAAGGTTGTGTGAACCATTTTCCAACAATAAAAAAAACCAAGAAAGAAAGTCAAACATCGATTTTAGCGAATTGAATCGATTTACAATTCTCCGATTCGGTTCACCGATTCATCTACGATTCATAGCTATTTGCAATTCACACAACCTGTTCGAATCAATTACCTATCGAATCGTACGATTTGAATTGTGAATCGTATGATTCTAATAATAGAGCTCTGATTACCAAAACAACAAAAAATCATGCACAAGTATTGGTTATTTTTGTACTACATGCTCTTAAAAAGTTGTATCATGATATTTTATACCCTCCAAAAAAAAGGTAAAAAGGGATCGAAATTTATCAAACTTGATATTTTCATGAATCACATAAATTGTAAAATGTGAATTGAATCGTTAATCTTGTGATTCACCATCTATGTTACATGGACTCTTCTATTCTTTCTATTGTACTCGTGTCCACTTGATATGACAAGGGTAAGGGTGTGGGATATGTGTTCGACATCCATACTCAATTTAGACACTTGGATCCTTTAATTTTTAATGATGTTTGAATAAGCAGAAACTCAAATTTGTTAGTAAAGAAACATTTCTATTGTAGCCTCACGTGAATGAGAGATAACAACTCCCCATTTTCCTTAAATCTTAATTTAAGAAGATTAATATCTTATCTAAGAATATTATACAATATATGTGTCCACGACACGTCTCCATACCCATATCTAACTTTTGGATACATAACTCAATATCTTTAAAAAAGTAGGTTTATGAAGGTCTAACGCTTGGACATGCACTCGATTCTCGTACCCGAGACCATATAATTCACCATCGATTTTATCCCAAAATAAATTTGGTCGTAAATTTATATCAATCTATGCATGCATCGTAAATCAAATCATGAATCGTGCAATTCACCATTAGTTCTATCCCAAATTACTAAGACGAAAGGACACCTCTAAGAAAATGGCTTGTCTGTGTTGTGTCTCGTGTACGTGTCTATGTCCGTGCTACTTAGCCAAAATAGATTCACCTATAGTTGTATGAATCTATACATGAATTGTGAATCATAAGATTCTGGTAACCAAATGCTAGCGGTTTGGTTGTGTTAGCTGAGAAAGTAAAAGTAGAGAGGGACTGAGGGGAAAAAAATGTGAAAAGAAGGTGGGATTATGTGTTTTCTATTTTGTCAATTTGATCAACTTTGAAAAAAATGAAGACCCCTTTCATCTAGGCTTAACACCCCCATATCTATTGTTAGAATAGTTGTTTTATTTCTTTATTGTCCTTTTGTTAATATTTACTTAAGTTGAGGGCTATGAAGCATGGGTACTTTGAAAAACATGCTGTACCCGTACCGGGTACATACCGGCGTATGATACTTCTGTATACGTACTGGGTACACAAAACACGTATCCAAATTTTTTCTTTTTTAATTTTTAACGTATCCAGGCATATCGAGTATATACTTAAGCTGTACCGTACGTCAATTGAAATAATATTTTTTTCTACCACAGAAATAAAACTCCATTCACTAGACTTTTTTATTTTTATTTTTTGTTTTATACTTAGCATGATTTTAAAATTAAACTACGATTTGTAAGTTATTTAATATATTGATATTTAATTTTAATTTATACCTTTACTTTTGACATTGAATGTTAATTATAGGTTGGACCTTACAAGCGTACCAAGCTTTACCCGTATCTTTTTTTTTTTTTTTTAATGAATTTTACCCTATTAACGTACCCATATCGTACCTGTACTAGTACTTGTACCCATACTTGTGCTTCATATGTTGAGGGTATGATTGTCATTTCACTATGTTAGGATTTATATATATATTTTGCTGATGTAGCGTTAATAATTTATTCCAGATATATAAAATTACTCTTTCTTTTCTTTTTCTTCTTAAACCTTATAAACCCTAATCCTAAATTTCTTCATTATTCATTCTAACTTGGTATCAGAGCAATCTATTCTTCATTAGAAAGTGTTCCAGAGACTCTAGAGATCAATTGGAGGTGACCGAGATGTGCTGATGTCACCATCCGTACAATGATGTCAGCATGACGTAAGCACTGTATGGATAGGTCCTTCACCTCTAGACTCAAAATTATCTCCTGAGATTTATGGTTATTTTTGTGAATTTTTTTGGAGCTATTTGATGTGAGTTTCCGATTTTTGAATGTTTTTCGGATTTGTGGTGCCGATTTTTGCAATCTGCGATTCTAGCCTCGATTTTGTGATTTCAACTGCTGGGCTATGTCCTATGGGAGCCGACTGAGCCTCCTCAAGCATCCTTTGGAGTTTATTTTGTGATTTGGTGCATCGGGTGTGTCTTTTTGGTCTCACAGAAGGTTAGTCTGCTGTTTGTTCACTATGTTGCTGTGCGGCTGTCACTGTTACTCTGTTTTTTTGGTATTGTTGCCTCCTATTATTGGTCTTGTTGCTGTCTTGCTCTCCTTCTCCTTGTGGATTGTTAGTTTGGTTCATCTGACCTGTATTCTCCTCGCTCATGCCTTATGGATCCTTTTTTTTGAGCTAGTTCTATTGTTTATATTAGTTATTGTGGGTGCTGGTTGTTGTGGGTATTGACTAATTGCAAGTACTGTGCTATTTTCATACTCTTAGGTTAAGTATTTTGTGTGATTGATCATCATGGTTGAGATTGAGGCTAAGGCTATAGTTGTGGGTAAAGATGATGACATGCCTAAATCTATCACTACAAAGAAATTGAATGGTGCCAACTACTTGGCTTAGGCTCATGCCATCAAAATTTTCTTGCGTGGCAAGAAGAAGTCCCGCTTCCGTAGTGAACTCCCTCTTGCTACTGATGATAAAGCATATGATGATTGGTGTAGTGAGGATTCTTGTGTTATGGGTTGGATTTGGCACAACTTGGTGATACCTCCAAGGAAAATGGGACTCCCTTGCTGACTCTTTTTCAAATCAGATAATGTCTCTCGGGTCTATGAGTTATATGAGCAAATCTTTGCTACGCGCCAATCTAGCCGGTCCCTTCCTGAGTATTATAGTAGTCTCAAGACCTTGTGGGATCAGTTATTGCAGCATCAACCTTCACTATTGATGTGAACAAACAAAAACAACATTGGGAGGAGTTTATGATGGTTTCTTTACTCTCCGGCTTAGATCCTGAATTGCAGGGGTTCAAGGATCAGATTCTTTCTAGTGAGACTCTACCTTCTACTGCTAATGCCTATTCTCAGTTGTTATGTTGTTTCTTGGGTCAGGCACAACTTACCACTGGGTCCTCTACTTTGTCATCTTTTGCAATGGTCTTTAGTAGTGGAGATCGTGGGCCTACTCGAGGGGGTTTTCATGGGCCATTTGACCCACGGAGCTTTTTTTACGATCCACGAGGTTCTTGTAGAGGTGGTTCCCGTGGTGGTGGTGGTGGTAGTAGTGGACCTAGTGCTCGCATACGTGGTAATCTCAAGTGTACTCATTGTGGTTCCCAAGGTCATACTAAACCTTGGTATTGGCAAAAGTGTGGCAAACCTGACCATGTGCATCAGGTTATGGATACTCCATCATCACAGTCCTCCTTGTTTTCCACTTTCTCAATTGCTTCTCTGATTGATTCTCATGAGATACTCACCACTCAAATTAGTGAGTTTACTGCTCTTGTCTAGTCTCTCCAGCCTAGTATACCTTCATCCTCTACCGCTACTCTAGCTAGTTCAGGTAATCTTGCATGTATGGCTAAGTTTACTCAAACTCTGGTGTTAGTTCCCATATCTCTCTAGTAATTCCTCTCTTTTTGATAATATGAGGCCTGTTGATCATACTATTGTACTTGCTGATGGATCTTCTCGACATGTTAGTGGTCAAGGTCCTCTTCACTCCATTCCATCCCTTTGCTAACCCTCTGGTCTCTATGTTTCTAAGTTTCCATTTAATTTTCTTTTTGTTAGCTAATTAACTCAAGCTCTCCATTGTTCTGTAATCTTTTCTCCAACTTCATGTGTTTTGCGAGACCTCCAGACTAAGAGGATGATTGGTTCGGGGCAGGAGAAGGATGGCTTATACTTTTTGAACATTGGGATTCCTCCTCATCCTCCATCTACTGTGTTGCGCGCTACTATATCTCCTCTTCAGTGGCATTTCCGCTTGGGTCATCCCTCTTTGGCCAAGCTCAAGTTAGCTATTCTGGGTTTGAGTCATGTTTCTCAGATTGAGTGTGAAGCCTGTCAACTTGGGAAGCATCACCGTAGTTCTTTTCCTAGTAGGAGTGTTAGTTGTGTTTGAGTCTTTTGCTCTTGTCCATACCTTAGTTGCACGAAGCGGGAGCGGGAGCGGGGGCGGGAGCGGGAAAGCGTGAGCCGACAGAAGTTTCTTAGGTTGGGAGCGCCTTGGGAAGCGGTAATATATATATATATTTTTTTTAATACACATTAGACGTTTTTTTATCAATACTTGTATTTTAATACACATTAATTATTTTATTTATTTATTATATTTTTTAAATAATGTGTTATTGTTAATTTATTTTTATTTTATTTTACATATGTGTGTGTGTTTTTTTTATTAATATGTATAATATATACTCATATATATATATATATTATATTTGTATGTGTTAATGTTTTTTTTATGTAAATATATTATAAAGATTATATATATTAATATTTTTATTATTTTTATTATATATTTATATGTATATATATGATATATATTAAATAATAATGTGTTAATGTTTTTTATTTTTTTATTTTTTAAATATATATATTTATTTAAAGATTTTATATGTTTTATTAGCTTATATATATATATATATTTCACTTATATATTAGGTATATATCGTGAAGGCCAGAGAGAGAGTGCAAGTGAGAGAAGGCAAAGAAGAAGGCAGAGGAGACGATGTGCGAGAGAGAGAGAGAGAGAGAGAGAGAGAGAGAGACGAACTGCGACAGAGACGAAAAACACAGAGAGAGACGAACTGCGATAGAGACGAAAAACAAAGAGAGAGAGACGACCTTCGAAGTGATGAAAGAAGAAGAAAAACGAAACAAAGGACATACCAGACAACCTTCAGGTTCTTCTTCACTTTCTTTCTCCTCTCTCTCTTTGTTGACCAACAAGCTAGGGTTTTTGTTCTTCTTCACCAACGATCCCATCTTGGACAGGATCGCGTTTCTCTCTCTACGGAAACGCGATTTCTACACGTTTCTTTTTAAGAAACGTGGAATCGCGTTTCTTACGAAGATTCGTCACCTCTTAGCACGATTCCTGCAACTAAGGTCCATACAGATATCTGGGGTCCTTCTAGAACATCCACTATTAATGATTTTTTATTTTATTTTGTTATTTTTGTGGATGACTTGGTTGACTTGGTTGTTTTTAATGAAACAAAGATCTGATTTGCCTTATATTATCTCTAAGTTTTATAATGAAATCTTTGCTTAATTTGGGAAACTTATTAAGATATTTCGGTTTGTAATGCCTTAGAATATGTGCAATCTATTGTGATACATCTCCTCAAAATGGTATTACGGAGCGTAAGCACTGTCATTTGTTAGATTTTGCTTGCACATTAATGTTTATATTCATGTTCCCAAACAGTTTTGGGGCAATGCTGTTCTCATCGCTTGTTTTCTTATTAACCGCATGCCTTCTAGTGTTGTACACACGTCTCTCTATTCTCAGTTGTATCCTACATCGTCTCCTTTTCCCTTGTCACCTCGAGTTTTTGGTTGTGTGGCCTTTGTCCATGTTCTTGACCCTGTCTTAGATAAGTTATCTCCTCGTGCTCACAAATGTGTGTTCTTAGGCTACTCTCATACTCAAAAAGGGTATCGATGTTATCATTCTGAGTCACGTCGATACTTTGTCAGTGCTGATGTTACCTTTTTGGAGTCCACTCATTTTTTCTCCTTCTCTAGGCCATAGTTATCCGTTGATCTTCTCTCTTGTCATGAGGGGGAGCCAGCTTCTTTCACCCCTATTCTTCCGTCTTGTGTTCTTTCCTTCTCCACTTCTATATCCTCTTCCTCCAATCTTCCCGTTACCCCTCCTTTGCAGGTTTATCAACAGTCTCAAGCTCGTTGCATTGTATCTTATGGCCTGACTAGTTCATCTCCTTCGTCTGAGGTTCTTGACTCTTGTTCCATCTGTTGATAAGCCCTCTGATGACCTTCCTATTGTCCTCCGCAAAGGTAAACGTACTTACACTCAACATCCTATTGCTAATTTTGTTTCTTATGATCGCTTTTCTCTTGGTCTTCACTCTTTTGCTTGTAGCTTGTCTAGTGTTCCCATTTCTCGCTCCTATTAGCAAGCTATGTCCATCTCCGGTTGAAAGCATGCAATAGACAAGGAAATGCATGCCCTTCATCAGAATTGAACATGGGAACTTACTCCTCTACCTTCTAGCAAGTCTAGTGTGGGTTGTCGGTGGATTTATACTGTTAAGTATCTTCTTAATGGGACTATTGAGCAACTTAAGGCTCGCCTGGTAGCCAAAGGCTACACACAAACCTATGGTGTTGATTACTTGGAGACTTCCTCTCCTGTGGTACGTCTTAATTCTGTTCGGATCCTTCTCTCCGTTGCAGTTAGTCAGTCTTGGCCTTTGTATCAACTTGATAGCAAGAATGCCTTTCTTCATGGCGACTTTCAAGAGGAGGTTTATATGGATCAGCCCCCCGACTATGTTGTTCCCAGTCATAAGCATCTTGTTTGTTGATTGCGGAAGGCCTTGTATGGTCTCAAGCAGTCCCCTCGTGCCTAGTTTGATTGTTTCAATACTGTTGTGCTTGCCTATGGTTTTCGCCGTTCCACCTTTGATCACTTTGTCTTTGTTCGACACTTGTCTATTAGGAGTATTGTTTTTATTGTCTATGTTGATGACATAATCATTTCTGGGAGTGACTCCACTGGTATTGCTGATTTAAAGTGGTATTTGGGCCAACAATTTCACACCAAAGACTTAGGTCATCTTCGTTATTTTCTTGGGATTGAAGTTGCTTGCTCTTCTCAAGGATTGTTTCTCTCCCTACGGAAGTATGTTCTTGATCTCCTCACTGAGACTGGCCTCTTAGGCGCTCGCCCTAGTGATATTCCCATGGATTCTAGTGTCAAGCTTGATGGTGAAATCGGGGACCTATTTTCTGATATTAGTCGTTATCGTCGGTTGGTTAGTAAGTTAATCTATCTCATTGTCAGTCGTCCCGATATTACGTATGCTGTGGGTGTGGTTAGTCAGTTTATGCGTGCTACCCGCCAACCCCATTTTGCTGCTGTGTGTCGCATTTTATAGTACTTAAAGAGTGCCTCCCGTCGGTGTTTGCTATATCGCCCATCTTCCTCGTTATTTATCACTGGCTTCAGTGATGCTAGTTGGGCTGGTAATAGGACTGATAGCCGTTCCACCTCGGGTTATTGTACCTTTGTTGGTGGTAATCTTGTTAATTGACATAGCAAGAAACAGTATGTTGTTGCTTGTTCTAGTGCTGAGGCTGAGTACTGTGCCATGACTCATACTGTTTCTGAGCTGCTCTGAGTTCAGTCTCTTCTTTAGGATTTTGGTTTTTCTGTTCCCACTCGTATGAGTATGTCTTGTGATAATCAGACTGCTATCTTCATTGCCAATAATCCCGTGTTCCATGAACGAACCAAACATATTGAAGTTGATCGTCATTTTACATGTGATCTCTTACTATGCAAACAACTTGTGACTCCTTATGTTCGTTCTGAAGATCAATTGAGTGATATTTTCACTAAACCCTTGGCTTGGTCTTCGTTTCATCATTTATCCTTCAAGCCGTGCATGTTTGACCTCTATGCTCCAGCTTGAGGGAGAGTGTTAAAATAGTTGTTTTATTTCTTTATTGTCCTTTTGTTAATATTTACTTAAACTTTAGTTGAGGGTATGATTGTCATTTCACTATGTTAGGATTTGTATATATATTTTGCTGATATAAAGTTAATATTTTATTCCAGATATATAAAATTACTCTTTTCTTCTTCTTCCTCTTCCTCTTCCTCTTAAACCCTATAAATCCTAACCCCAAATTTCTTCATTATTCATTCTAACTTCTATTTTCCAAACCTGGATATAAGTGCCCAGTTTCTAAACTTTATGTTAGGTGATAGAAACTTCTCTATTAATCATTCAATTTTGGTCACTAAAACATATATATATTCAACAATCCCATAGAAAAGATTACACAATACTTGCACAAGTTGGCAACAACCATGGTAGAGTGGCTGCTAAAAATTCATGAAATTTTCCATCTTATGTAAAGCTATTGATAAAGGTGCAAAAGAGATGCGTCCAAGGCCCAAGATTGATTTGGCATATCTTGGATGATGCAGAGCTCACTTGGATGTTCACATAATTATGTTTGGAGTCAATATTCCAATATTGTTTAATAGGTTCTTTAAATTAGATTATTGCTTATTTGATTTTTATTATTTTTCTTCTCTTTACGGTGAAGGGCATCTTGCTTTTTTCAAAGTTTATAAACAAGGCTTTAATTGTTGCCTTGAGCCATTGTTTGGGTCATGTCATGTTACTAATTCTTATAGTTTTTAGTTTGTTCAAATGGGATTCAAAATCAAACTCTTTTTGTTTCTAATTCTGCAATCGAAGTCTTGGTTAGAGTAGTTATCTTGGATCTATGTAGAAATATGTAATTCTTATGTTTTAATGTAGAACAAAGTTCTACAAAAACTTTTGGCAATTTTTCTCTTAAAAGGATTGTGTGATACAATTTTCACCCTAGGTGTGGTGGTCATAGCTTCCAAGAATAGCCCAAACCTTGGTGTTTCCTTGTTTCTCCACTTTTGAGCAAATTAGGAAGACGTATAAGAGTTTGTTAAATGAACAGAGTGGATGTATTTTTCATAAGTTAATATCCAATGGATTTTGTCCACTAAAGCATAAAGATGCTTATCTTCATTTATCTTATACAACAAATGAGTAATTCTAACTCACAAACCCAACAACCTTCCATCCCATTCTTCACTTTTCACCAAGTGGATAGGTAATCATGAGAATAACCACCAAGGGCATTGCCTCTTATAGTATAAAATTGTGGACTTTATCTGTCTTGTTTGATGAAGATGTGACTTTAAAAAATACACACTAAATAACCAATCATGATCAATTTTTTTCCTTCGGAAAAAATTGCTTCCATCAATGTTATATAATTGGCACGTCCTGTCCCTTCACACCTACAACCGATGTTGGAATAGTGAACAAAAACATAAAATAAGTGTGAAGGCTGAACAAAGTACTTGTAATTGAGGTCAACTTCTACCCTTTAGATAAATACTCTCTTCCATCCAGTTAAGTGCCTTTGGAACCTTTTCACCATTGAATAACAAATGGACTATGCCTTGTAAGAAGACCCAAGAGGGTGACCCAATTCAGAAGGTTGCAACTGATCAACTTTGCAGCCTATTATATCTGCCAATGCCTCCACATGAGGTACACTTCCAACCGGAATAAGTCTAGACTTCCCCATTTCACTTTCAAGCCTAACACTACCTCAAAACACAAGAGAACACATATGAGATAACCCAACCGCTGGGCCTCGGTCCCACAAAAATTATAGAATTGTATGCATATAACAAGTGATACCTCTAATGGGAAACCATCATCCTGCTAAAGACCTCCATAACCACAATAAACAGCAAGGGAGACTAACCTAATCCCTTGAAGTCAGGAAGACTCCAGTTGAGGAACCAGTAACCAACACTGACAGCCTGACAGTAAATATGCATAATCTAATCCAATCTCTTCATTTTACCAAGCTCCTTCTGGTCTAAGCAGTAAAGCAAGAAATTCCAATTCATGTGAAAGGTTGGGAAGCATCATAGATTTCAATAAATGGATAATTTGCTAAAGTTAATTATAGTCCCTTTCTATGGGGTTTACATTCTTTTTATTTTTGGTATGGAAATCCTTAATTTGAACAAGGAAAGATTTTCGGGAGAATCCAGAGTTGGGCTTGGAGTTTTCCAAAGCCACCCCACAAATTGGCAGATTTACACACTCTTGCAAGCAGAAAATATTTGCTGGTTGACATATATTGAGATTTTTCTTTCAAAGGCAATTTTGTTAAGTCCACTGACTGTTCATCTCTTCTTTGCTACTGAAGCTATAGACGGCAAACACTTTCCTTAACTAGTTGATTCCTCAACTATAAAAGCTGCATGAATTAAAACAATCAACACAATCAAACAAAGACACATGATGTACGTGGTTTTGCTATGAAGCCTACATCCATGGGCGAAGACAATAAGAAGGATTCCACTAATTGGAGAAGAACAAAGAGATGATGCAGCAAAAGCCACCAAACTCAAAAGCCAGCCTCCTACCCAACAAGAAAGAGCACGCTTTCTCTCTAAATAACCACACCTTTACTCTAACCCAAATGACCCACAACACTACTGGAGTAGCCTCCATGCAAGTAGAATAGGGCCAAACAGAAGTTATAAGCTACCAAGCGTAATGGGCTTTAGTTCACGACATCACCCAGCAGTATATATTTTTTTGTGCCTAAAGTTTAATTTGTTGTAGTATGAACTCTTGCCAATAAAGATTATAACTAGTATTTTATGTTTTCACTTCACACACCAATGCTATGGCATGCCAATTACGTAACTCTCTCTCTCTCTCAGGAACTATCTTCAACGAAATCTAGCTTCCAGCAGGAAATTGAATCCTTGAACCAGAGACTAGTCTTTATAGACAAAAGAGTCCCAGAGCTGGAAGCAGAAAAGAAAGTTGCTGCTACTGCAAGAAATTTCAAGGAAGCAGCACGGATAGCTACTGAATCCAAGGCACTAAGTGTTGAAAAAGAAGGTTTAAAGATAAAAATGGCAAGGGTTGTCCTTGAGCTTGGGAAGCTTGAGGAAGAGATTTGTGACACTGTTAACAGACTGCAAGAAACTGAAGGGCAGATTTCAACCAAGGAAAAAGAGGTAGCAATGGCTAGATTCCAGAGACTACTACTAATAGCTGGTGCTGCCAAAGCTGAAAGATCAGCTGCTCTGGAATTAGGTGATCTTGAAGAAGCTGACATTCTACTTGCAGAGGCAGAAGCCGCAGAATCTGAAGCAAGAAAAATTCAGCCAGTTTACAATTTCAAGGAGGAAGAGTTTGCTAATATTCCAAAACAGTACATCTCTATGGAACTTGTGTCCAATCTTGGTGGGAAGCAGTTGGCAGAATTGGCAGCATCTGCTGCTTATATATCTCCTACATAGTAATTGCCACACTGGAATGACCAATATTTTGAGCTTCCAAGCTAATATAATTCTTGGATTGTATTGTGCTGAATCGAATACAAGGAAATACCAAAGAGTACGAGGCTGGACTAGAATTGCATATTGCAGATCTGCGCGATGTCCTATTGTACGATGTTTCCTAGTCCAATTTTAGGAGATCATGTTTTGTGGATCAAGAGTTGAATCCAATCCTCATTCAAGCGTTGATTGAATTTTTTTATTTATTTTTATTTTTTTAAATTTTTTTCTCATGAATAATCTTCTGCATCATCAATACATGTTCTCCTGTTATCTTAATAGTCTGGCAAAGTGATGTTCTCTGCTCAAAAAAGGTAATTGTTCAATTGGATTATTTGTCGCACAATTCCCACATTGTTTTGCATCTGATGCTTTATTGTGTCCTGTTTTATAGTCTTATATAGAGTGCTAGAGCCAATTATTAGTCCTCTTTGGATCAGTTTTTGAGTAGTTTTTCTTTATTCATTCCATACTAAATCCTATTGCCACTGGAATTAAGATATCTCTAACAATCATTTAGTTATTCCTTGTAAATTTACTTGTGTTTCCATTGGAGTAGGCAAAATGCTTGGGTGATGTGAGATGCACAAGTGTACCAGAACTAGGATTTGTCCAATGTGTAGGAAGTCAGGAACTCAAGTTATTGACTTCTAATTAAGCAGATTATGTGTGTGACTGAAATAATTACCGGTTCTTTTTTTGCCTTCAATGTAAGAACTTTCACAATTATTTTAAGAATAATGCTATATGTACCAATTAGTATACCAATTGATGATGTGACGTAATTTAAGAGGTTTTTGGGATTTGTAATGTAGTTAATGAGTGAAGTCAATAATAATGTCATAACTAGTGTTGGTACACTAGTTAATATACTAATTTGTGCATGTAGTACCACTGTTATTTTAAACAATGAAAAGAAAACATGATATTCATCATGGTAAAATTCTAAAACTCATGATGAATGGTGTTGTAATTAACTTACAAGTGGAACTATGAAACGAAGCTCCGTAATAGGAAATTGAAGACAATTGGAAATTGGATAGGATAAGAGAAAGTGCAACCATGATAACTAAGATAAAAGATAAATGATATGACCATAGAGTTAAGTAGGCTTCCCTTTATCTTTTCATACTTCTCTACACTCTTCTTATGAGGCTTAATTCTAAACTAGTATTGATGATCCGAACCGTCTATCTTGTTTTTACAATAAAAATCATTCATACAAAAAATGAGTTTCATCGGGCATTTATAAACATAATAAAAAATAAAATGAATGACAAATGTGATTATAAACTTAGACTATTCATTTTTAAAATAAAATATTATTTATTCGTATGTTTATAGTTGTCCGATGAAGTTAATTTTTTGATGAATAATCTTTACTGCAATGTCTACAAAGTAAACGATTTGGATCATCAATTACAACATTAAAAAGGAAAGGAGCTTTTTCTATTTTTATTATGGAAATATGGTGGAATTATGGAATAAGGAAGTAAGATGGAGAATTTTAGAGACAACGAGAGAAAACAAAAAGATGGAGAGAAGTTGGGAGAATTTACATACTCCATTATGTTGGCATAAAGGCCAATATATAGATACAAAGTGGAGAATACAAACAAAAACACAAATTAATGCATATCTAACTTATATCTACCTTTATCTATCTTGGCAAGACTTTTACGTCCAAGAGTTGCCAAATTTTCTAATACTATGGCAAGCCTAGTCATAGACTTTTTGACAAGTTTAAATAAATACAAAGAGACAAATATAAAGGACTACAATTATATCCATAAAAGGACTACATAAAAGCTACAATTATATACATATACTGTAGCTATTTGTCATCTTTTTACTTTTACTACACTGTCTATCCTCCCCGGTTTTCAAAGACATAGACTGTTATAGATAAGCTTGGGCTGAGCTATTTTTGTCGTGTAGCGTCGGCTGAAATGATATGGCTAATCACTTTCCGCCAAATAATGCAGGTTGCTCCACGTGTCCTGGATAAGGTTGGAGTCGATCAGGAGACAGCTGCATTTGATAGTGGGGTCCACTACGCTTCCATCCTGTTGACGAGATTGTGATATTCTTCATCAGTCTCTGATGGAGGGGAATCCGGATCTTGGCTGTATTGGTCATTCCGGAATTGTTCTACATCATCTGCGGTCATGGCTAGTTCCAACGGAAGATCCAAATTATTTCTCTTTTTGAGATTCATTAACATGTCAAGAGCCTCATTAATTTGCGTTGGAGACCGTTGATATGTTATGGGAAAATGAGTTACAAATAACATCCTTCCATCTGTAACCATGAATGGCAATTTTGCTGAGCCATGGATGTTGGACGCTGCTTGTGAAACAGATATTAGACTGTCTATCCAATATTCTGTTAAGGAAAGTTTTCGGATATTTTCTAATCTTTCTCTCCGGTGATCTTCATCTAAATAATCATCTTCAAATTCAAAATCTTCAGTTTCTTTAAGATACCAAATCTGGTATGGTTGGAAAAAATGTTCTCGTTCTCGCCAACCAACAGTGCTGGAAATCCAGAAAGTAAAATATTTGCTCCATCGAAAGCCTTTTACTATCCATGAGAGCATTGCTTTGATGATCATTGGAAAATCTATCCATTGGATTGGATCAAGAATTTGAAAAATAACTTGATTAGTTATTCCCCAATCTATATCCTCAAAAAACCACATGTCATGGTTTGCCATGATGGTTATTTTAGGAATTCCATCTTTCAAATTTAATTTATCATAAGATCGTTCTAAGATTTATCTAATCTTATCATAATGATCTTCAACTCGATTTTTGATTAACATAAAAATTTCTTTTGGAAGCAAAGTTCTTGCTTTTTCAAAAAGACAAATTCTTTTTATTTGTTCAAAAACCGGATCAAAAAACTCATCTGATATGAGGTTTGATAGTTGTAGAAAATTGTTTATTTTTTCAAAATTAAAATCTTCATTCCAATTCATTTGTTTAAGAATGTTAAAACAAAGATTTTGCAAATCTTTTAATTTAGCTGTTTGCTCAGCTAATTTGTTGGCCAAAACTCCCATATGTTTTCGAAATTTCACTTTGTTGTCTACAATGTGAGTTTTCCAAACTCCATTGAGTTCTGTATAAATTTCTTTGGATATACCAGGGTTGAAAAAATCTTTTATTTCAGATTCATCTGGTCTAGATGTCTGAATATTAGTTGGAACTGGGTTAGTTCTCATTTGATTCCTTTGAAAAATAGGCATGGCTGGTGCACTGTAAAAAGCTTTTTTAGCTTTGGTCATGCTATCATATGCTTTAAAGCTTGCTCCTGAGTATCCACAAACTTGAAGATTGGCTTCGTTCCAGTCTGTGTAAATTCCAGGTTGTCTTCCTGAAAACACAACATAAACTTTTTCTTCTCTGGGGATTGCCTTTTTAGCAATTGTCACCCAATCCCCTTGAGCGGGTTGTTTACCCTTATCCATTGTTTCCTCTTGGTCTAGAGGTCTTCTGCAAAAATTAAATTTACTTGTTTAGCAATTTAATTTTCTGAAACAATTTCGGCTAAGAAAATCTGCAAGAAAATTGTTAGTACCTTTAAGATGTTCTACTTCAAAAGTATATTCAGAAATTTTATTATACCAGGCTAATCGTCTTCCTTGCTCAATAGGTTTTTTATTGATCAAGAAATCTCTTACTGCCTTATTATCAGTGCGCACAATAAAATTTTCTGGTGCTAAATAAATATGAAAACTCTTTATTGCTAATTTTATTGCAAGCAATTCTTTTTCAAAAATAATATATTTCTGTTCATTTGGTTTAAATGTTCCAGAATTATATCCGCAAATTAATTCTTCTTTTTGTAATTTTATGGGTATTGGATTTTTTCTTGGTCTAATCCCATTTTCTGATAAAGGTATCTCTTTATCATGCCATAAATTACAGGGTATAGCTTTAAGAACACATCCCCAACATGCTTCTGAGGCATCTGTTTCTAAAATTAATTTATCACCTGTTTTAGGAAGATAAACATCTAGTAAAGTTTTAACATGTTCTTTAATTTGTTTAATTAAAGCAACATCTTCTGTTGTCCATTCAAAAATAACATTTTTCCTTAATTTGGTTAACCAAGGAATTTCTATTTTTGAAAGATTTTTAATAAAATTTCGTCCGTAATTTAAAATGCCTAATAAACTCTGTAATTGTGTTATATTTTCAAGAGTATCAGGAAAATCTCGTACTTTGGACAAAATATGTTCTTGTAATTTTAAACCTTTCTGGTCTAAAATTATTCCCAAAAATTCAATTGATTCTTTTTCTAGTTCAATCTTTTTTGGAGACAAAATAATTCCATGTTTTTGAAATTTTTCACAAATTAATTTTAAATGTTTCTTATGTTCCTCCTTGGTTTTAGAGAAAATAAGTATATCATCAATATAAACTACACAACAATCTTTAAGGTCTTTAAAAATTGTATCCATCCACCGTTGAAATACCTGTGGTGCAATATTTAATCCAAAAGGCATAACATTCCAGTGGTAATGTCCCCTAGGTGTACTGAAAGCTGTCAACTTTTTTGACTCTTCAGTCAATTGGATTTGCCAAAATCCACTTTTACAATCAAATTTGCTAAAGATTTTTGATCCTTTGGTTAGGTTAATCAAAACATCTTTTCGTGGAATAAAATATCCATCAAATTCTAAATTTTCATTTAGCCGTTTATAGTTGACTACCATTCGGGCTTTTCCTCTTTTAATTTCAGCATGGTTTCTTACCATAAAAGCTGGACTAGAGTGAGGGCTTTTGGTTTCTTCAATTAACTTTTTGTCTAAAAGTTCTTGAAGTTGAATATCAAATTCATCTATATCTTGTCTAGTATAGATCATTGGTCGTACTCTAATGATAACATTAGGGTCTTTCAATTTTAAACTACAATAACGTGGACTACGTTGCCATAGTTTTAATGGATGTTCACTAAAATTTTCTTCTAAAATTTTATAAATCCAGTGTGATTCATCAATGGTTTTGATGATGGGAGTTAAATCACCACGCGGCACGGGCGCAAACTCTTTATCACAAATGTATTTATGTTGTTCTAACAAGGGAATATGAATTAAGACATTGTTTATACTTAATGAAATAGCCTTTTCCTGTATTTGCATTGGAAGATATTTATATATAAAATTATTGCCAAGAAGGAAATCTCCATGCATATATGGAAAACATAAAATTTTTGGTATAATGAATTTGCTATCATTTAACCAAATAGCTATATTTTTAGCCTTGAATTGTATGGAAGTATGGTTGCCATCTATTCCAGTAACTAAAATTGGATGTTTCATTAATGTCCATTTTTCTTTTGGTATGGCATTCCATTTACATGAGCTGACTGTAGCTCCTGTGTCTATGAGAACACTGAGGCTATAGGGTTTATAACTGGCAAAATTAAATGTTCCCAATACATATGTATATCTTCTTTTTCCTTGGCTAGGAGAAAAAATAATATCATCATTTTTTGTTTGAAAATGATACATATAAGCAGATTTAATATGTTCAAGTTTTCTTGTTCCTGGAAAAATAGGAATCTGAACATTATTTGAAGTAGTAATAGATTCTTGATTAGAATTATTACTTGATTCTCCAATACTTAACTTTGAAAATGATTTATTAGTAAAATCTTTTTCAAATACAGAAGTTGATCTTTTAATTTTTGGAACTGTATTTTCAATATATAAATTTTTTCCTGACGCCTGCATTTGTAATTGTGCAGGTTTTTTTGTTTTAGAAGATTCTCCTTGTCCCACTAGGTCTTGGATTAACCATTGTCGAGGGACTTCTAAATCGCTCCAATTCATTAGACGAGGCTGTATTACCGTGTCAAATGGTCTTGGTTCAAAGATTTCAACGATTTTATTATCGTTTGATCTTGTTTTTGTTTCAGGAAATTTGGTTAATTCGTGAATTGTTTTCCAACGAATAGCCAAATCATGAGAATTTGATTTCATTCCTAATCCTTGTGTTTTAATTCTTATTCTGACTGTATCTTCAAGATTAGGATCATTTATGGAAATAAAGAAATTTGGTCTAACATTAAACCAAACTACTCCATTAGCCAAATTAGACTGAATTCCTCCAATGATTGCTTTCATTGGGTCGGAAAATCTTTTGTCAAAAATTACTGCCAAAATAGGAGTATCTATCCCTTGGCGAAATAAAGCTGTTATGGTTACTTGAATTAATCCAATATGAATATATTGAATTTCAGGATATTTCTTTTTCCATCTTGCAACCTTTTTCTTATCAAAAAAAGGAATATCAATATTTCCTTCTTCTGACCATTTTGCTTGAGTGTTACCACTGTATTGTTCAAACACTCTTGCTGAAAAGAAGTTGAATTTTGAAAGTTTATAAATTTCTGGAACGGCAACTTATTGCATTTTTTCGAATTTTGCTAATTCTTCGTCGGTAAAAGTTTTTTCTTCCCCGATTACATCTCCAAGTCGAATTGCTTGTAATTCTTCTTGAGATATATTATCTACTTTTTGAGATGTTTCTTGACTATTAGTAGTCATCATGAAGATTAGTTCTTCATCTGAACTTTCTTCATCACTAGAAATTTCATATAATATTTCTTCTTCATCAGAAATTTCTTCGCCATATATTATTTCAAAATCTTGTTCTTCAAGGACTTTGATCATTTTCTTTGCACTTTTCCCCTTTTTGGGCATTCAGGTGCATAGTGACCCTCTTCGTTACAAATATAACATTTACAAGTTTTCTTTTTTGAAACACTTGTTGGTTTCTTTTTTCGAATATACCTTTTCTTTTTTGAAAAAGTTTTGTTCCTTTTCCAAGGTTTCCATTTATATTTTCTGCGTTTTTTGGAAAATCCTTTTCTTTTAGGAAATGTATTACAACCAATTTTCCAATTTTCTTTTAAAATTTTATCACAACATTTTTGACCATATTGTGAATTGGAAATTTGATTTTTTATTTGTTTTTTCGCCTTTACTTCTAGACACCGATTTGCTATCTCTCTTAAAACAAAGTTAATGCGAAAACCAAGATTATCATTTTCTTCCTTCCCCATTTTTTTGAGAAAAGCAGGATAGTTTTTAATACATAACTCATCCCATGGGCTTGGGAGTTTATGAAAAAATTGATCTAACCAAGGTTGATTTGCTGGTGGATCAATAAGATAATAGTATTTTTTAAAAGTTTTAACATAGTCTTCAAAAAGACAAATATTACATAATTCTAATTTAGTCAAAATATAATTTGCATCTTCTTGCAAATTAGTATCTCCATAAAAACCACATAAATTTTCTTTTATGAGTTTTGCAAATTCAGCTAAAATTGTGTCAAGTGTGAGAAAATTTGTTAATAAAGCCGTCTTTTGACTTTTTCCAATTTCAGATTTTTCCCACTGTCTTAACCATTGCAACACATCTCCCTGGAGAGTTGCTGCAATATAATCAAGGAATTTTTCCTTTGACCAACTATTTTTATAATTGGTAATAATGATGGACAAGGATTGTGCCCAATCATCTATAGCTTGTGGTTGATCCTTAAATGGAACATAAGACAAGCCTAAATAAGTACCATTTTGAGCTATTGGATACTTATGATTATTATCTTTTCTAGATACTACTGGTTCAGGTGTAGGATTGGAGGTGCTTCCAATATCATTTTTAACTTCATTTGTTTGAATAAAGTCAAAATTTTCTCCATCTCCCCATGTGCCAAATAATTCGGGATCAATTGGCTCTTCTGCCTTTCTTTTCCCTTTATTTATTTCTGATGAAATATCTTGATCTATGAATTCTTCAGATGAGGATGATTGGCTGTCATCATCATTAGTTGACATATTAATATCATAATTAAAATGTTGTAAAAGGGCTTCATTTTCTAGATAAGTTTCTCTTATCTGATCTAGTAGCCTATTTCTTTCATCAATACCTAAATCTGGGTCTTTATATAATTTTCTCCAATAATCCAATATTTCAACAATATTTTCATATTCAGTTCTGTTATAGGTATTGGTTTGAAGTACCATAATATCTTCTGTACCATAAAATAGCCTAGGGATATCACTATCTCCTGGACTATTCATTCCATCATTGTTTATGAAGGATATAGTTTCCAATTTTGTTACCAAATTGTTTATTTGGTTTTTTGCTTCTTTATTTAAGTCAATATTTATTATAGAACCCAAATTATCTATTTTAGATTCTATAGACTCAACTTTAGTTTCTAGATAATTTTGATTTATTTTTTGATTTTTATCTAATTTAGAAAACCAAGAACACATAATATCAGTAATATTATTTAAACTAGAACACACACTATTTATATTTGCAGACTCTTTAGTAATATGCAAACTATGATCATATTTATTATTAACATTATTTTTTGTATTTCCAAAGCATATTATATCGTCAGAATTAATTGCCATTTTAGATTGTTGTTGGTACCTAAGACCCTCTTAGTGTATTATCTGGTGCCTAAAACCTCTCTTTATGATCTTTAAAGACTTAATTATGGCCAATAGTCAAAAGATCTTAATGAGTATATGGGCTTTGACACACACTAAGCATATAGGTTTTACAACAACTAAAAATGAAACAAATAATTATGAAGATATAAAATACAAAGGATACACAAAAACTTAGACTGAATTTTTGATAATTTTTTTTTTTTTTTTTTTTTTAACATAAAACACACCATACAAACTTAAAATTTATACATAGATAGAAATACTTACATAGCTTGATCTTGCTTTAAAAAGCTCTTCACCAAGCTTTGATACCAATTACAACATTAAAAAGGAAAGGAGCTTTTTCTATTTTTATTATGGAAATATGGTGGAATTATGGAATAAGGAAGTAAGATGGAGAATTTTAGAGACAACGAGAGAAAACAAAAAGATGGAGAGAAGTTGGGAGAATTTACATACTCCATTATGTTGGCATAAAGGCCAATATATAGATACAAAGTGGAGAATACAAACAAAAACACAAATTAATGCATATCTAACTTATATCTACCTTTATCTATCTTGGCAAGACTTTTACGTCCAAGAGTTGCCAAATTTTCTAATACTATGGCAAGCCTAGTCATAGATTTTACTAATAAATCATTTTCAAAGTTAAGTATTGGAGAATCAAGTAATAATTCTAATCAAGAATCTATTACTACTTCAAATAATGTTCAGATTCCTATTTTTCCAGGAACAAGAAAACTTGAACATATTAAATCTGCTTATATGTATCATTTTCAAACAAAAAATGATGATATTATTTTTTCTCCTAGCCAAGGAAAAAGAAGATATACATATGTATTGGGAACATTTAATTTTGCCAGTTATAAACCCTATAGCCTCAGTGTTCTCATAGACACAGGAGCTACAGTCAGCTCATGTAAATGGAATGCCATACCAAAAGAAAAATGGACATTAATGAAACATCCAATTTTAGTTACTGGAATAGATGGCAACCATACTTCCATACAATTCAAGGCTAAAAATATAGCTATTTGGTTAAATGATAGCAAATTCATTATACCAAAAATTTTATGTTTTCCATATATGCATGGAGATTTCCTTCTTGGCAATAATTTTATATATAAATATCTTCCAATGCAAATACAGGAAAAGGCTATTTCATTAAGTATAAACAATGTCTTAATTCATATTCCCTTGTTAGAACAACATAAATACATTTGTGATAAAGAGTTTGCGCCCGTGCCGCGTGGTGATTTAACTCCCATCATCAAAACCATTGATGAATCACACTGGATTTATAAAATTTTAGAAGAAAATTTTAGTGAACATCCATTAAAACTATGGCAACGTAGTCCACGTTATTGTAGTTTAAAATTGAAAGACCCTAATGTTATCATTAGAGTACGACCAATGATCTATACTAGACAAGATATAGATGAATTTGATATTCAACTTCAAGAACTTTTAGACAAAAAGTTAATTGAAGAAACCAAAAGCCCTCACTCTAGTCCAGCTTTTATGGTAAGAAACCATGCTGAAATTAAAAGAGGAAAAGCCCGAATGGTAGTCAACTATAAACGGCTAAATGAAAATTTAGAATTTGATGGATATTTTATTCCACGAAAAGATGTTTTGATTAACCTAACCAAAGGATCAAAAATCTTTAGCAAATTTGATTGTAAAAGTGGATTTTGGCAAATCCAATTGACTGAAGAGTCAAAAAAGTTGACAGCTTTCAGTACACCTAGGGGACATTACCACTGGAATGTTATGCCTTTTGGATTAAATATTGCACCACAGGTATTTCAACGGTGGATGGATACAATTTTTAAAGACCTTAAAGATTGTTGTGTAGTTTATATTGATGATATACTTATTTTCTCTAAAACCAAGGAGGAACATAAGAAACATTTAAAATTAATTTGTGAAAAATTTCAAAAACATGGAATTATTTTGTCTCCAAAAAAGATTGAACTAGAAAAAGAATCAATTGAATTTTTGGGAATAATTTTAGACCAGAAAGGTTTAAAATTACAAGAACATATTTTGTCCAAAGTACGAGATTTTCCTGATACTCTTGAAAATATAACACAATTACAGAGTTTATTAGGCATTTTAAATTACGGACGAAATTTTATTAAAAATCTTTCAAAAATAGAAATTCCTTGGTTAACCAAATTAAGGAAAAATGTTATTTTTGAATGGACAACAGAAGATGTTGCTTTAATTAAACAAATTAAAGAACATGTTAAAACTTTACCAGATGTTTATCTTCCTAAAACAGGTGATAAATTAATTTTAGAAACAGATGCCTCAGAAGCATGTTGGGGATGTGTTCTTAAAGCTATACCTTGTAATTTATGGCATGATAAAGAGATACCTTTATCAGAAAATGGGATTAGACCAAGAAAAAATCCAATACCCATAAAATTACAAAAAGAAGAATTAATTTGCGGATATAATTCTGGAACATTTAAACCAAATGAACAGAAATATATTATTTTTGAAAAAGAATTGCTTGCAATAAAATTAGCAATAAAGAGTTTTCATATTTATTTAGCACCAGAAAATTTTATTGTGCGCACTGATAATAAGGCAGTAAGAGATTTCTTGATCAATAAAAAACCTATTGAGCAAGGAAGACGATTAGCCTGGTATAATAAAATTTCTGAATATACTTTTGAAGTAGAACATCTTAAAGGTACTAACAATTTTCTTGCAGATTTTCTTAGCCGAAATTGTTTCAGAAAATTAAATTGCTAAACAAGTAAATTTAATTTTTGCAGAAGACCTCTAGACCAAGAGGAAACAATGGATAAGGGTAAACAACCCGCTCAAGGGGATTGGGTGACAATTGCTAAAAAGGCAATCCCCAGAGAAGAAAAAGTTTATGTTGTGTTTTCAGGAAGACAACCTGGAATTTACACAGACTGGAACGAAGCCAATCTTCAAGTTTGTGGATACTCAGGAGCAAGCTTTAAAGCATATGATAGCATGACCAAAGCTAAAAAAGCTTTTTACAGTGCACCAACCATGCCTATTTTTCAAAGGAATCAAATGAGAACTAACCCAGTTCCAACTAATATTCAGACATCTAGACCAGATGAATCTGAAATAAAAGATTTTTTCAACCCTGGTATATCCAAAGAAATTTATACAGAACTCAATGGAGTTTGGAAAACTCACATTGAAGACAACAAAGTGAAATTTCGAAAACATATGGGAGTTTTGGCCAACAAATTAGCTGAGCAAACAGCTAAATTAAAAGATTTGCAAAATCTTTGTTTTAACATTCTTAAACAAATGAATTGGAATGAAGATTTTAATTTTGAAAAAATAAACAATTTTCTGCAACTATCAAACCTCATATCAGATGAGTTTTCTGATCCGGTTTTTGAACAAATAAAAAGAATTTGTCTTTTTGAAAAAGCAAGAACTTTGCTTCCAAAAGAAATTTTTATGTTAATCAAAAATCGAGTTGAAGATCATTATGATAAGATTAGATAAATCTTAGAACGATCTTATGATAAATTAAATTTGAAAGATGGAATTCCTAAAATAACCATCATGGCAAACCATGACATGTGGTTTTTTGAGGATATAGATTGGGGAATAACTAATCAAGTTATTTTTCAAATTCTTGATCCAATCCAATGGATAGATTTTCCAATGATCATCAAAGCAATGCTCTCATGGATAGTAAAAGGCTTTCGATGGAGCAAATATTTTACTTTCTGGATTTCCAGCACTGTTGGTTGGCGAGAACGAGAACATTTTTTCCAACCATACCAGATTTGGTATCTTAAAGAAACTGAAGATTTTGAATTTGAAGATGATTATTTAGATGAAGATCACCGGAGAGAAAGATTAGAAAATATCCGAAAACTTTCCTTAACAGAATATTGGATAGACAGTCTAATATCTGTTTCACAAGCAGCGTCCAACATCCATGGCTCAGCAAAATTGCCATTCATGGTTACAGATGGAAGGATATTATTTGTAACTCATTTTCCCATAACATATCAACGGTCTCCAACGCAAATTAATGAGGCTCTTGACATGTTAATGAATCTCAAAAAGAGAAATAATTTGGATCTTCCGTTGGAACTAGCCATGACCGCGGATGATGTAGAACAATTCCGGAATGACCAATACAGCCAAGATCCGGATTCCCCTCCATCAGAGACTGATGAAGAATATCACAATCTCGTCAACAGGATGGAAGCGTAGTGGACCCCACTATCAAATGCAGCTGTCTCCTGATCGACTCCAACCTTATCCAGGACACGTGGAGCAACCTGCATTATTTGGCGGAAAGTGATTAGCCATATCATTTCAGCCGACGCTACACGACAAAAACAGCTCAGCCCAAGCTTATCTATAACAGTCTATGTCTTTGAAAACCGGGGAGGATAGACAGTGTAGTAAAAGTAAAAAGATGACAAATAGCTACAGTATATGTATATAATTGTAGCTTTTATGTAGTCCTTTTATGGATATAATTGTAGTCCTTTATATTTGTCTCTTTGTATTTATTTAAACTTGTCAAAAAGTCTATGACTAGGCTTGCCATAGTATTAGAAAATTTGGCAACTCTTGGACGTAAAAGTCTTGCCAAGATAGATAAAGGTAGATATAAGTTAGATATGCATTAATTTGTGTTTTTGTTTGTATTCTCCACTTTGTATCTATATATTGGCCTTTATGCCAACATAATGGAGTATGTAAATTCTCCCAACTTCTCTCCATCTTTTTGTTTTCTCTCGTTGTCTCTAAAATTCTCCATCTTACTTCCTTATTCCATAATTGAGCCCTATAAGATGAAGTATGGAGAGATGATATATAGAGGGAATCTATCCCCTTTCTTTTTATAAATTTTCCCTATATTTTATGTCTTTTTCCACTTTGGTTTAATTTTCCAAAAATGATCTAAATGTCACGTGGCATAGAAAAAATCCTAAATCTATCAAAATTTGACCCAATCCGAGGGTAATCCATTTGAAAAATATGAAATAAAATCATTTTAAACCAACAACCCCCCCCCCCCCCCCCCCCACACACACACACACAAAGTTGTCCTCCAATTACATCTTATTCCATCACCCATTAAAATTATCCCCCCTCAGCTACATTGCTGTCCCTTCCCCTACCCTCCCTCTCCCACTTCCCATACACCTTTCCTCCCCTTCCACAACCCTCTCCAACATATTCTCTGCCACCACCCCTGTAACTCTGACTACGTCCAAATCCCTCACCCTTACAACTCCCATCGCCTCCAAAGGACTTTTGACTTTTCCATCTCTCTTACTTGTCACCACCCTTGCAACTCCCACCACCTCCAAACCCCTACAACTTCCGCCAAAACCACCACTACCCTCTACCAAATTTTAGCAACATCCCCCCCCTTTCCTCAAGATCCATTCATAAACATGTCATGAACCATTGTGAATGCCACTATGATCTCCTTTTGTCGATCACCACCACCAACACCACCACAATCTCCGACTCATGAAGAGACAAGGAAAAAGGTGGGGCAAAAAAAAAGGGCTATTGTTCAGGGGTAGGGGATGTAGGGAAGAGGTTGTGTTTAGAGTAGGTTTGGATGGGTATGGGGGTGGGGGTGAGTTTGTGTTTAAGGGTCAAAGTGAAAATTTTATTTTATTAAAAATACCAAAATTACTCCTTAACTGTCATGGCCAATAGTGATTGTACCAAAATGGGAAAAAATAGATTAGTTCAGGGAATAGTTGGAGAATTTTTTCATTAGGGACTAAAGTGAAAAAAGAGTCATACTTAAGAGGTGGAAGTATAATTTACCCAATTTAATTTCCATCTGAATTTGGTTCCAAAGACAGTGTAATGCTTACTACATTGAACAGAAGATGAGAAAGAACACCCCCACAACCCCCACAGTTATCACACACCAAATAAAAAATAAAAAGAAAACTTCTGAGAATAAATATTATCAACTGTCATGTCCTGGTCCTGGTGAAGAGAATGAGAATCCTCAAAGCCAAACAAAAATTGAAATGCCATAACCAGGATTGGGAGGGGAATTTAGCAGCAACAGCGCGCACACAAAAGAAAAAGAAAAAAAGAAAAGCCGCCAACCATATAGCTACCACTAGAAGTCTTGTCGTTATGGTTACACAGACCAGGACACACCCATTTTTATTGCCAAGTGAAAGAGAGTAGCAAAAATAGTAACAATACACGTCGTGACAATGCGGTTCACCCACCCTACCTCTTCAAGATATATAATGTGTATATATATATGTATCAAACCAAACCAAATCAAATCAAATCAAACTTATAAAGAATCAGTGTCATTTGTAGACCTGCTGAATAGTTCCCCCTTAAAACACTAAAAAAATACATACAGCAATGGCAACATTTTGAGCAATTTGTAGTTCTTCCAACCAATTTCCCAAGGAGCAATGAGATTTTTCAGCTAAAACATCCCACTGATAGAGAGGTTGTCTAATCTGTTGATCGCTCTCCCAGTTTTTACCAAACATTCCTTGTTGCAAATTTTATCATGCAATGCCCCCAATTGTGCCAAAGAAGCAAATTTTCACTTCACTACTAGTTACAGTCCAATCCACATTCCTCTAAAACTGGGCCACCTGTTTTGGCCAAAAATGGATCAACCCGAACCCACAAGAGGGAAAATATGGAAGCAAGCAGGATTGACCAGACAATAATGATGGTGGGAGTCCTATTCTGCCGACCCAGAAGACCTTTCAGGAAAGGATACAGGTGGACTATCACCCAAAAGGCAAAGAAGAGCTTTCCAAACAGAGGACCCCATGACTCGTACCCATTATTTATTGCATTGGATATCCCAGCAACTACTCCTATCATGTTTATTATCAACAACGTCGTCGGTGGGATGAGCAATGTTGTCCACTTGAATGCATACAGTTCTGAGAACTCCTCGTCGTCCCCTCCCTTGGATGTCACTGTGAAGTTTGTATCAACTCCGGCTAATACTTTCAGAAGTCCCTGGAACACAGCAAATAGATGCGCCGACACACCACCAATCACCCAAAACTGCTCATTTCTCCACCATTCATCAATACCAACCCCACTCCATCTCATTTCCAGGATACTTGTCGCAAAAATACAAATAAAAAGCGACAAAAACCACAAGCTCGCCACATTACTAAGCTGCATTGAAAATATACATTTTTTTTAATAATAAATCAGTTTAGTAAATTATAGTCTTGAGGAAAGTTTAGCAGTAAAATAAATCTCTTTCTCTTACCTCTGGAGTGATAAATTTCCCTGTGAGCAAGCAGACAGCAGGTAAAGTACAATATGCAAGAAGAGGAATAGACGTCCATGGATACACAGTAGCATTTATGTACGACAGACGCTCTAACCATTTCAGACCACCTCCATAGCCATACCAGAGAGGACAGTGTCTGCTCAGAAAGATTTCAATGGAACCAAGCGCCCACCGAAGGACCTGGTGAAGCCGATCAGAAAGATTGATAGGTGCAGATCCCTTAAATGCAGGTCTTGCAGGGATGCAATATATAGATCGCCATCCATGGCAATGCATTTTAAAACCTGTCAAAATGTCCTCTGTAACTGAACCATAAATCCAGCCAACCTGTAACAGGGAAGAATGGTTTATTTAGACAAAGCCTAATTTGAAAAAAGAAATTGCTATGTTGAGAGAGAGCAATTTATATATACATATATATATACTATTCTAGTCCTACCTCTTTTCCCCATTCTGTTTTATCTTCATAGCTGCAGCTAATTACATGGATGGCTTCCTTAAGCAGAGTCGCGGGGCTAGCAACTTTCAGTTTCCCACTATTCTCTGGCAATATAGATGCAACAAACACTGGAGATTGCCCAAATTTCTTTTCCAACTTATTCTCAGACGTCAGAGCTAAATTTTCACCTTCAGTCCCTGCATCAAATATCTTCCAAGTCAAATGCCAAAATTGACAAGCCTCATGGATGATGTTAATGTTAGCTTCAGATACATTGAGCCCATTTCCTAATAGATTAAATTTTGGGATAATCGGTGATCTAACATAATAATAAAGTTCTAGTTTCAGGAGGTCCTGAGTTCAAATCTTGTCACCCTCATTTTCTGTCATTGTGCATATGAGAGAGAGTGTTAGCTTGGTATATATTGTTGGGCCCATTTCCTAATTGCTTGACATGTGGATAATTGGTGATCTAGCATTAGATGCCATATTTTTGCAGACTAGCAGTTAAAAGAAGTAAAAATGAACCCACAAATATATTTCCTTCATGGCTGGCCAGATTGGATTTTTATGACATTTACTGTAGAAAAACCTTCACCAGTTGACAAAGTCTCTGTTCCTTACAAAATAAGATGTTTTCCAATATAACCATTTCCAACCTAAATGTCAAACTTGTGACTGTCTTCGAACAAATTACAATATCTAGCTATGATGTACAACCCTACAATCTGCTAATTAGATGCAGCCTACCAGTGAATAAAAGAGCAATCCAAGGGTATTATTATTAGTTCAGATGAAAATAGTGAAGTCATTTGGGATGCACATGTAAAAAAGCTTTTATGCCCAAGTTGAACCTAGAAATGAAGAAAATATTGCATAAAAAGGCGTAAATCAATGCTAGGCACTCAAGGACTGAATTACTAAACAACTCACAAGTACAACCTTTATCAGCAGTTCTCTCTTCAATACACTCCGAGGCTGATACCGGTAATCCTGCATAAGCCTCACTTGAATTCTTCTGCTTCATCTCAGACTTGGGCTTGTTAGCCTTCATCTTCTTCTTCTTCCTTCCAGAACAACAGCACCCACAGCAGCACCACTTTGGCAAGCAGTTGCACGTCCTTGTTGGTGACTTCTTCGTCTTTGGAGCATCATAACCATAAAGCGCATGCCGCCTAAAAACACATCCTGTCCCAACATAAATCGGTCCTTGAATGCCATCCAAACCTTTCATGTTAATCTGGAGCAAAAATAATCATAATAATCATAATCAATTTTACTAGAAACAGAAAAAGAAACAGCAAGCAACAATAGTCACTTGAAAGTCTATATTGGAGCATACTTACATCAAAGAATACAGTGTTCCGGTTGGCATATCGATCACTCCTGTCAATACCATCAAACCTTTGTGGAAACTGGACATAGCACACTCTTTTTCCCAACAGGGGATCCATCATGAAACACATTGCCTCCCTAAGAGCCTTGCTGTTATTGATGTAGTGATCACAATCCAAGTTCAATAGATAAGGCGCATTAGTCAGCACAGCAGAGACCCTGACCTGACAAACAAATGAGCCAACAGTAAAGTAAAATACAAGGAATTTAGTAGCACTTTGATTTGTTACTTACCAAAGCATTCATCGCACCAGCCTTCTTGTGGTGATTGAATCCAGGTCTCTTTTCTCTGGAAACATATACCAAGCGTGGTAGTTCATTTCCATCAGTGTCATATCCCCCACTTTGACCAAGAAAAACCTATACAAGATCACAAGAACACTAAGTAGGGCTAGAATTGATCAGTGTATGGACCGATATTGAATCTCAAATGAGTGGATAGATAGTTTTCAGGATGATGTCCTGTATTACCTAAGGCATGCTCCTTGTATTTTGTACAGATTTTCCAATCTTTTGTTAATAAATATAATCTTACTTTTTGGAGAAGAGAGAGAGAGAGAGAGAGAGAGAGAGAGAGAGAGTACCTGAATCATGCCAGGATGATCTCGGACATTATTCCCAGGCCATGGAGTCCCATCCTGCATTGTCCACCCTTCCTCGGGGACTTTTTGTGCCTTTGAAACCAAAGCATTTATCCGAACTTTGAACTCCTCATATTCTCGCTGCAACCCCAATAAGAGACAGTCAACAGTACCCAATGAAGAATTTCAAAGACAGCATTGCTAGGGACACAAACTAAACTACACATTAAACTATTTCCCATTCACAAGAGGAATGGGACCAGGTCATCACATAGCGTGCATCTCACTCTCATGTGGAGAGTAGTTTAGTGTGTAGTTTAAAAGGTGTCAATATATTTACTCTTTCAAAGAAATGAAAAATAACTCAAAAAGGTTAGTGACCCCTTTACCTTCATTGCTCGTCGCTCCTTCACAAATGAAGTCAATACCTTATCTTTCAAATAATCCATCTTCTGGGCAAAATACCACTCAGGTGCCCGTGGCTCAATGTTAAATTTCTTACAGAACGGCACCCACTTCCTAGCGAATTCTGATGTTTCTGACAATGCCTCAAAAGTCAGCATAGCAGCACCGTCATCAGAAACATAACACGAGACCTTGTCAATAGGGTAATCCACAGCAAGAATGGATAGAACAGTGTTTGCAGTGACCAAAGGGGGTTCTTTTAACGGATCAACTGTACTCACAAATATATCAATTGGAGATAGTTGAGAGGGTTGGCCTTCTTTGTCATACCTAACAGACAAACAGCCAAATTGTTTAATGATTCTAGTAAATTGGTCCAATAACTGAAATAATAAGCCGTAACTTGCACACATGATTTTCGGTAATAACTAACCTCAATGACAACCTGTCAAGATAAGTTTCCCTATCTATGGGAAGCCACTTTGGGAATTGATCTAAAATCCATGAAAGAGCAAACCAAATCTCACAGATCACTGATACAAGCCACAATGCATAAGCATCCTTCACAGGATGCATGACTCGATAGTGGAAGAAAAACCCAAGAACAACAAGCCGGATTATGATAATCATTCGGTAAGGGTTAATTTGGCTTGATGGAATAGGTAACTTTCTGGACAATGGTTGCCTTGCCTCATCCATCCTGGGTCAATGAATGCTGAGATGTTATTCCAAGATGAGCAGTTTTTAGAGGTTTCAACAATATAACAATGCAAAAACAGAATAAACATCAAAACCCATAATTATAATTTTAAGTGTTCATAAATAAAATGTATGTAATGGACTAACCACTCAGGAGTGCAAGTAGCTGTTAAATGACAAAATAATGAAAATTTGGGAATTAATAAGGACTTGAACAGTGAGGAGGACAATGGAGAGAGGGATTTCATGGAGGAGTTTCAGAGAATTAGTTTATTTGACGAGTAGTTTATTTTTTTTTTTTTACTTACAGTGGTAGATCCATCCCATCCCCATCATCGTCCCAATCGTTATTGCCATGATTTTCATGTTTCATCAGGTGTTGCTTCTCTTGTTTGTGCTTCCAACTTTCCATCCTCTCTTTCCAAGCTACGCTGCCATAGCCATAAGCAGCCAAATCCTTGGAAGGATCCATGGATCGAGATTGCACTGCAAAAATGGGCAGGGGATTATCATACAGATTTGACCTTCAACGTGGGAGGGAGGGGAGATAAAAGGAAACCATAGCGTAGCATAGCATAGGAAAGCAAAGCAGAATTAATTAAAATTACCGGGTAGGCAAGGATCTGAGAAAGGAAGTGGATGAATCCTTGTGCTGCTGCTGCCACCACCAACACCCACTGTCGATGGAACCAATGCATGTTGTTCAGGAGGAATATCATCATCCACCTGCAAACACAAACGCTGCAGGTCTCAGGCTCCTGCTGTCTGAAATTTGCATACAATGATTTTTAAAATTCCACAGCAACAGCAACAGTAGTCGTACCATATGGCCGTTGGTAAGGAGGGGAAGTTGAGGCAAAGTATTACTATTATTAGTATTGTGAAAGACATGTGGGTGCAATTCGGATGAGTCCAAAATATGGCCATAGCTCATGTGCCAACCACCGTGACCGTGAAGCATAGCCTCTGAACGAGCAAGAGAGTGCTGCCGTGAATCCAGTAGTTTAGCACTGTCACGAACCCTCCCTTCAAAATTGAACTCGTTTTCCACATCGTCAATGTCATCTTCTTCTTCATCACCCTCCACTCTAGCACACCCTGCATCATCCATCCATCCATTGATCATCCGGGTAGAACTAACAAATTTTAACAAATATCGAATCCCCCCGGAGCAGACAGAGACAGCATATATAACAATAAAATTTAGAGAGACAGAGAGATGGCCGCCAGCCAGTTGTAAGAAATCGAAATCCCATTGCGAAAAAGTGAATTCAAAAGCGGGAGCGCTCTTTTTGTTTTTGTTTTTATTTTTATATATTAGTAGGTAATTTAAAAACAAACACACAAACAAACAATTCCAATTGAGTTGAGGTGATCATTAGAATATAGTAGTAGTTCTAAATTAATGATGAATGAATGGATTACCCTTGAGACGTTTGAAGCGAGTTTTGCACTGGGGGCAGATTTGGCTTCCTTCTTGGCGCTCATACTCGTAGCAAGTCCTGCAAACAGGGAAGGCGCACTCATTGCACGCCACGAACAGCTCTCCATCCACTGTCACCCCAACATCGTCCCCGCATATTTGGCATTTTTGCCCTGTTAACTGCTTCAATGGCCTTGGCTGCCCCAACCCAACCCAACCCAACCCAACCCAAATAACCAAAAACTTGTTAATACTACTACTTCTATTAACTACTACTACTACTACTACTACTACTACTACTACTACTACTAATAATAATAATTTAAAACAACAATTAAATCACGAGGAGAAAAGAAAAAAAAAAAAACAGTTGAATTGTTTGTCATAATAATTATGAAAGAAGAGAAGCATTGTTTGGTTGGGAACTTAGGAAGGTGTGTGAGGGAGGGAGGGAGGGAGAAGAAGAAGAACAAGAACATACACCAGATTCTCCATCCCGACGTATGACCACCAGCTCATTTCGGTTGTGAGAACCCGCAACTAAACCTGCACTGGCTTCCATCCCTGCCCCCTGCTCTCTCTCTCTCTCTCAAAATAAATAAATAAATAAAATATAAAGCAGACTACTAAGTTATTCTACTACTACTCCAGATCTGACCCAAACAAAGCAATTCAGATTCCTGAATGGAGGCGCGATCCGGCTGGCAGAGTTAAGAGCTCAAAGCTGAGAGAGAAGGTTCGGGCCGCCACCACCACCGACACTGAAGCTCCTCCTCTCCTGGGGGGTGGGTGGACACTTCCATTCCATCATCGTTACTTACTGTGAGATTTAGGCGATATAACTAAAGGAAGATTTCTTTTCTGTTCTTTTCTTTTCTTTTCTTTTTCTTCCCAAATGAAAGCACCTCTTCCTTTTATTATTATTTGTGGCCCTCTCTCTCCCTATCCCTCTCCCTCTCCCTCTCCCTCTCACATCTGCTCTCAATCAACAATTAATTAAAAAGCCTACGCCTACCCACTTCCTTCCAGTAAAAATATCAGGAAAAATCTTGCTCTACTAAATCCTTTTTACTTGTACTTATTTGTCAATAAACAGCAATTTATGCTCATTAGTAAAAAAAAGAAGAAGAATATCAACTTGTGTGAAGGCCATTATTATTATGCTTTAACTATTTTCTTTTATCTTTCTTTGTCTCTTCCCAGACTTTTCTTTCCTTCCTTTCCTGCCACCCGTTTCTTTTCTTTCCTCTAATTTTTGTCGTATCCCTTATTAACATCTCCGCCGACACAGCTAATGCTGTCAACAACTTCTTTCTTGCTTACCTTTTTAATCAACTTCTCTCTCACACACAAACAACCCCCCACAATAACTTAATAAATATGAATGTGAATATATTACGTCAAGAAAAAAATAAATAATAATAATAATAATATAAACCAATAACTAAAAAGTAAAACAGAGGTTGTAGATTTATAAATAAATAAAAAACAAAAAAAATAGCTCTGCATAATTTAAGAAAGAAAGAAAGAAGAAACCACACTATTGAAATTTTAACTGTTTTGGTTCTAAATTAGGATCTAGCAGAAACTTCGTGCTTTTATATTTCAACATTCTTTGGTAGTTTTTTGTTTTTCATTTATTTTTTTTTGGATATATTACATTTTGTCCTTTTTATATTTAGTCACTTTCTTACTTTGACATTTACAATTTATTTTTTTTACTTTCGCTCTTAATGTTTTAAGTATTTCTCAATTTACTCTTAAAAATAACTTCTGTTTAAAATTAAACAAAAAATGTCACAATAACTATGACATAACATAAAAAAATGTATTATTATATTAAATTTTAAGTTTATGTTAAGTCATATATAATAAAAAAATTATATCTTGTAATTGTCAATGTATCATTTTCTGTCTAATTTTTAACAAAAATTAACTTTAGAAATAAAGTGAAGAAAAAAAAAAAAACTTGAAATATAAGAGGTCAATGTGAAAAAAAACAAACTTTAAATATAAAAAAAAAAAAAAAAAAAGTGACTAAACATAAAAAGAGACCAAGTGTAATTTACCCTTTGTTTTTTAATAATTTGGTCTTGATGACCAAGTGTCATAATTTTAAAAAAGGGAGCATAAAACAAGGTTACGAAGAGTGCTCATTTCTGTTTATAAAAAATAAAAAATAAAATGCAAAAAAGAGGTGCTTATTCAACTAAACAACAATATACGAGGGACGTGGCATCCAACAAAAAAAATAAATTATGTAAAATAATATTCACATTTTAATTTTCTTACCTCATACTCTACTGGTAAAAAAAAATGAAAAGGTAAAGCAATAAAGAAATTTTTTAAAATTAAAAAAAAAAAAATTAGTCTTACAATTTTTTTATAATTAAGACGTTTTTTATTCACAATAAAATAATTGAAACTAATACAGATGATTTGAAAATATAAAGATAAATAAGAAAATATAAATATATATATATATATATTAATGTAAAAAATACGTCCATATAACTTTTTTCATATATGTAATTAATAAATTATTGATAAGAAGATGCGTAAATTAAAATGTTAAAAAAACTCAATATAATTAAGTTAAAATTATGAGATTTATTGTATTTTGTTCAAACATAAGAGAGAGGGTAATTTATTCAAAATTAAAAGATTAAAAAAAATAAGAAACTAAAAATAAGATGTGAATAATATTTTGTTAGTGTGTATATGCATGTATGTATAGATATAGACATAGATAGATAGATAGATATTTATATTTGATCGAAGGGAGAGGAGCAGAGAAACAACTCTGCATGTGGATTTTGGGGGTTACATCACCAACGGTCCACTGCCTGTTTCTTGTTGTTCCATACCCTCCACTCCGCATGAGCGTATGTGTATATGTGTGTACCTGGTGCCTCTTGCGATAATTAAAATAATTCAATAAGAAAAGAATATCTCCTGCCATGATGTTCAAACCTTTGGATCTTGTTATTGATTGATCAAGTCTCAAATGTATAACCAAAACACTTTCATAAAACCATATGAAAAAGTGGGAAGAATAGAGTTTCACGCCTATTCTATTCATAAAACAACGTCTATGTTTTTGATGGCTATTATAGGCATATATAAATAGGCTTAGACCCATGATCCAAGTGTAACTCCTTATAATTTCCCACCATCAGAGAAGTTGTAACTTCCCATGAAACCACTTTATGGGGTAATGGACATGATTTACGTTAGTTACCCATTTTACTAATTAAAATATGTGTATATATATAATATTTATATAATAATATAAATAAATAAAACAAACATGTGGCATATGAGTTACTTTATGGATATACTTACATTATCCCACTTGACACATATGACACATTTTGTTGACTTTTGGGTAACTAACAAATTGATTATGGCCATTAAATAAAAATAGCCAAACCTTATAAAGAGCATAATACACGAATCATGGTGGTTATATTCTATCAAATGAGTATTTCCTTCTATGTATTACATTGTATGATACTCTCAACTTTATGTGGTGTCATTCTTTATGAATAACTTCTAATAAGTTATTTTGGGTCCAATGATGCTTATGGATCAATAGTCCCAATAGACTGTATAGCATCACAAATATTTTAAGTGCACAAAATTATAATGCTCTTGAGCCTGTGTGGTCTTTGGGCTTCGTCCCTTATATTTTCTGTAACCCATTGCTGTATACATGCTGGAACGATCCATGCCGTCTCTATGAAACGATGAACATACGACAATGGGGGTTTAAAGGATATCTTGTCGTAATTAGATGACAACTTGTCATAATTTAGCCAATAACATTTTGGATCGCCATTTCTTACCATTGCCAATGCTTCGTCCTTGATGCTGGCGGCAAGTGCGTCGCGATATATATTTTCTTTGTTGGCCTGTTTAGCGCAACGGCCCCTCTCATGGAATTCACCCCATTCTGTGTAGTCGCTGTATTTGGATATGTATTCCAGCACAACCTGATGGTTGTTGACCCCTTATATATTTGGATGGAAATGGCGATTACTGTGATCATGAGTAATGTCAAATAACCGTTCATCCTGCGTCTAAAAGCGGTATGGAAATTGGACGAGGGCATGTAGATGCGGTTCACCATCTGGTGTAATTCATGTGCAACCCTCACATAATTTGGTGGTCTGGTTGTGAACAGCTCCTTGATTTTCTCTAACAGTCTCTCTTTATGTAAAGAACATCTGGGATATGTGAGGAAGATGTTCTTATTTTGTAATCTGAAACGACGTCGCATTAAGGCCATAACTCACTCTCAATGACGTCACTCACTCTCTCAGATGACGCAAGTCACTCTCTAAAAACTTTACTGGTATAAGAGAGTGAGGGAGTGATTTATATATGATCCCAGGAGCGTCCCTATAATATTACTGGGACACTCCCCCCGCGCCACGTGTCGTCCCCGGATTGGTCCTTTTCTCCGCATTTGGTGCCGTGTTGTCGGCTACAGCGCCAAACAGCGCGCGAGATCTGCGGTCAGGATTAAACGATTGAACATGGATTGCGCAGCATAAAAAGTGGGTCCGAGATGAAAATTGTTGGAGGAATTATTCAATTTTCAAATGGATCTCGGAGATCTACGCCAATTTAAGTGGTTGATTTTAAAATACGAGCTGGATCTTTTACTGCTGCACTGGTCCTTGTTGGTAGTCGGCGAAGACAACGCCGAAAATTTAATCCGGCTCATCAACGCCTTACAGCGACAAGAACGTGCTCTATTCGCCGGTCTGGAAGCTTGTTCCGCGTTAGAGACCCAAACGACATCTCCGTCCATGGAGACAATGGAACGATATGTAGACACATCTGTGAATGTTGAGTTTGATAAAATATGTGTGGACTCAGAAGATGTGTCAAAATCCGGCTGTGGACTTAGGAATAGTGACACAATTTCCTAATTATCATAATTGTATAATTGTTACTATTCCTCAATAAAATAATTTGTTCAAATGTTTTGTAGTTCTGTCCTGTTGTGTATTATATTGGAATACTTAGCCGCCCCGAATATGATCCATTCTAGTGTCCACTTCTTTTATAGTTTTGATGGGCCTATGAAAAAGCATTGGCTAACTATGGGCCTTGTCACGTTATATGGATCTCTTCATTTTGGAGACTGTAATTGGGCCTCTTAATTTGGGAGACTGTAATTGGGCCCATTTATATTATTGTTGATGATCCAAAACAATAATCACATTAATTAAATATATCTTAGCATAATTATTATTTAATCGTGAAAATGTACATAAATATTTTCCCACCGTCAATCTTTTACATAATATGAAAGTTCGTCGAGTACAATGGTAAGTGCGAGACAGTAATTAACTGTACTAATAATCCCAAAGCTGGATAATTTGTTCGTCATCCTGCATGCAATAAGCTGGGTAAATACAGTCTCCGTCAGGCTTCTGAGACCATTGGATGTCAGCCATGTATACATTGTCCCCGTGAACGTCCGGACTCCCAACGCTCACCGGAGGTTATAGTTGAACAAGCATTCTATCTTGTAGACCCCATGATTCCCTGGTCGGGACATGTCTACAGTTTTGAACCACATTGGGTTCTTCAAAGTGTCGTAAAAGACCCCTGATAGCGTCCTCTCTCCCCAGTGGATGTGGTTCGACACATCCGTTCGTGTGGAATATCGAACATCCACATTGGAAGTGGAATATCTTCCTGCGTTGGGCCTTCTTCTTCTCATTGCGATGCCTCTTCTTGATTGGCTTTGGCGAAGAGGGGTTAATCGATTGTGTAGAACTCTGCGTTTCGGATCGTACACGCTTGGAGCCCGGCGTGTTCATGTTTATCTAAAAAATCTCTGTAACTGGAATCGGCTCCGGGATTGCATAATATAATAGTTGGAATCCCGCTCTTTATTTTCCTTGGGCGGGCATATTTACAATTTGAAATCCATTCCCGTTGTGCTCCAATAAATTCTCGCCAGTGTTTCAAAAATTGTAGGGCCACATCATCGATTATATTATAAAAAACGTCGTCGTTATGGTCCCGCAAATCGATGTAACCAGAATAATAATTATGTGGCCCCAGAGACCGGGCCCAACATGTTTTCCCAATCCTAGATGAGCCTTTAATTATAATGCTCTTGGGCCTGTGTGGTCTTTGGGCTTCGTCCTTTATATTTTCTGTAACCCATTGCTGTATATATGTTGGAACGATCCATACCGTCTCTGTAAAATGATGAACATACGGCAATGGGGGTTTAAAGGACATCCTGTCGTAATTAGATGACAACTTGTCGTAATTTAGCCAATAACATTTTGGATCGCCATTTCTTACCATTGCCAATGCTTCGTCCTTGGTGCCGGCGGCAAGTGCGTCGCGATATATATTTTCTTTGTTGGCCTGGTTAGCGCAGCGGCCCCTCTCACGGAATTCACCCCATTCCGTGTAGTCATCGTATTTGGATATGTATTCCAGCACAGCCTGATGGTTGTTGGCCCCTTGTATATTTGGACGGAAATGGCGATTACTGTGATCATGAGTAACGTCAAATAACCGTTCATCCTGCGTTTGAAAATGGTATGGAAATTAGATGAGGGCATGTAGATGCGGTTCACCATTTTGGTGTAATTCATGTGCAACGGTTATGGCGGATGGGCCTTTTAAAATACGAGCCGGATCTTTTACTACTGTATTGGTCCTTGTTGGTCGTCAGCGAAGACAACGCCGAAAATTTAATCCGGCTCATCAACGCCTTACAGAGGCAAGAACGTGCTCTATTCGCTGGTCTGGAAGCTTGTTTCGCGTTAGAGACCCAAGCGACGTCTCCGTCCATGGAGACAATGGAACGATATGCAGACACATTTATAGTTGAACAGGCATTTTATCTTGTAGACCCCGTGATTCCCTGGTCGGGACATGTCTACTACTTTGAAAATTAAAAGATTAAAAAAAATAAGAAACTAAAAATAAGATGTGAATAATATTTTGTTAGTGTGTATATGCATGTATGTATAGATATAGACATAGATAGATAGATAGATATTTATATTTGATCGAAGGGAGAAGAGCAGAGAAACAGCTCTGCATGTGGATTTTGGGGGTTACATCACCAACGGTCCACTGCCTGTTTCTTGTTGTTCCTTACCCTTCACTCCGCATGAGCGTATTTGTATATGTGTGTACCTGGTGCCTCTTGCGATAATTAAAATAATTCAATAAGAAAAGAATATCTCCTGCCATGATGTTCAAACCTTTGGATCTTGTTATTGATTGATCAAGTCTCAAATGTATAACCAAAACACTTTCATAAAACCATATGAAAAAGTGGGAAGAATAGAGTTTCACGCCTATTCTATTCATAAAACAACGTCTATGTTTTGATGGCTATTATAGGCATATATAAATAGGCTTAGACCCATGATCCAAGTGTAACTCCTTATAATTTCCCACCATCAGAGAAGTTGTAACTTCCCATGAAACCACTTTATGGGGTAATGGACATGATTTACGTTAGTTACCCATTTTACTGATTAAAATATGTGTATATATATATAATATTTATATAATAATATAAATAAATAAAACAAACATGTGGCATATGAGTCACTTTATGGATATACTTACATTCTCCCACTTGACACATATGACACATTTTGTTGACTTTTGGGTAACTAACAAATTGATTATGGCTATTAAATAAAAATACCCAAACCTTAAAAAGAGCATAATACACGAATCATGATGGTTATATTCTATCAAATGAGTATTTCCTTCCATGTATTACATTGTATGATACTCTCAATTTTATGTGGTGTCATTCTTTATGAATAACTTCTAATAAGTTATTTTGGGTCCAACGATCCTTATGGATCAATAGTCCCAATAGACTGTATAGCATCACAAATATTTTAAGTGCACAAAATGATGTTTTTCATTAATAATAATCAAAATGTCATGACAAAATAAAATAAAATAAAACAAAACAACAACTGGAAAAATTATTAAGCTAACCAATCAGTCTTATGCCCTCTACGTGTTTTGAAAACATCTTTACAGAAAGAGCTTTGGTCATAGAATCTGTAACCATCATATCGGTACTAATATGTTCAATGCTGACTTCTTGCTTCTTGACACGGTCTCGAACAACAAGATACTTTATATCAATATGCTTACTTCGGCTGCCACTTTTTTTGTTGTTAGAAAAGAAAACTACAGCCGAATTATCACAATAAACCTTTAATGGACTAGAAATTGAATCCACAATTCGAAGCCTGTGATAAAATTTCTTAACCAAATAGCCTGTGATGTTGCTTCAAAGCATGCTATAAATTCTGCTTCCATTGTTAACAATGCTATCATCGTCTCTTTGGTGTTCTTCCATGAAATAGTACCGCCTGCTAATAGATAGACATATTCTAAAGTGGAATTTGTTAGAATCTTGATAACCCGCAAAATCCGAGTTTGAATATCCAACCATTTCAAGACAGTCAACATGCTTGTAAGTAAGCATGTACCTTGGTTCCCTTTAAGTACCTTATGACTTTCTTTGTAGCCTTCCAATGTTCTATTCATAGATTGCTTTGGTATCTTCCAAGCATTCCAACTGCAAATGCAATGTCAAGTCGTACAAACCAAAGCATGCATTAAACTACCTATGGCAGACGCATAGGGAATGCTAACCGTTTGTTCCTTTTCCAAATCATTCTTCAGACATTAACTTAAATTGAATTTGTCACTCTTTAAAATGAGTGCTACATTATGAGTGCAATTACTCATCTTGAATTTCTCCAAAACTCTTTCAATATAGGCTTTATGAGACAATCCTAATGCCCTTTTGGACTTGTCTCTGTGAATCTCTATGCTAATGACATAAGAAACTTCACCTATATCCTTCATTTCAAAGTTTTGAGAAAGAAATTGTTTAGTATCATACAACAAACCCAAACCATTAGATGCAAGGAAAATGTTATCCATATATAGAACTAGAAAAATGTATTTGCTCCCACTAACCTTAAGGTGTATACAGTTGTCCACAATGTTCTCCGTAAAACCATGTAAAGTAATAACATTGTGGAACTTTAAATATCACTGTCAGGAAGTTTGTTTTAGTCTATATATGGATTTCTTGAGCTTGCAAACTAAGTGACTATCTTTATCAGATCACAGTCCTTCAGGTTACTTCATGTATACTTCTTCCTAAAGATTCCCATTTAAAAAAGTCATTTTCACATCTATTTGATGTAGCTCTAAATCAAAATGAGCTACTAGGGTCCGTTTGTTTTCCGAGTTCCACCTCCGAACTGGACTAACAGTGAGCTCATCCTCACTAAATTTGTGTTTGTTTTCCTTTTTGGCCAACAAAGTCACAGTCTCAACGAACTTTGAATCCCCTCCAACAAGCAGATTAGCATAGGCTCAAGGGACTTGATATTAGAGATGAAGTCGTTGGTATTACAGTGTGAATGACAATTTTGCCCACAACAAGATTTAACCACATCAACGGTATTTCATAGTTTCTAAAATTGAAATTTGCAAAAAGGAAGCTCTGCTGATGGATGATGGATGAAGCTTTGCAATAATTGAAATTTGATAGTGATGATCGGTGTCGGCGTTAGCATCATCGTTAACGGTGATAATCGTGGCGTGTCTCGAAGGAAGCTCTGCTGATGGATGGATGAAGGCAAATCAACAATAATATGCTGATAAATGGATGAAGGCAAAGCGATACATTGTTTTCAAACCATGGACTAGTTTTGGAAAATCATGGGCTGATTTTTTTTTTTTAAAAAATTATTTTCTCGTTATTTCATAATTATGTTTTATAATAATAATTTAATATAATAATAATTTTATAAAACATCATTTTTAATATTAAAATATATCACAAATAAATACAATTTTTCATAATCCACTATCAATTCCTAAATTTGATAGAAATGGGACAAGGATATTTGTGGAATTTTATTGTTTAATCCCACTCATATCTCTCAAAACAAACAAGAATTATTGCTAATCCATTGGCTATCAAACAAATACAAATTTTCTTAATCCCTCACTATCAGTCCCCTAATTAACAATCTCCTCACTAATAATCCCCTCACTAATAATCTCACTTAATCTACCTCTGAAAACAAACAGCCACCTAATGCCATGATAATTCTAAATGAATCCTTTTTAGAAACCGAAGAAAAGGTGTTATGATAATCAATGCCTTCTCTTTGAGTAAAACCCTTGGCTACAAGTCTGGCCATTTTATCGTTCGACATTGCCATTTGAGTCTTTCTTGGTCATATAAACCCATTTACAACCAACAACTTTAACTCCCTTAGGCAACTCGACAATTTCCCAAACTTAATTCTTAGCCATAGATTTCAACTCTTCCTTCTTGGCATCATACTATAATTTAGAATCATCCCTATTCATGGCATCGAAAAATGAAACAGGATCATCCTTAGGTCCACTGTCAAAATCAGACTCCATTAAGTATACCAAATAATCACCAGAAATTGCTTACTTTCTAGCTCGTGAGGATATCCTTAATTTTGTAGTCTCAATTGAGACTTGAGCTACAGGCTCTATGTTGACTTGTTCCTCTTGTTGTGGAAGTTCTTGAATTTGTTGATATTTAAGGATACCAGGTTGATTATCCTGAAAGACAACCAATTTACATATATCCACAGGTGTTATATCTGAGTCCCATGATTCCTCCTACTTTATCTTTCGAAGGTAACTCCCACTAGGGTTAACTTACTCAATAAACTTAGCATTTCTGACTTCAACAATTCCAAGTGAATTTGAAGGACAATAAAATCTGTAGCCCTTGGAGTTTTCCGTATAGCCTATGAAAAAATCACTAACTGTTCTGGGGTCTAGTTTCTTTAAATGTGAGTTATACACCCTTACTTCAACTGGGCAACCCCAAATGTGTAAGTATCTTAAACTTGGCTTCCATCCTTTCCATAACTCAAATGGTGTTTTGGGAACAACCTTGGACGAAACCCTGTTTAAGATATATACAGCGGTTTTTAAAGTTTCACTCCACAAATTTATAAGCACATTAGAATAGCTAAGCATGCTCATTACCATGTCCATAAGTGTTCGGTTCTTTCTTTCAACAATACCATTTTGTTGTGGTGTGCCAGGCATTGAATATTGTGCAATAATGCCTTCTTCCTTAAGGAACTTAGCAAATAGACCTGGTAATTGTCCTAATTCTATGTACCTCCCATAATATTCTTTACCCCTATCTGACCTCATAATTTTAATTTTCTTTTCTATTTGTTTATCTACCTCTAGTTTATAACCATTAAAGGTATCAAGTGCCTCGGCCTTATTAAACAAGAGGTAAAGATATATGTATCGTGTATAGTCATCAATAAATGAGATAAAATATCTCTGACCATTCATACAAGGTAGAGTAAATGGTCCACAAATATCAGTGTCTATGATTCTAAGAATTTTCTTACTTCTTTTGACATCTTTACTAGTCTTGTTGGTCTACTTTCCTTTTATGCAGTCCACACAAATACCAAAGTTAGTAAAATCAAGAGCCGTAAGGACTTTATCATTAACCAACCTCTTTATTCTCTCAATGAAGATATGTCCCAATCTCCTATGCCGAAGTATAGAGGACTCATCAATAATATTACGCTTAATGCCAATATCACCATGCAAGGTTAAAAGATTTTGTTCAAAAACATGATACAAATTTAATTTGTACAAACCATTAATTAAAATACCAAATCTTACAGAAACAGAGTCTTTAGATCGCTCCCTGTGACACCCTAAATATTTAATTAATACGACAACCAATTACGATAATAATAATAATAATAATAATAATAATAATAATAATAATAGTGAGTGTGATAGTAAAATAAATATTTTTTTGTTAGTATGCGATAAAGTGCAATTTAATTAGGGAGTAGTTTATTTTTTTATCAACGAGTGGTATAAAATTATGTTGAAGAACTGGGCCAAAGTATAATTACCGCAAATGTTAATAAGATAAGTATCAATCTAAGAAGATTTATGATCAAAATCTAAGGAAATTTGGCTATGGACACATGTTGGCTTGAGGGCACGGTTGGCTCCCTATGAATAGGGAGGAGTTGCTCAAGATTAGTGAAAAGAAAAAAAAAAGAAAAAAAAAAACAAAGAGAAAAAAATGCGCAAGTTACTGGAGATAGTAAACTAATAGTAAAAAGGTTTGTGATAGTGGAAAGGAAAGGTTAAGGGTCAATATTAAGGTGAGTTATATTAAACCTTGAATCACCATAATATATTTTACGTATGTTTTGAATTACCATAATTTATTTATACAAGTTATGTTTTATAACTTATATTTATATTTCAATTACAGTAATTATTTTTTGAACTCCATTTACTTATATTGAAACCCATGGATATGTTTGTTTAAATTTTAAAAATTATTTGACAATGATTTTGTAAACAATTAATTTCTGTAAGTACCACCATGGGAGTCCCATGCCTTGGAGGACTTAAATAACCATTGGCTTCTGTTTGACCACTTTGTGGTCCTCTGTTTGTCTTGGATCCATTCATCTCTATTCTGACTGTCACTCCTGTGACCTCTGTTCTGTTCTGTTTTGTACCGTAGTTATGGTTATAATTTATGTATTTCAGTTTCTGTCACTTAAAATAATTTGGTTATTCAAATTTAGTTATGTAAATATTTTAGCTTAACTAACTATCCATTGTTATTTTGTGTTCCCTATACTCTTGGTATAATATTTCTCACTCTGTTATGTGTTTATAGTTGTTACCCTTTTAGGTGATGAGATGTAAGGAACACTCATAATTTCGTGTAGTAGAACCCGCACAAGAATCTGATACTGATCCATTATTTTGTTTTTCTTTTCTATTCTTCTTTTTGTTTTTTTTACTAATAGTCAGTCACTGAATAACAAAATAATAAAAGTCCTATAGATGTACTTCTTTTTTTTTATCAAAATAGTAGAATGCAGTAAATATTCTGTTTAATTATTTTTATTTCCATTTGCCTCCGCTTGCGCCATTTAATTTGCTATGATCAGTAAGTGGTGATTCTAGCCCTAAGCCCCTGGGGTTGAGTCGTGACAAAGGTGGTATCAAAGCAATGGTTCATTTAAGCAAAACATAAATAAAAATCATTAAAACATAGGACACACGCACAATTAAGAAGTAGGATAGCGGGTGATTTATACCTAAATATTATATTTTGTTAGTTCATTTATTATGTATCATTTGATATATTCAAATGCCCATCCAAGACAATTTGCAGTTTAATATACACCACCAAATATATATATATATATTATTTTCGAAAAGTTATAAATAAAAATATAAATAAAACTATATAGCTAGATACATATAATAAAATAGAATGACTACATAATAAAATAAATAATAAATATTTACCTGCGACATTAGTCCTTTATGTAAAATCTCACGTTTATTCTGGTAATGTAAGAATATCCGAGATTAACCTTGATGAGGCATTTTGGGAGGAGTCGGGGCTATTAATTCAGAGGATATTTTAGCAGAGCACCCCGTCCCCGCCTCACTGGAAGGATGGGGAGACTCAGAGGATATAATTAGGAGATTACATCCAGGCCTTGACCAATTGATGGATCGGCCAATATATACCATACTTATTGTGGAGGCAGAGCCGTGCTTACACGCGCAGACGATTTCTCAGACCCACCTGTGTCCTTGGTCTTGCCCCAGAATATGACTGCCCACACTACATCATTGGTCATCTTCCTCCGGATTTTATTGCCAGAAGGGGAAATGTGTACCCCGAGGACTACATCTTCACCAATGTCCCTAACCTGTTAGAAATTATTAATATTCAAAATGTTGATTTTGATAATGTCCTATCATACATTGAGCAACTGGGATGGATCGTCGATCGAGCATTTTTGGGCTACATACAGTCTGTTCCCATTTACACCGTCCAGGTCGCATGGGTTTGTTTTGGTGTGGTACAGTTAGGATGGAAATTTGAGTTTTTTATGAAATACTACTTCCCATGGTTGTTTGACCCACCACTCTAGATTTTGTAGAAGAAAATTCTTTTGTATGCTAACCATGATGAGTTCTGGTTCATTTTTTGTGGTTTTCTTTGTAGACTAAAGGGATGAGACACTAACATATCTTGACTTTTGGACAAGGATGTAATCTTATTTGTAAAAATAGCAAAGTTGGAATTTTATATATATTGCGCTATATATGCTTATATATATGTTGTGTTATGAATATAATGCCTCGTTTATTACTTTGTAGAATGGCCAATAATGGTAACGGAAGCGAATCATCAGTTAGTGGCACTGAATTGATGGAAAGAATCATGGAAAGAGCGGTTACTAGCTTTTTGCAAGCCTTACAGACCAACATCAATAATGGGATATCGGAGAGGCGAAAAAGAGCCGATTATAATAAAACAATTCTAGGACCTAAAATCGACCACATTTACCAGCGGTCCAGACCCAATGGTAGCAAACGCTTGGGTTAAAGACAGAGAAAAGATTTTTCACACCCTACCCTGCACCGAAAGATAGAAGGTTGCTTTCGCCACTTTCACTTTTAAAGATAATGCGTAGGAATGGTGGCTTCTCACTCTGGAGAAAGAAGAAATTGCGACTTGAGCAAGATTCTTGGAAGTATTTTATGAAAAATACTTCCCAGATTCGTTGCGGAAACAAAAGGCATCAGAATTCATACATCTAAAGTAAGGAACCATGACGGTGGCCAAATACGAGAGCAAGTTCACAAAACTCGTTTGATTTGCGACATATGTCATCCTCAACAAAGCTCGAAAAACAAGAAAATTCGAAGCAGGATTGGATGTTGAAATCAAAGATAGGCTTGAGGTTTTGAAACTACTAACCTCTGCAGAAGTGGTAGACCGAGCATACATTGTAGAAAAAGGAATTAAAGCCTCACGCTCCAGGGAACCAAGCCAAAAGAAACGATTTTGGAAAAAAGACAACAGAAGATCCGATATTGCACCTCCCAAGAGGATGAATACGGGCACAACTAGCCCAGGCAATCAAGGTTTTACTAACCCCAGAGGTAGCACCATTCTAACTTGCCCTACGTGTGAAAGGACTCATTGGGGACAATGCCATCGCGACACGGGAGCATGCTTTAAATGCGGTTAAGTTGGCCACTTGCTGAGGGATTATCCTAAGCTGACCAATCCTACAGCTAGCCACTCTGGTCCAGTCAGAAAACTCGCAGGACCTGAAGGAGAGAGGAAGGACCAAAAAGGCCAAGAAAGGGCTTTTGCCTTGGTACTTGGAAAACCGGAAGGTACCGAAAATGTTGTGTCAGGTACACTTTATGTGTGTGATCATTTAGCTCGTGTTCTTTTTGACTCTAGTTCAACTCATTCTTTTGTTGCACCACGCTTTGTTTCCAAGTTGGTATCGGCACCCGAACCCTTAGGATATATATTGTTTGTGTCTTTTCCTTCTGGTAATTCTGCCTGTAGCACTGATGTGTGCAGATCATGTACGATATCCTTAAAAAGCAAAACTTTATACGTAGACTTGATTCCCCTCTGCATTGGGAACTTTGATGTGATCTTAGGGATGGATTGGCTGGCTACCAACCACACCTCTATTGATTGTAAAGCCAAAAAAGTCTCCCTCAGGTTACCAAACCAACCTGAGCTTGTCTTTGATGGGACTGGAGTTTCTAACCCTCTTGTCTTATATCCTCCATGACAGCCCAACGACTTCTAAGAAAAGGTTATTGTAGTTATATCTGTTATGTGATCGATACTCAAAAAGAAGCCCCCACCGTTGATGCAATTCTCATGGTTCAAAAATTCCCAGATGTATTTCCTGAAGACCTACCTGGTACCCCAGTTGACCGGGAAATCGAATTCACCATTGAAACTCAACCTGGTACCCAACCAATATCAAAAGTCCCTTACCGCATGTCAATGAAGGAATTGAAAGAACTGAAGAATCAACTCCAAGAACTATTGGACAAAGGCTTCATTCGACCTAGTACCTCACTCTAGGGCGTTTCAATATTGTTCATGAAGAAAAATAATGACACGATGAGGTTATGCATCAATTACCGAGAGCTGAACAAGGTCACCATCAAGAATCGGTACCCTCTGCCATGAATCGATGACTTGTTCGATCAACTTCAAGGCGCCCAAGTATTCTAAAAAATCGACTTGCGTTCTAGCCACCATCAACTAAAAGTCAAAATGGAAAGTATCGAAAAGACTGCCTTCGGAACCCATTACGGGCTTTACGAGTTTCTCATCATGCCATTTGGCGTCACAAATGCTTCGGCAGCCTTCATGGATCTCATGAACCGAGTGCTCAAACCTTATCTTGACGAGTTTGTCATTGTCTTCATTGATGACATTCTCATATACTCCAAGTCACTGGAGGACCATGAGTGACACTTACGAACAGTTCTGCAAGTACTACGTGATCACAAACTATATGCCAAGTTGAAGAAATGCGAATTATGGATCACTAGTGCACACTTCCTCGGTCACGTCATTAACAAAGATGATATCTCAGTTGACCCCCAAAAAGTTACAGCAATTGTGGACTGGCCATGACCTACTAATGTGTCAGAAATACGAAGTTTCTTGGGTCTAGCTGGCTATTACCGACGTTTCGTGCAAGATTTCTCAAAGATAGCATCGCCCTTGACCCAGCTAACTCAGAAGAACACACCCTTTGAATGGACTGACAAACAGGAGCGTTGCTTCCAAGAGTTAAAAGGTATATTTGTGTCAACTCCTATATTAGCACTCCTTGCAAGAACAGATGGGTTTCTCATTTATAGTGATGCCTCATATAATGGTTTGGGTTGTGTTCTTATGCAAAACGGAAAAGTCATTACTTATGCCTCACGACAACTAAAGACTCACGAGAAGAACTACCCAACTCATGATTTAGAGTTGGCTGCGGTGATTTTTGCTCTCAAGATCTGGTGCCATTATCTCTACGGTGCAACCTGCAAGATTTACACTAATCACAAAAGTCTTAAATATCTGTTTACACGAAGGAACTGAATATGAGGCAATGACCGTGGCTAAAATTTATGAAAGACTATGATATAGAGATCCATCACCATCCAGGCAAAGCTAACATGGTGACAGACGCACTGAGCTGAAAAACGACCAGAAGTTTGGCATGTACTCTCATTTCCCGCAAGATTCATGGACTGCTCACCAATATAGCCGTGGAACCCACTTTGAATTGAAGAAATTAAAGCACGCCAATATGAAGATAAACTTTTAAAGAAAAAGTACGAGGAGGAAAGAAGTACGTCCGATCCTAACTTCACTATAAGCAATGGGATGCTAAAATTTCAGAATCAAATATGCGTATCCGACATTCGGAGCTCAAGAAGAAAATATTGGTAGAAACTTATAGCTTGAGGTTTGCGGTCCACCCTGACAATACGAAGATGTATCATGATCTAAAGGAACACTATTGGTGGATAGGAATAAAAAGAGACATAGCAAGCCACATCTCCAAATGCCTGCATTGTCAGCGTGTTAAAGCAGAACGTCATAAACCTGCAGGAATGATGCAACCACTCTCTATTCTTGAGTGGAAATGGGAATACATCACTATGGACTTTGTGGTCGGGTTGCCTCAGACAGTCTCAAAAAATGATGCAATATGGGTTATTGTAGACCGATTGAAATCACGTACTCCTTTAATAAGTTTGCCACTTTATACATCAAGAAAATCATTCAATTGCATGGTACCCTAGTTTCAATCGTGTCTGACTGCGACCCCCGCTTCGTGTCTCACTTCTAGATCAAATTGCAAGAAGCTTTGCGAACAACCCTGAAGTTTAACACTGCTTATCACCCGCAAACTGATGGACAATTTGAAAGAACAATTCAGACTTTGGAAAACATGTTACGTGTATGCATGTTGGACCTCAAAAGTAACTGGGATGACCACCTACTTTTAGTGGAATAAGCCAATAACAACAGCTACCAAGCAAGCATTAGAATGGCACCGTATGAAGCAATGTATGGAAGGAGGTGTTGATCACCTTTGTGTTGGGCGAAAGTCGGAGACAAGAGGTTATTAGGCCTTGAGATCATACAGATAACGAGTAATAAAATTCAACTCATCCAACAGCGAATTCGCACTGCCCAGAGCTGCTAGAAAAGTTATGCAGATACACGGAGATGGGACTTGGAATTCCAAGTAGGGGATCATATGTTCCTTAAGATCTCACTAATAAGAGGAGTTATCCGATTTGGAAAGCGAGGAAAGTTAAACCCACTGTACATCGAGCCATTCGAGATACTAAAAATGATTGGACCTGTAGCATATCACCTTACAGTACCACCTGGACTTAGGGGTGAGCATGGTCCGGATTGGACCGGATTGGGGTAAAACCAGGACCAATCCGTTATCTACGGTTCCTGAAAACTTGGAACCAATCCAATCCATTTAAATCATGGAACCAATCCGAACCAATCCATTTAAATACGGATTGGATCGGTTTAGGACCACAGATTCACATAATTAAATAACAAAAATATATATATAACACTTTAATTTCATAAAATATAAACATAGCGCTATATTAGTTCCACAATACCAATATATTTTTCTATAATAGTAACATACTGTTCTAGAATTTAAACAACCATAAAAAAATTGGTTTCACCATAAGTATTTAAACCATTACAAATTAAAACTAAAAACTAACAAACAAAAGTAATAAAAGAAGATATTATACAGCTTTAGGTTTGAGTTTAGATTTTATATAGAATAAGAGAAGATACTATGGGCGATGATGTATAATAAAAATATAGACTATTTGTATACGGTCCGGATCGGTTCCAATCCGGAACCGTGGGGTTCAATCCGGAACCAATCCGTGGACTGCGGATTTTTAATTCTTCAATCCGGAACCGAACCGCGGATTCAAAAAATCAATCCAAACCTATCGGATTGGACTGGACTGGATCGGATTACGGATTTCACGGATTCCTTGCTCAGCCCTACCTAGACTGTTCAATGTTCACAATGTATTTCACATTTCGATGCTTCAGCGATGTCTTCGAAATCCAGAGTATGTCATGGAGTATGAGGACCTAAAGGTTTAAGAAGATCTATCGTATGAAGAACAACCAATGCAGATTCTTGATCGTCGTAATCAAGTTCTCCAAAACAAGACTATGCCTCTTATAAAAGTCTTGTGGAGAAATCATCGAGTCGAAAAAGCTACGTGGGAAACAGAAAGTCAAATGCGAGCCAAATATCCTCACCTCTTCGAAAACTAAGGTACGTCAAGTTTGAGGACAAACTTCTATTTAGGAGATGAGGAATGTGACACCGTAAATATTTAATTAATACCACAAGCAATCACGATAATAATAATAATAGTGGGTGTGATAGTAAAATAAATAATTTTCTATTGGTGTGTGATAAAGTGTAATTTAATTAGAGAATAGTTTATTTTTTTATCAACGAGTGGGATATAATTATGTTGAAGAACTGGGCCAAAGTATAATCACCGCAAATGTTAATAAGATAAGTATCAATGTAAGAAGATTTATGATCAAAATCTAAGGAGATTTTGTGAGAACCCGCATTTAATTATTCAAAAAGAAAATAAATAAATTAATTTTACCCAGAGTCTATCTAAAATATATATTAGTGTATAAGTTAGCTTTAAATTTACCCAATTCAATCACTAACAAAGACATTATTAAAAATAATAATTTTGTGGATATTCAATATTTGTTGTTTATAAATTATTTTAATAAGGATTCAATATGATAATTATCTTTGCTAAATAACTTAGTTAAAAATCTTAGTGTATTAATTTTAATAAACCCAAAAAAAAAAAAAAAATTCCAAAATTTCAAATTTTCTGTGGCAATAAATGCCACATGTTTGCTTGCATGCCATATAGGGAATAAGACCCAATTATGTGTCTTGGATTTGAAATTTTTGATTAGACAACATAGAATGATGATGAGGAGGAGGAGAGAGAGAGAGAGAGAGAGAGAGAGAGAGAGAGAGGGGGGGAAGGCTCAGTTAGTGAATTCAAATATATATATATATATATATGTGTGTGTGTGTGTGTGTGTATGTGTGTGTGTGTGTGAATGCTGCTCCTTTGGATCAATGAGGTGAGGAAAAGCAAAGGAAATTTGTAAGCAAGCTAGGCAATAGAGACAAGAAGGAGAGGCAGAGATTAAGGAGTTGAAATTTTCTTACCATTTCACTATCCCATTTCAATTCCACAGCTAAGTAAGAAAACCCTTTTAACCCTCTCATTTTTTTTAATTGTTGAAATTTTCAGATTATATTCATATGATAAAATGACTAAACTTGTAGATAGAACTTTATTTATAGTTGTATGTAAATTTATGATTTGTATATCAAATATTTAATTTGGACTTGCATGTGTAGTTTATGCCATTAAAAAGATTATTGAAGATTTTATTTGGCCCTTAGATCAGCCAGAAAGTTGTACGAATTTTTAGACAATTTTATACTCAACATTTTGAAATGATTTCTCTACAAAATTGTTTAGAATGATATCTACTTCATCCAGGAATTTTCGCAACAATTATTGAGTTTTGTACGAATTTATACAGATTTTTAACCAAATCTGGAGCTATAAGCAGATTTTATCATGTGTTTGAAAAATCATTAAAAATTTTATATTAAACCAAATTTGGTAATTTCTAAATAAAAAATGAAATTTGAGAAGTCTAGTTCCATAATAAATTTTTATATTATGGATTTGATTTATAAATTTAAGTATGGAATTAATTTAAGAAAATGTGATAAATCTGTGTCATGAAATTTATGGGAATTTTACAGAATTATTTATAACTTATTTTTGGGAAATTCTTTCTGACAAATGACCTAAACATGTTTATTGAATATTCTGTAGATTTTCATGAATTTTAGAATTGTATAAATAATTTATTCATAATTTCTATTACCTAAGGTATATCCTAAAAATTTCTTGGCAAGTTTAAGATTATTACTTCAATTAATTAATTAGATAAAAATTAATTATTGTGTTGGTCCAATTCATTAAATATTATAAATTAGTAATCCATGTATGGGTGTATTGTTGTTTATTTAATATTGTGCTAGTCTAATCTCGTAAATTAAAAATCCATGCATGTGTGTGAATATGGTTTATTTTCTTTGTATCTAAATTATTATTTCATACCATAGTTTAAATTAATTGTTTATTTAAATTTTTTACATTGACTTATTATTGTGTGACATGTGCAATATTTTATGTTGGGAATTTTAATGAGTTGGTATAACATTATTTGTGATTAAAAATTGAAATTATTTGTGATTAATATAAAAACTAACTGAAATGATTAACGGCATAAACAAAGTTAACAATTGAGGATTAATACCGGTTGTTCAGGATGAGTCTTGGTTTTGAGAATTCTCATGTAAATTGTGTCGTGAAATCCTAAGATGGCATGGGACTTATTTAAACCCTTATCGGTATTTGGTTTTGGGATAAGGATGGATGTGCGGATGGCACGTAAGAGGGTTACATACCCCTGGCAGACGGTTCCTTTGGGGCAGACCACGGATGCCATGGCTTGGGTATATAACTCTGGGTGTGGGCATCCTTGGTAGTTCTTGAATATTTGACCAATTGGGGGGTTTCCAAATTAACCATGGCCATGGCTTAGTAGTTGGTAAGAAAATCTCTTTGGTGAGATTGAGTGTCACCTAAACTTATAAAATTGTTGAAATTATTTTAAATTGTTGTTATATTATCATGCTAGTAATTCTGTCATTTTCTCTTAATTGTCATGACTATTATTTTCTCTTAAAAAGAATGGTAGGTTGGTTATATTTTCTTACTGTGTTGCAAAACTTATGGCATATATTTTGTTGTCCTAGCATCTTATGCTAGATTATGACGAGGAAGGGACTGAAGCTAAAATTAGGGCCGCTGCTAATATAAAACCGTGGCTAACTTGAAATCATGAATATAGCAAAATAAAATTTTATTATCTTTTGTATTAATAATTATGAATGTTATAAAGTTGTTGTAATATTGTATGCGGACTCGTAATTTTGTTTTGTTGTTAAATTTTGACTATGTGAGAATTTAAATTTCCTTAATTAGTTGGTAAAATTTTTATTTAGCAAGTTATTTGTTATTTAAATTTCATGATGTTCCAAAAAAGAAATTGGGGCGTCACAGATTTGGCTATGGACACATGTTGGCTTGGGGCACAATTGCCTCCCTATGAATAGGAAGGAGTTGCTCAAGATTAGTGAAAAGAAAAAAAAGAAGAAAAAAAAAACAAAGAGAAAAATGCGCAAGTTACTGGAGATAGTAAACTAATAGTAAGAAGGTTTGTGATAGTGGAAAGGAAAGGTAAAGGGTCAATATCAAGGTGAGTTATATTATACCTTGAGTCACCATAATATATTTTACGTATGTTTTGAATTACCATAATTTATTTACACAAGTTATGTTTTATAACTTATATATTTATATTTCAATTACATTAATTATTTTTTGAACTCCATTTGCTTATATTGAAACTCATGGATATGTTTGTTTAAATTTTAGAAATTATTTGACAATGATTTTGTAAACAATTAATTTCTGTAAGCACCACCACGGGAGTCCCATGCCTTGGAGGACTTAAATAACCATTGGCTTCTGTTTGGCCACTTTGTGGTCCTCTATTTGTCATGGATCCATTGACCTCTGTTCGTCATGGATCCATTAACCTCTGTTTTGACTGTTACTCATGTAACCTCTGTTCTATTCTGTTCTGTACCGTGGTTATGGTTATAATTTATGTATTTCAGTTTCTGTCACTTAAAATAATTTGGTTATTCAAATTTAGTTATGTAAATATTTTAGCTTAACTAACTATCCATTGTTATTTTGTGTTCCCTATACTCTTGGTATAATATTTCTCACTCTGCTGTGTGTTTATAGCTGTTACCCTTTCAGGTGATGAGATGTAAGGAAGACTCATAACTTCGTGTAGTAGAACCTGCACAAGAATCTGATGATGATCCGTTATTTTGTTTTTCTTTTCTTTTCTCATTTTTGTTTTTTTTACTGATAGTTGATCACTGAATAATAAAATAATAAAAGTCCTACAGATGTACCTTTTTTTATTAAAATAGTATAATGCAGTAAATATTCTGTTTAATTATTTTTATTTCCATTTGCCTCCTCCGCCTGCGCCATTTAATTTGCTACGATTAGAACTATTTAGTAAGTAGCGATTCCGGCCTTAAGCCCCTGAGGTTGGGTCGTGACACTCCCACTTGTCATAAGCATTCTTTTCTGCAGCGAAACTCTCGTTTGTGGGTTCAGGGGGTTCATCCACACGGAGTGCCAGATCAAGGTCCATGCACCCTAATGTCATTAGGATTTTGTCCTTCCAGTCCGAAAAATTATTACCGTTCAAAAATGGAATACGGGAAGACTCATTAGACAGTACAAAGGTAGAAATCACTGCAATTACTAAGAACATCATTAATGCTTTGAAACAATAACTATAGCTTGAACCGACCAATGTCAAATTCAGTAACAAATCTAAACCTTCCTGTAACGCCCTCAAAATAATACATAGAAACCCACACTATTGACATGCATAGACATAAGTAAACAAAACTTAATTCCATTCATCAGAGTATTCCTTACAAATGTATTACATGTTGACAACAAAAGCAAATGCCCGACGGGCTTACAACTTTCCAAGCCAACACTTGGTTACACAAAAAGAGAGTACTAACTCATAACACATTAAGCCCTTGGCTTGAATTTACATGTAATACATAAAAGATATCACAAAAAGGTCTTTCAGCCTCTAGCCTCCCAAGCTACGTCCTTGGAGGTGGCATACCATCTGTACCTGAAAATGATGTCCCATATAGGGTGAGCCACAGCCCAGTAGAGATATACTAAACCAAATATAAGCAATGACTAAAACAATAGCATTTGATAGATGGTTAACACTTATAAACCATTTTATATCACAATCCAGTTCCACAACAATTATGTCCATGTTACATTCCACTTTCCTTTACTTATCCAAATCATTTCATATACATGGCTCAGAACTTGGCCAAACAATTCAATGAGACTATAATTCATATACCAACACTTCCATATTTCACGACAGATACACATATTTGATGCTTCATTATCATATTAAGACACTTTCATACTTCACAATTGATACACAGATTTGCTGTATCAATACTTCAATTTAATACACATATTTGCTGTATTAATGAAGTCCATCCCCTATCTCCTCCCAAGCAGGTTTGAGAGTCCATCCCCTATCTTTCCTCAAACCATGGAGTACATCCCCTATCTCCTCCCACACAATACACATATATTCCAAGTATATAAACAATTATCATATACAGGAATCAATCAATACATATATTTGCTGTATTATTCCAACTGTCATATTCAATGTAATTAGTTTCAGTTTTTCCTAATCAACATACAGTGTCTACAACAATCAAGACTATCCTCCACCGATAGCCCAAAGCAGTAATTTCTAAATAGAAAATAATTGCATTAAACAAATATAATATCAACTTTTACATGGGTGAGTGATAAATTAATCCAACTACACCATTCAATCCCATAACTTCCCAATTTCACAATTTCCAATTCAATTTCATATTTCCCAAATTAATTATACCAATTAACTTATCACAATAATTAGGGCATTTTTCCCTAATCCTCAATATCAACCCTAAGGTCCAATTTCATCGATAATACAACAATAATTCCGTTTCTCAATGTCTTACATACATATGAGTTTTAACATTTGAAAACCTCTCTTTTATAAATTACACAATAACCCCAACTTTTCCAAAATTGCCCAACATCACCAACTACTCAAAATGACCAAAATTAAAGACAAAGCTCATAAGATGGAGTAGGGTATCCCTACCTCGAAGTTAGAAGCCCAAAGGAGTATGTAACGCCCTCAAAATAATAACATAAATCCCAACAATATAGACATGATATATATAAAGTTCCATATCCTTTCATTCACCAGAATTGTATTACAAGGAGTATCACATGTTAACAACAAAAGCAACTGCCCTAAGGGCTTACAGCTTTCCAAGTTAACACTTGGTTACACAAAAGTAGAGTACTAACTCATTTACACATAAAGCCCTTGGCTTGAATTTACATGTAATACAACAAAAGGAAAGACAACCAAAAAGTCTGTCCGCCACTAGCCTCCCAAGCTAAGTCCTTGGAGGTGGCATGCTTCCTGTACCTGAAAATGATGTTCCCATATAGGGTGAGCCACAGCCCAGTAGAAATATACTAAACCAATTATGAACAATGCCTAAAAGATTAACAATTGATAGATGGTCAACACTTTTACATTCATTCATACTATAACACAGTTCCAAGACACTTAAGTCTATATTTCCTTTCATTTCCATTTCTTTCCTTTTTTACTTGCCATTCCACAACCTTGGCTCAGAACCTGGCCAAACATCACACATGAGACACACACTCATGCCAACACTTTTCACTTCATCAAAGGTAAACATAACAGTTATATCAATACTTCCAACAACAAGCATATCCGCTATGTCAACACTTCTAGATAAGCATACCCGCTCTATCTACGGAGTTCATCCCCTATCTCCTCCCAACAACATCCGGTTTAGAGGTTCATCCCCTATCTTCCCCTAAACCGTGGAGTACATCCCCTATCTCCTCCAACACAACACAATGCATATAAACAACAATTATATACATCACAAATCAACACAATTAATTATCCAAATTAATCAATCAATGTAATTAGGACATCCTCCATAATTAACATCACAACCCTTAGGTTCCAATTCCACTAATGTTTCAACATTAATTCCATGTTTAAATACCAAACATGCTTCTAGGTTTATCATAGATAAAAACCCCCAACTTTTATAAAATTACACAATGGCCCAAAGTTTCCCAAAATTACACAACAACTTCCAACATACCAAAATGCTAAAATTGAAAGACAAAACTCATAAGGAGGAGTAGGAGATCCCTACCTCAAAGAATGAGCTCCAAAGGAGATGATGCCCAACACCCAACTTGCTCCAAAACCAAATTTGTTCCGATTAAAACGAAGCCCAAGCCACCCTCTAGCTTTTTAACAAAGGCCTTAGGGTAGGAAATCACCCTAGGTAGATCAATTCTTAGAGAGAGTGCAAGTGTAGAGAGAGAAGCTCTCAAAATAAGGGTTTGAAGAAGATGAAATGTAGAAAAAGTGATGTTTAGATCGGTGCTGCGTTGCTGATATAAACAGGCTCGCTCGAGCGAAGACCCCGTCGCTCGAGCGACCAGACACAACAACTGGTCTCGCTCGAGCGAAGACACCCGCTCGCTCGAGCCAACAGTGCAAATTCTCCGATTTGCAGTACGACGCTCGCTCGAGCGAAGACGAACCAGCTCGCTCGAGCGAAGAAACACAACCTTCAGGTCTGAACTAGACGCAGTCGCTCGCTCGAGCGAAGCCACTCTGGCTCGAGCCACCAGACACAAAACCAACCCTCGCTCGAGCGACCAAACCCTCGCTCGAGCGACAAGCCAAAATTCTGGGCAGCAACACTTGGTTTCCAAACACAACCAACCTGTAACAAACCTGCCCAATACATCCTATAACTCCAATACAAAGTAGGAAAGGATGTAAACAAGACAATATTCAACTACCAACATCCACGGACACATGTCCGGACCACTGTACAACAAGGGGTAAACCCGGGACCGCTATAACCTCCCCCCCTTAAAGAATTTCGTCCCCGAAATTAAGAACACGTTTTTGAAAAGCAAGTTTTTGAAAAGCAAGTTTTTCCCTTCTTTTAAACAATGTTATACCACAACATTCCACAATTCGACCCATTCCCGGTCATTCCATCTCTTACCAAGAGGCATTCTACGACAAATACATTTCAACATGCATTCTCTTTGCATTTCAACCATTTCCAACACTCATGGTTCACAATTCATATCAAAGCAATAATCATGATACAATTCCATTTCTATAATATAGCCAACACATGCAATATTATAATCAACTCCCATAACAAGGTAAGTTCTACAACAAACATGCACCATGTTCTTCAATTTAAGACATTTTCAATATTCTTAAATTTCATTACAATTACACAATTGCAACACTTGATTACACATCAACAAACAAGTCCGGATATTTCTCGCGGACTCCCAACTCACGTTCCCAAGTGGCCTCCTCCACTCCGTGATGTTTCCACAAAACCTTAACCAAAGGGATGGTCTTGCCACGCAGGACTTGATCCCGCCTATCCAAGACCCGAACCGGTCTCTCCTCATACGAGGCATCCTCATCTACCTCTAAGTCGGTCCAATCCAACACATGTGATGGATCCGGCTCATACTTCCGAAGCATACTCACATGAAACACGTCATGAACCCCGGATAACTGCGGCGGTAAAGCTAAACGATAAGCAACCTCGCCAACCCTCTCTAGGATCTCAAAAGGACCAATAAACCGAGGGGATAACTTCCCACTTTTCCCAAACCTCATCAAACCCCGTCTAGGTGATATCTTCAGAAAGACATGATCACCCACATCAAACTCCAATGGTCTCCTCCTACGGTCAGCATAAGATTTCTGACGACTCTGGGCTGTAACAAGCCTCCTACGGATAAGCTCAACTTTCTCCGTCGTCTCCCTAACCAACTCCGGACCCAACAAAGGTGTATCACCCACCTCGGCCCAACAAACTGGAGACCTACAAGGTCGGCCATACAAGGCCTCAAACGGTGCCATACCAATACTAGACTGAAAACTGTTGTTGTAGGCGAACTCTACCAATGGTAAGTGCCTCTCCCACGTCCCACTGAAATCAAGGACACAACCCCGAAGCATATCCTCGAGGATCTGAATAGTACGCTCGGACTGCCCGTCAGTCTGAGGATGATAAGCTGTACTAAAAGTCAACTTAGTACCCAAGGCACTCTGCAAACTCTGCCACAACCTAGCAGTAAAACGAGGATCTCTATCTGAGACGATCGTCACTGGGACCCCGTGCAACCTCACTACGTCCCGAATATACAAATCGGCAAGATGATCTACTGAGTCTCTCACGCGCATAGGAATGAAGTGCGCCGACTTAGTCAACCGGTCTACAACCACCCAAATAGCATCACTACCCCGCTGAGTCCTCGGAAGACCTACAACGAAGTCCATAGTGACATGCTCCCACTTCCACTCGGCAATAGGCAAGGGTTGTAACAAACCCGCTGGCCTCTGATGCTCGGCCTTCACTTGCTGGCAAGTAAGGCACTTAGATACGAAAACTGCCACATCTCTCTTCATACCCCGCCACCAAAACTGGCGACCCAAATCCCGGTACATCTTAGTACCTCCCGGATGCACCGCAAGGCGCGAATGGTGAAACTCTCGGAGTACTTCCTCTCGACAAGACTCCGGTACAAACAAACGGTCTCGGTATCTCACACTCAGGTCGGGATACACCGTCAAACCCTTCTCAACCTTCCCACTGGAGATCTTCTCTCTGAGGGATTCCACCTCAAAGTCACCTCTCTGTGCCTCTAATACTCTAGTCACAAGTGTCGGCTGCGCAACAACAGAAAACAAGGCCGCAGCCTCAACGGATTCGCTCAAAAGCAAATCAAACTCTCCAATGGCCCCCAACATCTCCCACTCTCGGATGGCTATACCAGCTACATCACTAATGGATTTTCTGCTAAGGGCATCGGCCACAACATTGGCCTTCCCTGGGTGATAGTGCAACTCGAAGTCGTAATCCTCAATGAACTCCATCCACCTCCTCTGCCTCAAATTCAAGTCTTTCTGTGAAAACAGATACTTCAGACTCTTGTGATCCGAGAATACCTCGAATCTCTCACCATAAAGGTAGTGCCTCCAGATTTTCAAGGCAAAGATCACAGCCGCTAACTCTAGATCATGCGTAGGGTAATTCTTCTCGTGAATTTTCAACTGACGTGAGCCATAAGCTACCATTTTCCCCTCTTGCATCAACACACAACCCAAACCCTCTCGTGAGGCATCACAATAGACTGCATAACCCAACCCTCTCTCCGGAATAATCAAGACCGGAGCGGTGGTCAGTCTAACTTTCAACTCCTGGAACGACTTTTCACAAGTCTCACTCCATACAAAGCTGACTCCTCTCCGAGTCAATTTGGTCAACGGTGAAGCTAACCTGGAGAAATCCTTCACAAACCGACGATAATACCCAGCTAATCCCAGAAAACTGCGGATCTCAAACACACTCTTAGGCTGTGCCCAATCTTGCACTGCCTCCGTCTTGGATGTATCAACGGACACCCCTTCCCCGGAAACCACATGGCCTAAGAACTTGACTTCTCTTAGCCAAAACTCACACTTCCCAAACTTGGCATACAGCCTATGGGCTCTAAGCAACTCAAGCACCACTCTCAAGTGTTCCTCGTGCTCCTCCTCTGAAGGTGAATAGATAAGAATGTCGTCCACGAAGACGACTACAAAACGATCCAAGAATTCCCGGAAGATCCGGTTCATCAAGTCCATAAAGACTGCCGGTGCGTTGGTAAGCCCAAATGGCATTACTAGAAACTCATAATGGCCATACCGCGTACGGAATGCCGTCTTTGGAATGTCCTCCTCCCTGACCCTCAACTGGTGGTAACCCGATCTCAAATCTATCTTAGAGAAACAACGGGAACCCTTCAACTGGTCAAACAAATCATCAATACGGGGCATAGGGTACTTATTCTTAACCGTAGCCCGATTCAACTTCCGGTAGTCAATACACAATCTCAAGGCACCATCTTTCTTCTTAGCAAAGAGTGCCGGCGCTCCCCACGGTGAAACACTAGGGCGAACAAAGCCCTTATCTAGCAATTCCTGGAGCTGAACTTTCAACTCAACCAACTCTGCTGGAGCAAAACGGTACGGTGCCATAGAAATCGGCGCCGTGCCGGGCACTAAATCGATAGAGAACTCAATCTCTCGGTGAGGTGGCAAATCAACAAGGTCCTCGGGAAAAACATCCGAGTACTCACAAACTACCCTCGGCAACACAATCTGAATCTCATCACACTCACCACTCTCAAAGCTAGCAAGTAATCCACTAAGCTCATTCCGCCCTCGCGGACCATACCCCGGTGGCACAATACTACCAACCCGGTCTCCCAAGAAATGGAAATACTCCCCGCTCACGGTACAACAGGTAACCCTCTGGCGGTAGCAGTCAATAACAGCTCGGTATGACGATAACCAGTCCATACCCAAAATAACATCAAAGCCCTTCATGGGCATAACTACAAAAGGAAACGGAAGACGATGATCGTCGACCTCAATATCACAACCTCTACATCCGTGTTTCAAGATCAACTCACCCCCAATAGGTGACACAACGCAAATAGGAGATGCTAATAGTGCTAACTCCAATTCCAACACAGATGCAAATGCAGCAGATACAAAAGAATGAGATGCACCCGTATCTATCAACACTCTAGCAACCGAGTTGCAAAACAGAAAGGTACCTCTCACTACTGATGGAGCCGGTACAAGATCCTGCGCGGTAACAGCATACACGCGCCCTGTAGGCCCCTGATCCACCTGCTCGCCTCTCGGAGCATAGGACTGCTGCACTGACTGGGACGACGAAGCCCCCGGATTGGCCCTCGAGGCCTGCACAGACTGAGCTGGCTGAAAACCCTGCGTCTGTCTAGAACCAGACGCTCCTGAAGTGGCACTCAACCGTGGGCAAAACCTCTTCAGGTGCCCAGGCTGTCCACACTGATAACACGACAAGGGCTGCCCCCTACCCGAATTCTGACTCTGCTGTCTAGCTGACGAAGAAGCAGCTCTCTGACCCCCGCCCTTCAGTGGGCAAACTGAAGCCTTGTGACCCGGCTGGCCACACTTGAAACAGGTGAACTCTCCCTGACTGCCCCTCCCGGAGCCTGCACTCGGTACTGGGAAAGTCGACCTAGCCAAACCACCCTGGGACGGCTGAGGGTTATAACCCCTCTGCCTCCTACCATCGCCCTGTCCCTCTTGGCCCCTCTTGGAGCCTCCATGTTTCTCCTCCTCTCCCTCCTGCATCATCAGCTCCATATGAGCTGCAGCATCCACCAAATGCCTATAATCTCGAATGTAGGGTCCACCAACTTTCAACTTGAGATCCCATCTCAACTTCCGCTCAAACTCGTAGCAACGGCGCTCCTCTGTCGCCACAAGTTCAGGTGCAAACCTGGACAAGCTAGTAAATGTAGCCTCAAACTCGGCTACAGACAAACCCTCCTGCTTAAGCCGGCTGAACTGATCCCTCAGCCTCTCTCTGGCCACAGCAGATAAAAACCTCTCCTGGAAAGCATTCACAAACGCCTCCCAAGCACCACCAACACGAGCTTTCTCATATTTCCACCATTGACCCGCATCTCCCTTCAGCTGGAAGGATGCCAAGGTCACTTTCAATGTTCCGTCCTCAATGCCTAGCATCTCGAACGTTGTACTCATCTGTTCTAGCCACTCGTCTGCCTTCAGTGGCTCCTTAGGATCCCCAACAAACTCCTCCGGGTTAGACGGGAAGAACTCCCTTTTCAAGAAGGAAGGCCCTGCCTCAGTTGCCTGATTCCCTGCTCTAAGAATACCCAGAGCTCCTGCTATCTCCTGGGCCAAGGCACTCATGGCCTGCTGACCTGCTGGTTCGGCCACATTGGCCTGACCAACCCCCTCCTGAACTGCCGGAATCTCCTCCGGTAATGGCACCTCCTGCCTCCTAGGCCTACCACGCCTACCACCTCTTGCTCGTCCTGACATCCTAATAAAGGTAACACAGAACATTAGCACATTCATAAACGTGCCAAAACTAAACACTCACGTCCTAATGCATGGACAACTGTAATTCACTCCACGTAAGCACATAAACACATAAGCACTTACGAATTTCATTTCCGGATAATGATAGTCCCAAGGCGTTACTAGAGTACCGGTTAGAAACAGCATTGATCAAGTGCTTTTCCAACAAGACTCCCAGAAACCCAAAGATTCAATCAATATCCTAGAAACTAAATCCCATACCCAATTAATCACATAAGCATGTTATTAATTTAAACACATAGCATATGATTCTACATTAAGTCTCTATCAAGCGAGACAAACCCATTGTGATCCTAATCACTCCCCACGTACCCAAAGTATTCGAACCCGGTACGCTCTGATACCAAGTTGTAACGCCCTCAAAATAATAACATAAATCCCAACAATATAGACATGATATATATAAAGTTCCATATCCTTTCATTCACCAGAATTGTATTACAAGGAGTATCACATGTTAACAACAAAAGCAACTGCCCTAAGGGCTTACAGCTTTCCAAGTTAACACTTGGTTACACAAAAGTAGAGTACTAACTCATTTACACATAAAGCCCTTGGCTTGAATTTACATGTAATACAACAAAAGGAAAGACAACCAAAAAGTCTGTCCGCCACTAGCCTCCCAAGCTAAGTCCTTGGAGGTGGCATGCTTCCTGTACCTGAAAATGATGTTCCCATATAGGGTGAGCCACAGCCCAGTAGAAATATACTAAACCAATTATGAACAATGCCTAAAAGATTAACAATTGATAGATGGTCAACACTTTTACATTCATTCATACTATAACACAGTTCCAAGACACTTAAGTCTATATTTCCTTTCATTTCCATTTCTTTCCTTTTTTACTTGCCATTCCACAACCTTGGCTCAGAACCTGGCCAAACATCACACATGAGACACACACTCATGCCAACACTTTTCACTTCATCAAAGGTAAACATAACAGTTATATCAATACTTCCAACAACAAGCATATCCGCTATGTCAACACTTCTAGATAAGCATACCCGCTCTATCTACGGAGTTCATCCCCTATCTCCTCCCAACAACATCCGGTTTAGAGGTTCATCCCCTATCTTCCCCTAAACCGTGGAGTACATCCCCTATCTCCTCCAACACAACACAATGCATATAAACAACAATTATATACATCACAAATCAACACAATTAATTATCCAAATTAATCAATCAATGTAATTAGGACATCCTCCATAATTAACATCACAACCCTTAGGTTCCAATTCCACTAATGTTTCAACATTAATTCCATGTTTAAATACCAAACATGCTTCTAGGTTTATCATAGATAAAAACCCCCAACTTTTATAAAATTACACAATGGCCTAAAGTTTCCCAAAATTACACAACAACTTCCAACATACCAAAATGCTAAAATTGAAAGACAAAACTCATAAGGAGGAGTAGGAGATCCCTACCTCAAAGAATGAGCTCCAAAGGAGATGATGCCCAACACCCAACTTGCTCCAAAACCAAATTTGTTCCGATTAAAACGAAGCCCAAGCCACCCTCTAGCTTTTTAACAAAGGCCTTAGGGTAGGAAATCACCCTAGGTAGATCAATTCTTAGAGAGAGTGCAAGTGTAGAGAGAGAAGCTCTCAAAATAAGGGTTTGAAGAAGATGAAATGTAGAAAAAGTGATGTTTAGATCGGTGCTGCGTTGCTGATATAAACAGGCTCGCTCGAGCGAAGACCCCGTCGCTCGAGCGACCAGACACAACAACTGGTCTCGCTCGAGCGAAGACACCCGCTCGCTCGAGCCAACAGTGCAAATTCTCCGATTTGCAGTACGACGCTCGCTCGAGCGAAGACGAACCAGCTCGCTCGAGCGAAGAAACACAACCTTCAGGTCTGAACTAGACGCAGTCGCTCGCTCGAGCGAAGCCACTCTGGCTCGAGCCACCAGACACAAAACCAACCCTCGCTCGAGCGACCAAACCCTCGCTCGAGCGACAAGCCAAAATTCTGGGCAGCAACACTTGGTTTCCAAACACAACCAACCTGTAACAAACCTGCCCAATACATCCTATAACTCCAATACAAAGTAGGAAAGGATGTAAACAAGACAATATTCAACTACCAACATCCACGGACACATGTCCGGACCACTGTACAACAAGGGGTAAACCCGGGACCGCTATAGAGTAGATGAGGAAAAACCAAAGTGCTCCAAATCCACTATTGTTCAGATTGAAACAAAGCCCTCACGACCTTCTACCTTTCTTACAAAGAACTTAGGGTAGAAACACACTAAAAATAGATGAAACCCTAGAGAGAAGGTAAGTGTAGAGAGAGGAGCAGCCGGATCTAGGGTTTGTACAAAAGAGGAGATGAAAAGTGAAGTGTTTACCCGCTGCTGCCTACTGATATAACACAGGCTCGCTCGAACGACTAGACACAAAGAATCCTTGCTCGAGCGTAGAAAGCCTCACTCGAGCCAACAATCCAAACCTTCAGGTTTGCAACCCAGAAGCACGCTCGAGCGACAGAATGTTCGCTCGAGCGAAGAAACCCAAAACATAGACCTCGCTCGCTTGAGCGAAGGAAAGCTCGCTCGAGCCAAGAATCAAAACCATCAGGTCAAAAAGAGACGCAAACGCAAGCTCGAGCGCAGGACTTCTCGCTCGAGCCACCAGACACAAAACTCAACTCTCGCTCGAGCGAAAGATCTAAAACAATGAGCTCGCTCAAGCGACAAAAGGCTCGCTCGAACGAAGGACCAAAATTCTGGGCAGCAACCATTTGCTCCCAATCACACCCAACCTATAACAAACCTGCCCAAAACATCCTATAACTCAAATACAAAGTATTGAAGGACGAAAACAAGATATATACAACAACCAACATCCACGGAACCAAGTCCGGATTACACTAATCAATGGAGCGAAAACCAGGGTCGCTATACTTCCTATGGGTAGAGGTTACTAAACTGTATTAGATTTGTTATTACTTTATAATAAGACTAATGAATTCTAAAATATTCAAGGAAAAGAAAACTCACAGATGTGGGTTTATAGTGTCCAATCCCTTTAATATCCAATCCATTATCTTATTCCAATTAAATTTCATAAATAACTACTTTTCTATGAGACCGAGAAATTATTTATAAAAACATAATTGCAATATAAAAATGTCAAAATAATTTTTAACTTTATGTGGTCAAAATATTAAGAATCACTAAATCTTTATATCTTAAGATGTTGTTGCTACTCTTTAAAAAGATTATCTTTTTAATTATGGCTTAATTTATTAATGTGAGTAAATCCTTATGGTCACAGCAAGTACATAATCTTTTAATGCATATAATGTATAATATATGCAATCAGAATAATATCACATGAAAAATTCCAAGACCAAACACATGTAATTCAACATTATACTAGATTTTCCTTAAAAATTGAACCAAAATAAATTCCATAAGTCCAACACGCAGTGTATACATACTCTTATTTCACATAAATTTTCATGGCATAAATAATCTTAATACATGTAATATGATATCACACTATACTAGAGAGCATGCCAATGAATATGAAAATTTATAAGGCTTTAAAGGAGATGTTAAAATAGTTCACGGTATAAAATTCAAATGAATTTACTTACTATTTAAACATGCAACTATAATAAACAAAATATCCTTAATATCATGTCCTTATAAAAATCTAGAAATAAATTTAAGTCTTTTATACCTTTTAAAATTAACTGAATAAACCCAAATAAAAGCATGAGAATTTTTAGATTTTATACAAAATGGTCTTCAATGTGTGTCAATTAATGAAAACTCATACTTAATGAACAAAGTAGGTTTCCAAAACATAGCAAATTTAGAATAGGAACACTTCTAAATTAATGTAAACACTACTATTATAGAACAAGATGAATTCTATTGCCTCTAATTAATATACATCAAGCAACAATTCATCTTTAACAGTGAGAAAAACAATCCAATGAGTTTCAAAAGCCTTTTTTTTTTTTTTTTTTTTTATAAAATTTTACGCAGCAAGATAGGGAAGAGGTGCATGAATAAAACCACCACAAATATCTTTGATCATTAGGCTAAATCAATTTCAAACTATGAAAAAGTAGACGAAAAGTCTGGCGATAGATATAAAAATAATTTCTTGCTTTTGTTTCTCTGATACTCATATCAGAGTTCACATAACAAAGTTTTATACTATCAAGGATAAAGACAAAGCCATGATTATAAGCAATGAACATGTTATCACAATATAGAAGTAACATCAAACAAAGTGAAACATAGGATCATGAAGGAACGGAGATACTATTAGGATCAATTAAGATTTGACCTCCATAAAATTACAATAATTTTGAATAATAGAACAGAAGGTTGCTCTGATACCAATTGTGAGAATTGAAATAGTTCAATAAGAAAGAAAAATACATTCTGCCATGATGTTCAAGCATTTAAATCTTGTTTTTAATTGATTAAGTTTTGAATGTATAAACAAAATACTCATAAAATACTTTCACATAACCATATGAAAAAGTGGAAGGAATAGAGTTTCAATCCTATTATATTCATAAAACAACGTCTGTGTTTTGATGGCTATCACATGTATATATAGATAGGTTTGGATCCATGATCCAAGTGTAATTCCTCATAACTTCCCACTATCAGAGAAATTGTAACCACTTTATGAGATAGTGAATATGATTTACATTACTTACCCGTTTTACTAATTAAAATATGTATATAATATTTATATAATAATATCTATATAATATGGCAGGATGATTTTTGAAAATGTCTCAAAATGTATTAGAGATACATTTTGAATCAACAGTTCAGATTATTTCATTTAACAATTTAAGGGTCAAGATGATTTCTTTATTTTGTTTTTCCCCCCAAAATATATCTCTCTCTTTCTCTCATTTTTTTGAGTCTTTTCACTTAACCACCCACCCACCCTCCCTCTTTTTTTTGAGTTTTTTCCCCCAAATTTCAAATGTAGTGCACTACTTTCTCCAATGCAATTATCTTCTTTGGGAATGAATCTTTGGTTTGTTTTTTAATTTTGTTTTTTTGTTTTGTTTTGTTTTATTTTTTTATTTATTTTTTGTGTGTATAAAATGGTATTGGGCTTTTAAAAGTATCTCTTGGGACAAAGTTTGGCTGCAGTTTAAAAAAAAAAAAAAAAAAGTTGGACAAATCACAACAAAAAAAAATCTCAAAGTTTGACCATGGTAATAAAATAAATGTTGTGGTTTTAATTTTTTAATTTAAACCCTTATTTTTTTAATCTAAATTATTTGTCTATTTTTGTTTAATAAAACCAACATAAAAAGTGTATTTTAGCCATTAAACTTAATGTAAGTATACATAAAATGTTTAAAATATCATTTTTTTTGTGGAGTTTAATGGCTAAAATACAATTTTTTTCGTTAGTTTTAATTAATATAAATAGATAAACAGTTTAGATTGAAAACAAATCAAAATATTAGGGTTTTATTATAAGGGTCAAATGCTAGGAGTTTTTATATATATATATATATATTATTTATAATTTCCCCAAAAAACTTTGAGCAAATTATTATTGATTTTCTTATTCATTATATTTTAAAAAACTAGGCTACGAATTGTTAAAAATTAAATAATGTTCAAAAATTAAAATTTTAATACACATTTTACATATTCTTACACACTTTTATACATTTACATACATGTTTACATTTTTAATATAATTTATATATATATATATATTAAAAATTTAAAATTTTCTAACATTATTTGATTTTGAACAAATACTCAGAGATGGGTTGTAAGTATAATATTTTTTAATAACCAATAAGAAAATTAATGAAACATTTTGCTACAAGGAATATTTTAAAAAGCAAATACCATTCAACAACAATGAGCCAAAAAAAAGAAACAAACAAACAAACAAAATGGCGCCGTACTATGTGCAGCAGTTGCTGTTGTGCTTTATGCACATCAGTATCTTCACATTTAACATCACCATCTAAAACTTTGCACCCATCCACGCTCTCTCTTTCTCTCTCATGTCTCACCTCATTTTATCTCTACGCTCTCCTCTATCTCTTTCTCTCAGTCTAACTTTTCAGATTTTAAATTTCAAAATACACATTCACTCACTCATGCTCTTCTCACTCTCTCTCTAAACTCTCATATCTCTCTTAAGGCTCTCAGCCTCACTTTCCAATTTCCAGCCTCACTAAACACTCTCTCTTTGGTCTCTCAACCTCATTTCTCCCGACCCAAACCCAATAACCCGATAGCGTCGACGAACAAGCCTTCGTTGTCGTGACCGCATCTGAGAGCAACGTTGGGGTCTCTGGTCCTCTGAAACGTCAACATTTCGGTTGAGAAATCGCCTATCGTGAACGAATCGTCGTTGTACAATACTTGATAGAGACATATCTGATGGTTGTTGCAACTACATAAGTCAGATTGGTCAAATCGAAGATCGGGTCGGTCTGAGTTTAGCATTTTCAGCACAGGGAGCACTGGATCCAAACGAATCGTCGCCGTACGATACCTGCTAAAGTCACAACCGGTGGTAGTGTTGCTGTAAAAAACTGCAGATAAGGTTTTGGCCCTACGGCGTCGCGTTAGAGGCGGCATAGAAGAGGCGTCCTGGGGTGGCAATGTGGGTGGTTTCGAAGAGGCTTGTTGTCGGTGAGGGTGGTGTAACTGTACAAAGAGAGTGATTTCGGATTCTAATCGGCAATGAGGATTTTTGAATCTTAGGTTGTTGTCTATGAGAGGTACTGTGGTTTTGGAAGATATTGTAAGAGGAAGGTTTGGAATTGGAGGGGTTAGGAGAGAAAGGAAGAGGAGTGAGAAACCAAACATTATTTTTATTTTATTTTTTTCCATAACCCGGGCATGCCCTAGATTTATGGGTTTATGTGTTTTATGCTCTTAAAAATGAAGAGTATGCCCTAGATTTATGGGTTTTTATAGTTAGTATAGGAAAGGTGAAAAAATAAAAAATTTAAAAAAAAAAAAAGAAAAGGAAAGAGGGATTTTGAGGCAAAGGGCATGTGAAATTGGTCCCTTTTTTCTTTTTTTTTTTTTTTTTTTTTTTTTTTGCATTTTCTTTTGCTTTGTGTGCTAACTTGTGTTGCTAGGTTTAATTATAGTCATGTTAAAAAATGTTTGTGGAAAATTTTTTAGTTTACAAAGTTAAATTCAAAATTCAAATAAATAAAAAAAATGAAGTTGCTTGGTTATTAAGAGACGAAACATCATTAGAAATATTTATATTTAATGATGAGATCAAAATATAATTGGAAGATGTTTTTTTGGAAAATGTTTTTTATTTGGTGGACAAATTTAAATTGGGTTTAAATTGGGGTTTGTTAACAAAAAAAATGGTTTAGTTTTACTATTAAAATGTAATCCTTTCACAAAGAGAGATAAGAGAAATAATGAGAATGGTGTGATTTGTTTAAAGACTAAAAAAGTCCACCTCAGTGACAAAGATAACATATTTTTATTTCTAAATAATTAATCAGATCTGTATTTAAGGCAAAAAAAGAGTGCTTTAAAAAGTGGTAGAATGATAGAACTGAGGAAAACCTTAAGAGCTATAGATTGGCTAATAAGGAGGTCAAGAAAGTAGTGAGAGAAACTAAGTTGAAAGCTTATGATGACCTATACACTAGACTAGATAGTAAGGAGGGGGAGAAGAGGGTATACCAACTTGCTAAGATACGGGAGAGGAAAACAAGAGATTTTAATCAAGTAAAGTGCATCAAGAGTGAGGATTCTAAGGTATTGGTGAAGAATGATGAGATTAAGGAAAGATGGAAGAATTATTTTGAGAAACTGTTAAATGAGGAACATGGAAGTACGACAATAGGGGAAGAAATAGCCAGTAATATGATAAACCAAGACTATAGGTTCTATAGCAGGATTAGGAACTTTGAAGTAGAGATTGCACTTAAGAAGATGAAATCAAATAAGGCTTTAGGACCCGATGATATCCCTATTGAAGCTTGGAAGTGTTTGGGTAAAAAGGGAGTTGCTTGGTTGACTAGGTTGTTTAGCAAAATTTTGTTGACTAGGAACATGCCAGATGAGTGGAGGAAAAGTATTTTAGTGCCAATCTATAAGAATAAAGGTGATGTCCAGAATTGTAACAACTATAGAGGAATTAAGCTAATGTGTCATATAATGAAAGTGTGGGAGAGGGTGATGGAACGCCGATTGCGAGACATAACAGAGGTGTCAGAGAATCAATTTGGGTTTGTGCCTGGTAGGTCAACAATGGAAGCGATCTATCTTTTGAGGAGAGTAATAGAAAAGTATAAAGAAAAGAAAAGAGACATTTATATGGTGTTTATCGACCTTGAGAAAGCATATGACAGAGTGCCCCGAGATATAATATGGTGGGTGTTAGAGAAGAAAGGGGTGACAAAAGGCTACATTGACGTGATTAGAGACATGTATGAAGGGGTGGTGACCACTATTAGATCACCAGCTGAAGAGACAAATGAATTTCCTATCACTGTAGGGTTACACCAAGGATCTACCTTAAGTCCTTATCTTTTTGCTTTAGTTATGGACGAGTTGACGATAAATATTCAGGATGACTTGTGTTAGTGGATGAGACTAGAGAAGGAGTTAACACAAAGTTGGAGATTTGGAGAAAAGCTCTTGAATCTAAAGGATTCTGGATAAGCAGAACTAAGATAGAGTACATGGAGTGTAAATTTAGTAACAGTAACAATGAAAGCAGAGGAGAAGTGAAGATTGAGAACCAAGAACTGTCTAAGAGTGAACATTTTCGTTATTTAGGGTCGATTATCACAACAGTGGGAGAGATTGATGCAGATGTGGCCCATAGGATTAAGGCGGGATGGTGTAAGTGGAGAAGTGCGTCTGGGGTATTGTGCGATAAACGAATACCCACTAGACTAAAAGGTAAGTTTTATAGAACGGCTATTAGACCAGCTATGTTGTATGGAACAGAGTGTTGGGCAACCAAGAAACAACATGTAGATAAGATGAGTGTGGCTGAGATGAGGATGTTAAGGTGGATGTGTGGTAAGACTAGACAAGACAGGATTAAGAATGAGTGTATTCGGGAATGGGTAAGAGTAGCACCGATAGAAGATAAGTTGAGAGAGAATCGTTTGAGATGATTTGGTCATATTCAACGGAGACCAACAGAGGCAGTAGTAAAGAGATGTGATGCTGTAATGGTAGGTGGAAGTCTTAGGGGACGGGGTAGGCCTAGATTAACGTTGACTAGCGTTATAAATAGATATATGAATCTACTTAATTTGACTAATGAAATGGCCTTTAATAGGGCCGCGTGGAGAAGAAGGATTCATGTAGCCGACCCCATTTGATGGGACTTAAGGCTTGGTTTGGTTTGGTTTGGTTATTATTGTAATAATTAATTCATTAGAGTAATTAAAATATGATACTATTAATTATAATAACCAACCATCCTTATTTAAAGAGTTCGTTAAAAATACTCAAATTGTTGAATCTCAACCACTAAGCTTTTTTTTTTTTAATCTTTACTAGTAAAATAAATATGATCTTCTAACGTTCGCTAAGTTATAATAAATTTTAAAAAATAATAATAATTAGAACACAAAATGTGTAAGTAGGTACTATTGCAAATCCTTTCCTCAATAATTGCTATAGCGACGTGGTTGGGTAGGGGGGATAGGTGTAGTCAGCAGAGACAAGACAATTGAATCAGTTGGTGGCAAGTCTTGGACTTCCCCGTCGCCGTTGTGTGGCTATTTGTCTTCCTTTCTGTTGTCTTGTACGTAATCAACATTAATCCACTAAAGTCTTGGACTTCTCTGACGATTTTTGTTTGAGAATATATTATTGTAATATTTTTTTATAAAAAAATATGTCAAAAAATAAATAAAGCTATATGACAATTTATAGTAACTTTTTAACTAAAATATATATTTGACAAATGAGATCATTATTTGAATCGTTCATATTATAAAAAAATTTATATGTATATTATTTATATATAAAAATTATCTAATATTTGTTACATTTTCAATTTTAGTATAGGCCTTTAAAAAAATAGATAGTCTATGTAACTGGACTAAAACTGAACCATAAAAATTAGTTTGGTTTAATTCTATGGTTTTAAAATTTTTGTATAACAATAAATATAATATGGGCTCTCGGGTTAAAAGTCTAAAATTGGATTTTCTTTGTCCAAAGGTCCAGGTGTTGATTTTCCTAGTACATAAGGACAAGCTTAGGTAAGACTAAAATACCCTTTCTTATATATACCATATACACAATCCAAACTCTAACCAGCACTCACACTTTGTCTCTCTCTCTCTCTCTCTTCTCTCTACTCTCTCTTACTCTCTCTCTCTATTACCTCACACGGCAACGCCGTTGCCGTTGCCTCAGTGACTACTGTGACAGCCACCTTGCGTCGCTACCCTTTCTTTCTCTTTTCCTCTTCTCTTCACTGGTCGTCGCCTTCTCTTGGATCTTAGGTTTGAGATCTGTCGTCATGTGTCTGAGAACTCGAATCTGTCGTCGTGCCAGATCTCTGATGATCTCAAATCAGCTTTGAATGATCAATCCACCGCCGTCGCTTCTCCTCCACCGTTATTGACCCGCTAGAGTTCAATCTACCGCCGTCGTTTCTCTTACGCTGTGTTTGATTATACAGATCTATTGACGACGGCGCCAAAGGAGTTGTGTCACTGGTGTGTCACCAAATCTAATGATTGCGGAGGTTTCTTATGCAAAATTTTCTCTCTCTCTCTCTCTCTATACATATATAATATATATGTACTAGCACACTTGTAACTAAGTCCCTTCTTTCCTCTGCAATTCCTACTCAATTTTCCTTTCATGGCCACTTTCTTAGGCCCCCTATGCCTCCAATGTTGAATTAGGGTGTGCAAAGATCAGACCTACCCGCCTAACTTGCCCGGTCTGCTTGACCCGATAAAAAAAACGAGCAGTTTCGACGAACAGTTTGGTCGACTACGGTTCTATAAATGTTGATTTTTCGATTTTCAGTTCGGAGAGTGGGTATGGACATACCAAACTTGTCGAAACCGACCCGAACTGAAGTCATTTGCCTTACAGATTTTTTATACCCACATATTGGTTTTGGAGATACAATTATTACCCTACCTACCTATTACCTAACCCATCTCATATCTGTCAAGAATAAAGAGACGTTTTGGTTGCTTGCTCTACACTTTCCAACTTCTAAATTTCAAATTCCAAGATACAACCACTCATCACTATCTTTTCTGATTGTCTCTTTGTATCCCCCATTCTCTCTCTATAATAATATTTATCTATTTTGTATATCTACATACATACTGTTACATCTTTCCTACACTCTCTCTCATTTTATTTTATAGCTGTGTTAAACTCCTCTCACTCATTCGTTACTCACTTATTCCTCTCTCTCTCTTTCTCTCATAAACCCTAAGAAATTTCTCAAAAAACTATCTTTAATCTCGATCTCATCTCTCTTCTTCATATCTGCTTTCCCCCCTCTTTCTCTCTCACAAATGATTTCCCAAAAAACAAAGCAACTCTCCTCTCTTCCTCATCTTTTCACTATTTTACCTCTCATACCGATCTTTAATTTCATCTTTAATGGTGGTGGTAATGGAGCAGTGTTGTGAACAAGGGTGTGGAGATGTTGGGCGATGGCGGCCGTGGTGGTTGCGATCGATGGTAGGCAGCTACTGTTGAAATGAGCGAAGGTCGTAGCATTGATGGAGCGACAAACAACGACGAAAAAAGAGTGGTGAGTTTCTTCTCTCCATTTTTTTCCCCAATTTTCACTTCCCTCTTTCTTACACAGATCTATAAGTATATATATATAATAAGTTTTATTTGTTGATTTGAAATTTGATTTCATTTTTGGACAGATTTTTTCCACACTTATCAAATTCTTGAAATCACTCGAACCGATCGCTAAACTATAACGATTCTAGTTTTTGACCCGACCTTTGTTGTATTCCAAACTCGGGTCTCATGGTTTAATATTGTTATTTATATCTCTTTCCCTTTCACTCTTGAGTTTGAGTTTTGGAATGTCGTAGGCGTGTTCGGGACAGGTTGGTTGCTAGTTATTCAAGTTGTTGTTGTCCAGAAATTGGCTTCTTCGCTCGAGCGAGCTTTGTGAAATTTGCTTCTTCGCTCGAGCGAGTCTTCTTGCGCTCGAGCGAGCTTTGTGAGTTCCCAGCACTTTTGCAGACCTACAGAGATTCTGGGAGGGTAGTGTTCTTCGCTCGAGCAAGGCTTCTCACGCTCAAGCGACGGTGTGCGTCTGTAAAACTTCTGAAGGTATGTATTCTACGCTCAAGCGACGCTTCTTGAGCTCGAACGAGGTCACTTATTGTATCTAGTCGCTCGAACGACAACTCTTTCGCTCGAGCAAGCCTCGCGTATATCAGATCGCAGTAGTGCATTTTTACATCACTTTTTGATCTCTTTTCATTCAAAAACCCTAGATCTGCTCCTTCTCTCTCTAAAAGTCTACTTCTGTCTACAAATACACCTAGATCTAAGGATCTCTCCACGCTACTCTCTTTGATAAAAAGATAGAGCATCCCATGGGCTTCCATTTGATCTGAAGAAAATCAAGTTTGGGCGTCTTTGAGATTTCTCCACTTCTCCTTTGAGCTTCTACACTTGAGGTAGGGATATTTTACACTTCGTTATGATCTTTAATCTAGTTATTTGTTGTTATATATATATGGTGAGATTTGGGGTGTTTGGAGAAAACCTAGGATTTGGGTTCATGTTTTAGAAAGAGAGGTTTCTATGTGGTGATTATATAATTGACCATAGGGTTTGGATATGAGATTATTTGGTGTTAAAATGGTTGATTTTAACCTTTGGTTAATATTTGAAAAAAAGAAAAATTTGCCCTAATATGTGTTAAATAATTATTTTGTATAAATAATGGAATTGATATGAGAAATGTGAAATTGAGAGGATGTATGAATGAATGGTGTAGTTAGATTTGTTTAATCACTCACCTATGGAAATTTGATAAATTATATATTATAAAGATTGTATATCTATTTAGAAATATCTGTATTGGGCTATCGGTGGAGGATGGCTATGATTGTTGTAGAAATTGCATTAGGATTAGGTGAATTGAAACTAATCATTTAACGATGTCATTGAATATGACGGTATGTTGAGACATTGAATATGTGTGATTGAATGTCATTGAATATGACGGTGTTTTTAAATACATTATATATATAATATTTTGGGAGAAGAAAGGGGATGTACTCCATGTTTTGGGTGGAGATAGGGGATGAACTCCATTGAAAATTAAGTTGGTCGGAGTGTCCAGGGTGAAAGTCTTGAAATCTTATGTATACATGGGTGCCGATCCCGCGGATGAAATTTTCGTAAAATAGCAAGATTGCAGTGTTTATATGATTGTTATGTTGAATGAAAACCATTGAGTTGTAGTCTCAGTTGGATTATTTGGAAAATTATACACTTGGCATATTAGTTGAAGTGAAACGAGTTACCTTGAAATGAATTAATGGAAATGGATTGTGATATGAGTATCAGTATTGAATGTTCATGAGAAGGATGTACGTTGGTCATAAATACTGAATGTGTACTTGATACTTATATCTTAGTTAAATCTCATATATTGTGTTAGACTATCTCTACTGGGCTTTGGCTCACCCTATTTGGGAAACCATTTTCGGGTACAGGTGATATGCTTCCTCCAAGGACGTAGCTTTGGAAGGACTTAGAAACTGGAGGTTCTATTTTGTTATTTTGTGTTTAAATGTTTATTCAAGCCTAGGGCTTTATATGTACAGAGCTTATGACTCTCTTTTTGTTGTAACCAAGAAATACCTTGGAAAGATGTAAGCACATAGGACATTTATTTTTGTTGAACATTTACCGATACTACATGCTATAGATTCAGGATGAACGTTTATGAATGTATAATGCATGTAAGATCTTTTGTAATATAAACTCTGATAAATGAAAATATACTAATTCTATTGTGCTCACTTCTTTTATGAGTTAGTTTATTTGTATTATTTTAGGGGCGTGACAAACAGTGTTCTTTGTTCGGTCGATTTCGAACTTCACAACGGTCAGCAATGGATAATGGATTTTCTCACCCAATACTGTCGATTCGACTAACGGGCTATGGGTAAACTCGAGCCGAACTAACATGTGCACACCTCTACACTTAACCACAAACTCCCTAGCTTTCCAAGGTAAAGGCCACAACCAAGCTTGCTATCAGTCATGTTGTGCCTTAATACTAAGCCCAAGTGGGCTTCCTTAAGTCATGCATGTGCGACTAAGGCAAGTCCATGACCTGGGTAATGGAAATAGAGTCCCTTATACTTGGGCTACCCTGCTCCCATCTTCGCGAGGTTACCGCGGTATACTGGTTTACCTTTGGGCCTGCTATCAGCTCCAACCAGTGAGATATGGGACCTGCTATCAGTCATAGGCCTGCTATCAGCCTTTACTTGCGGAGAAGAAATTTCTCTCAAAGGTTGTTATCACCTTGGTAGGGTGCATCTCTTCGCAAGTTAGTTGCGGCGGTTGTAGTTGCTGCGGTGGCCATTTCCTGTTGCAAGTTTAAATGGCTACCCTGACAATATTAAGAATGGCAGCGTCGACAAAGAACCTCTGCAACTCGTAAGCTGCAAGTGTTGCCTCCACAACTTAGTCGCTTCAGTTTTCTGTTTCCCTCAGCAACTTCGAAATAGTGGCAAAACCGACAATATTAGAGATGGTGGCTCTGAAGCAAAAGTGCCTCAGCAACTTTGACTGCTGTAAGTAGTACCTCTACAACTTGACTTAGATACTTTCTTCGTGGAGTCTGTTTGGATCCTTGGCGAGTCGGACCTGCTATGGCCTACTTCTCTAGGGCTTTAGTCCATGCTCCTTTAAACATTCTTGGTCTCCTAAAAGGTGCGACCTCAGCACTTAGGCCCATACTCAATTTGGAGTTTAATTTCTGACCCTCTACACTCTGCAACTTAGTTGCTCCGCTTTCCTCTTTCCCTCAATAACTCCAGATGGCGGTGGTATCGGCAATACTTAGAATGGCGGCATTGTGACAAAGTGCCTCAATAACTTGATCGTTGCAATTAGTGCCTTTGTAACTTGACTTAGACATTTTCCCTTTATGTGGCCCGCTCGGACCCTTGGCGAGTCGGACCTACTTTGGCCCATGGTTGACCCACTTCCCTTGGGCTTTGGCCCATACTCCTTTAATCATTCCTAATTGCCTAACAGGGATGACCTCCGTACTTAGGTCCATGCTTAATTTGGACTTTAATTTCTAACCCTCTACAATATGATTATTGGTTTGTGATTCAGGTACTTTTGGAGCCTCTAGAGTCAAAATTTCAAACTTGAATTTGGGATTTGTGAGAACCAAATTAAGTACATTACAAGCATTGCATGGCTTCAGAACTTGAATTTGAGATTGTGTTTTTTATTCGTTAAAATTTGTTCACAGATCTATGGCATGAAAACACAAATCGAGTTTTAGATTTGTTATTAAAACCCTAGTTTCAGAGCAAGCCAGCCATGAAAGCCAGCCATGGATCTATTTTTTTTTTTTTTTTTTTTTAATTTTTTATCTCCCTCTTTTGTTCTCTGGTTTTGTGTTAGACAAATAGAGAAAATATGTTGTTTGGTATGTGATGTTTATGAATCCATATATGTTGTGTGTGTATGTATGTTTTATTTAGAGCTAGGAGAGAGAGGTTAGAAATCTTCAATAGATAAAGAAAATATTCTTTGGCTGAAATCTTCAAAGAATTGAGAACAAATTGGGTGAAATCTTCAAAGTACTGGAACATATAGAATTTATTTGGACAAGATATTTAAACAGATGAGGGAAATTTAAATTGAAAAGATTAAAAAATTAAACAAATACGGTAAAAAAAATTAAACAGATGGGGGAATTTTTTGAACAAATAAATTTTTTTTGAATAGATAGGTAAAATTTTGAACAAACAAGAAATTTTTATGAATAGATAGGAAAAAAATGAACAGATAAAAAAAATTGAACAAATAGTCAACGAAAGTCAACAAATAAAAAAAGTCAACAGATAAATTAAGAGGTAAAATTGAAAACAAAATATCCTTCAAAACAAACAAAATGACTTCTCATCAAATTATTTTTCATATGGTGGACCTCTCACCAACAAAAAAATATTTACTAGACTGAATATCTGATAACCTCTTTAAATTAGATTTATTACCAATTTACTCATATAATATTTATTTTATAATAATTCAAAAAAAATAACAATTAATCTAGTTAAGTTAGTTAAAATGTATCAATTTCACAATAAAGATTAAGGTTCAACTATTACAAGCTAGCACCTTTTATATTCTTATTATTATATAAGAAAATATTAAAAATAATAAATATATATATGTATATATATATTACGTTTTGGTGTATTACTGAGAACCGAACCAAGTTGAATGGTTTTACCATTTTCTAAATCAAAAATAATAAAAATTAAAAACATAATTATTATTCTTATTTATTGGCTTGGTTTTACCATGTTCTAAATCAAAAATAATAAAAATTAAAAACATAATTATTATTCTTATTTATTGAGAAGTAGTAGAGATGTATAATTTTAAACTTACAATAATGTGGTGGATGACATTTGGCGATATTTTTTCTACCCATCCACAATCATGTGGCTGGAGTTGGATTCTATATGACTAGATACGTAATAAATGAAAAGTGAACACTTAAAAGTGCGTCACATTATTTTAGGTCAAAGTATATTTCATCCATTTTAAAATGTTAGTTCTTTTTGAGAAAATTAATTTTTTTAATAGGGTAATTATTATATGTTAAAAATATTAATTTTTTAAAATTATTCTCTGATTTAAAATTAAAATAGTAATTTTTTTTTTTAAGAACATCAATTGTCATAATTATACTTTTTGTATATATTTTAATGTTAATGAATTTAAAAGAATGGTCAAATAAAAAATTTATATTATTTTAGTTCTTAATTTTCAACATGGGCTAATATTTTAGAATAATAAAAAATAAACTAAAAAACTAATATTCTGAAATAGAAAAAATAATAATATTTTGAGTCTCAGACATCTTTTTTTATTATTTATTATTGTGGCTTGACATCCCTAACAGAATGTAATGTTAAGATTAAAATAAAATTTGAATAATATTCGAAAATGCAAAGTATAATATGTTAGTAAAGGGAAATATCATATGCCCCTTTTAGTTATGATCTTTGTGTTTTCAGTTATAGTTTATTGTTATTAATTATGATTTATTGTAATATTAGTTATAAAATTATTTTAATTATAATTTAAAAGTTGTTTAATTATAACTCATATATAATGTTTAATTATAATTTAATTTAATTTTTTTTTAAATTATGACTCAAATAATATAAGTTAAGTCATCTCCAACGTTGCACCAAATCCATCACCAAATTTAATTTTGGTGAAAAAGTTCCTTTTTTGCTATTCCAATGGTTTTATCAAACCTATATCAAATTGAGAATATACAAAATATTTCACTAAACTGAGAATGTTTTGTATCTTTCATCAAATCACTATTCATTATCGTTGTATTTTTACCACCAAATGTCTCCAGGATGTCCTCCCGGAAAACCACCTCAAGGCAAAATTTTGTGAAAATTTTACACTAGAAAGTCGACCTTCCGTTCGACCCCCGGATGACCCCTCGTGAAAATTTTATATTAGCCGGTCGACCGGTAATTTAATGAAAAACTAAATCCTTCCGTTAAGAGTAGATGATATCAAAAAGAATTTTTACTCAAATTTACTAAAAAAAGTAATGCACCGTTGGAGATGTCCTTAGGTATTATCTCACAAAGAGCCGTTTTGGCAACTTGAAAAAAAGCTGCATTTTGTAACTTTTTCCAAAAAAACCAAAATGGCTTTTTACCATTAAAACCATTTGGGGAGGTAAAAAAAAAAACTAACGGTAAAATTACAACTACACCCTTCATGGATCAAAATGAGCTACATATAGGTGAAACTGTAAATTTACTAAATTGGGTGGGGTATTTTGGTTATTTAATTGTGATGTAATAGCATAAATAAATATTAACCAAAAAAGCCAAAAGCAACTTTTTATGGAAAATTCTATTTCCACACAGTACTTCCTCCATTTCTACCTCTTTTCTCAATATACACACTAAATAAATTTAAATTATCAACTTTCACTCAATACACATCCTATCATACCAAAAATACCCTTACCATCTTCATCCTTCAAACCCTAACCCTAACAAGCCACCACCGTTGTTGCTGCCGCTGAAGGCACCTCTTCCCCTTCCTTTCACTTCTAGTCGTTACCTCCACCCCTCCCTCCACCCGCTGGCATCACTTCCGCGACCTCCATCGCCGAAATCAATCTCTGATTTCCTCTCTCTCTTAATCGCGAAGTAGGGCTGTTACCGGCGCCACCATCGCGACATCAACCCTCTCTCCTTGGGATCTATCCCTCTCTCTCTTTCTCTTTCTCACAATCGCAAAGGGGACAAAAAGTAGAGGTGGCAGCGATTTGCTTGGAGGCAAGGAGAGACAAAAGCGAAGGAAGATCGCGGTGGTGGACAATGAAGGCGGAAGGAGATCGCAGTAGTGCGTCGATCTTTTTTTCAGGCAAAGGGGGGTCGCAGTGGTAGGAAAAGGTGACGCAAAGAGTGGAGGAGGGGAGAGGTGGCGACCATGGATGGTGATGGTGGAAACTGATGGTTTGAGAGAGTTAGAGTTAGGGTTTTGAGAAATGAATATTTTGGTAATTTAATTTTAGGACAAAAATGTAATAAAAAAAATCATTAAGTGTGTAGAAAGAAAGAAAGTAGTGTTTGGAAAAGTTTTTGAAATGTATTTCTACCACTTGATTTCCACGTAATGTTTGGTTACAGTTTTCAAAAATTAATTCCACATCCATTTTTGAAAACTCTTTCCAGGCGGAAAAATTTGGGCTAATCGATCGTCCCCTGAACGCCCAGCTGGTTGACCGGAACAGTGTAATTTTTTTTATTTTTTTTAACAATGGGCACCTATTATTTTTTATATTTTAAATTAAAAAAATTCAAAATTTTTTAAAAAATTTTATGAGTTTTAACTAGAATTTTGAGTTGTATGTTTGGTTATGAGTTGTAAGTTTTTATATCAAATATCATATGTCACATCAAAAATTTCTCACTCAATTCAAAACTCTTTTCAAAACTCATTCACCAAACAAATTTTCCACACTCAAATCATAATTCCAAAACTTACAAACTAAAAATACAACTCCTATTCTTAAATCATATTTAGAAAACTCTACCAAACACTACTAGAATTTTTTACTAACTTCCCAAATCACTTTCTAAAAAAATCAAAAAACTTGATAAAAAATTAAAAACTAACTTTTAACCATCTTCTTAAAACATCTAAAAATGTTGGCACCACATTAAAACCCTATCCTAAATTTTTGTGAAGACTCGAGGGTTGGTCCGCCCAATTTACACCCCCTGCATCCGTCCACACACACCCCTCTTTCATTCTGGAGTGCCCTGCCTGCCTGCCCGTTCCTCTCTACCGCAATGACCACAACCACGACCACTCCCGGACTTCCACTATAGTTATCGTTGGTTGGCAACCACAATTACCAGTTGTATCATTAAGGAATTACCATCCCATTACACCTACTAGGTTGCTCTCTCTTTCTCTCTCTGATTCATCCAAGTCATAAAAGAATCAAGACAACTAGGGATGGCAACGGGCCGAGGCGGGGGCCGGGGATCACACTCCCCGTCCCTGATCCCCGATGGTGAAAATTTCCTCGGCCCCGATCCCCGACAGGGAACCTATCACCGTCCCCTCTCCTCCCTCGCCCCCTGACGGGGATCGGGTTTCCCCAACCCCAAAAATTCCCCGGCATCACCAACATCATCATCAACAGATCTATCATCATCATCAACTAAACAAATTCAAACTACACAAATCTAGAATCATCATCATCCATTAAACAGATTCAAACAACACAGATCTAGAATCATCATCATCCACTAAACAGATTCAAACAACACAGATCTATTGATCAAAAAAAAAAAAAAACACAGATCTAGAAAATGAGATCGGCGATGGAGAGACTTGAGATCGACGATGGAGAAAATGAGATCCGAGGTTTTTGTCCTAAGTCGATGTCGTCATCTGTAGATCGGAGTCTAGACCAGCGGTGGTGGTGGTGGTGTCGATGACTGGTGTGCGATCAGCGGCTGAAGATGAGAGATGAGAGAGCAAACGAGGTGAGAGAGAGAGAGAGTGGTGGTGGTGTCGCCGTGTTGGTGACTGTGAGAGTGAGAGAGAGAAAAACGAGAGAGAGAGACGAGACGAGAGAGTTAGAGAGTGAGAGAGTTGAGAGAAAGAATGAGAGTTGAGAGAGTGAGTCAGTGAGAGAGTTGAGAGAGTCAAAGAATGAGCGAGATATATATATTATATACAATACAACTAAACACACACAGGCGGGGATTTTTCGGGGAAATGTCAGGACGGGGCCGGACTGGGGCCGGGGCCGGAGAACCTATCACCGTCCCCGACCCAAAAATCATCGGGGATGTATTTTTCAATACCAGCCCCGGCCCTATGGGGAATAATTTTCGGAGAAAACCCTATTTATTGGGGCGGGGCGGTCCGGGTCCCCGTCGGGCCGGGTTCATATTACCATCCCTAGAGACAACCCTCCACACTATTTTATCAACGACCTCCAACAACACGGGAGGAATTTTTATGAGACAATGATGGGCGAGCTGATGTCAATCGATATTGCAAATGTCTTTCATTCCGTGGCACGAAATCCATCATTGGCTAAACAATCATTTGGTTATGCCATTTTGGGCTAATTGTAATTTTTGCCTAATTTATTAGGAAGATTCAATGTTGTTAAATATGAATCAAATCCAGATCTCAAAACAAGAATAGTGTTTTTAATTTTGGTTCTTTAACTTTTGAACAATAGAATCACAGTCATGTCTGAATTCGAGTTGAGATATCATGAATTTGATTTGAATTCTAGATTTTATTTTCACTGACTGGCTTTTGACGCTAAAATTCATTCGAGAGTAGTTTGGTTTTTTACTTCTTCTTCTTCTTTCATTTGCATACTTTGATTGAAGGTTTGGCACGATATTCTAGAATTTGAACTCAACGATTCAACCTTCAATACGTGCCCTTCATTACTCTGCATATGATTTGCTTGTCCGGAGGCTATTTGAGACCAAGTTTATACGTGTAGTGTTTTGCCAAAAGTTCATAAAGTCTGTGATTAGTAAAACTTAGTATAAGGCTCTCTTTCTTCATCCAAGTTGCTTCTGGAGAACTCCTCCAAGTCATGGTCTCTTCAATTATTTCTACTAGTGGAACGAATATTTTTGATTCAGAGTTCTTGTCAAGAAAGACGCTAATGCTGTATTTGGTTCACTGTAATGAGTTAGAATGGAATGATCCTTAGCTCTCATATAGAATGACCATTCCCTTGAAATGTTGAATGATGATTCCATTTGTAATGTGTTTTGTCATTATTTTTTTAGTCAACCAAACATGAGAATGGACATTTTGATGGAATAATCATTCCATTTTGTTTCATTCCAGCGAACCAAACCAGTGTCGGCCTTGAGATTTAGGGGGCCTATGGCGAATTTCGGAAATGGGACCCCTCTTACATTGAAAAAAAAAATTCATGGATAAAACGATAAGTTACAACTTTTTTATTTGTTTGTAGTCACAAAAAAATTTACTTGCACATATAATCATTAAAATTATAAACAAAACAATTTAATGAAACAAAATTATGGCAAAAAAATTAGGAAAAAATTATTCAATTAAAATTGATAAAGACCTAGGTAAAAAAATTAGGGCAAAATTATTTATTCTACTAAAATCTAATAGATAAAGAAGGTAAAAAAAAATAGGGCCCGTATATTGTATGTATTGTTTTTCTTGGGGCTAAACACTTTTTTTTTTAATATATATTTTCATTTTAATAAATATGGGCCAAATTATAGTTATAAATAAATATGCGCTAAACCATACATGGACCCAATGAAATATTTTGGGGCCCTTTAAATTGATCCTTAAAAAAATAAAATAAAATTAGGCCTATAACATTTTACTAAATTTGGGAGCCTTATTTTTTGGCCAAAATTTTAGAGCCTAAGGCACAAGCCTTACTGGCCTTAGGCTAAGGCCGGCCTTGAACCAAACATACCCAAAGGTTTCTAATTATGTACACCATGATTTAGTTTCTTATATCTGTGATGGCAATTGAAGGGGCTAAGTATAAATGGAACAGGTTCAAGCCTTGAGCCGGTCCAAACCATTAAGCCCAAACCCATATGGTCATCTCATGTGAGCCAAGCACCTACACAAATCAAGTCATATTTAGCCTAGGTCCATATGGACCATCCTCCCAAGTTCTCAAGCACTTGTGCCAAGCCTAATACAATAAGGCTAGCTCATGTAAGGTACTGAGATGGGCCGAACCATATGGGCCAAGCCTATCAACAGAACTGATGTGGGCTGAACACATACAAAGTCACTCGAATGGGCCAGCCCATCTCCACAAACCAACTCATTGAAGGCCAAACAAGGTCTGGCCGAGGAACCGAGCAGACCAAACTGAGGCCTCCTCAGATAGGTGTAGAAGCTGTGATGTGAGCACGCACATGTGCAAAGTGCCACCTCAGTTGGTCCTCCCTTCACGAACCAAGGAAACAATTAGGAGAAAGAATGTGCACTTGATGATGACTGCTCAGGTGGGCATGTGGCATGTGCAGCCATCGATAACCAACTTAGTGGTCCCCACCTTGAGCTATGATAAAGAGAGCCGTGAGGCACCCAAGCTCCCTCACCCTTACGTTGGAGAGCAAGTCAAGTCATCTATATAAAAAACACACTTACACTTATCTCATTGCAAGGTAATTGACTCCAAGCTATCACACATACATATACTCTCTCCATTTCCCTCTCTACACCTAGAGAGGCTTCACCTTCTTCTTCGACTCCTAACTTCCACGCTAGAGGGGTTTTTCAGCCAACTCTGATTGGGCAGCTCTCACGGTTCTTTTCCTTTTGCAAGCCCCTCGGTTCCTGAATAGTCAGTCATAGAGACCCAACTCATTCATCTAGTGTCGAGACCAACACATAAAACAATTATGGTGATGTTTCCGGTTCCACGAAGCCGAGAAATGGGTATTGTCCCATTCCTCCATAGTTTGATTTCCCAGTGGCATTTTCTTACACTTCGTTTGGATGGAGGGGTTTGGTGAGAAAAGACAAGAATGGTGAGAATATGAAACTCCTTCACTTGTTTGGATGGTTAAGTAGGTGAGAAATTATGAGAAAATGATTCTCACCAAACCTATGTTTTATTTCTCACCAAAAGTGATGAGATTTGGTGGCAAAAGAATTGGGTTTAATGAAAGTTTTTAAAAATACTAAAATTACCCTTATGAAAAAACATGGCTTATTAATATGGAAGGTTATTTTGGTAAAATGAAATACAACAATTTTCTTACTTTTCTCTTATTTACTCTATCCTAACAAGATAGGTGAGAAACCATATTCTCTTCTTTTTTATTCGTCTAAACATAATGGTAAGAAACTGTGTGAGTGATTTTCTGACCACACTGCCAACTCAGTAATCAGCTGGAGAGTACAGGCAGAATAGATGACACCTGGCTGACCTGCTACAGAAAGAGAAGATTCCGGCGGTGGTTCGTCCACTCGAGGACACTCCGACGATCAAGTCAGTATATCTCTCAAAGATAATTAATAGTACTTAACTCACTATTCAGAATATAAATTGCATACCTTAGACCCATCGGGGGTGCCTTTCTTTTATAGTTAACTCAATCCTTGTCCCAACAGAAGCCTAGCTTCAATGGACTTTAGCTCAGTGCCTATCCAGGACTCTTCAACAGATAGAGATAAACTCCTTAAGAGCTTTATCTTTATCCAAGCTGAGTCCCCTCATCATTCTAGGACTCTTGTGCCTTATCCGCTTATCGCGGATTTCAATATCTTCGGAGATAACCTCGGCGTCATGACCAGGACACGTGGCACCTCGGCTGACACATCGGCGTCACCTTGGTCACGTATTGGTACTCAGAAAATATATCCCCACAACTGCCCCCTAGGTTCTATTACCTCGGCATTCTGAGGTGATGGGACCTATATCGGTACTTCCTACCAGTACATCGGCTTAGAGATTCCCAGCCGACATGTCTCTTTAAAGATCACAAATTTCAAGAGCTCCCTCATGCGTATGAGTTGTCAAGCATAATACATCAACCGTCTTAACCACACGTTTTCCCCTTATTGGATCGTACTCCGTACACGCTTGTAAGTCATCTCGCGCCTGCATGCGCCGTCTGACGCATACGTCATTTTAGGCGCATTAATTGCTTTCTTGTTGCCGCCGTTTCAAGTTTTAACAAAAGCCTCTTTCTCCTTCCGTCTCTTCACTTTACATCATTTCTGAAGCTCTCTCTCTCTCTCTAGCTTTCTCAAATCCTCCATTGTTCAAACTTCCATAGCTCTGCAACTTGCTCCGTTTACCCTTTCCAACGTGATTTTCACCGATCTTCTGCCTTTGCAACCGTCGTCAGACTTCGGCAATTCCCATTCTAGCTTCCCTCTTCCTGGTAAGCCACTGTTCCCCCTGGTTTTATTTCTTGTTGCTCTCCAAGAAGTTTTGCTTCATTATTAATCGCCATTGCTATTTTACTCAAGTATTTGATTTATGAGTCATGCATCTAAGTGTGTTTATTTCACGACTTTGCTCTTTGCCCATGTCTTGAATACACGCACTACTCACAACTTTTCTGCACTTTTACCACTGTTCTTGACCTTATACCCTTTGTACTTACAATGTTCTTGATAGTCCATCTTTGTTCTTGATTTTGAAGCGCATTCTTGCTTTTCTGTTTTCCAGATTCGTGCCTTCAATCTTCGTTTCCATAGATCTAGGTTTGGGATTTGTTTGTAGAACTCAAAACAATTGTTAGGGAAAATTGAAACGATTTCCCACAGATTCTGTGTATTTTTAAGCTTTAGCCGAGGTCCATAAAACCCTTTAGAAACACACCCTTCTGAAATCCAACCCCTTCAATTAAGCCGATATCATGGGCATGTAGAAGCATAAGGTAGACATCCCATCTAAGTTAGAGCACTTTAGGCGAGATTTTGACATCTCGGCCGACGTCCATCTGAGGTTGGCTTGGGGTGATGACTCCATCATGCCTACAACTGATTCTATGCCCTTCCCTGTGGTAGCCTTCATTGAGTGCGAACTTCGGCTCCCACTCAACACCCTTTTTTGTGAGATACTTCACTATTATAAGTTGAACCCAATGCAACTCACTATCAATTCCTATCAAGTCATCAATGGTATCATAGCCTTAGCCAGACAAGAAAACGCTAGGATTACCTTAGCCGATATCCAATACTGCTACACCATGTGTGGCCTCAAAAAAGATACGAGCTACGTTTACTACCTCAAGTCGAGGTCCACAGAGTACAAAATTGTCGCCGACTTCTCTGACTCCAACAAGGGAGCTGGGGATGATTATTTCATTACCTCGGGGAACTGGGAGTTCACTCCAGACGAGGACCTTCATCTCTACCCTTTTCCTCGATCAGTTTTTGTAGAGGGCAATGGTAAGAGCCCTGTGTTCATACTAATTTGTTTTTAAAGTCTTCAATACTTTGTTTGTTTCTAATGTCTGTTTTTCTTGCAGCTCTTCCTCAGCCACCAAAGGGCTTCCATCAGTCTTTCTTTCCCAGCAAAGACTTGAGGAAACTTTTGGATTTGCCAGTCCACAAACGGAGAGCCCCTCTGGTACTCAATTTCATCCCAACCTACAAATCAGCGCTTCCCGACGTCCCAAAGAAGAAGAAGAAAAGCCAGTCACCTCCTTCTGCCACAACTCCTCAAGCTGCCTCCTCATCTCGGCCAGATCAAGGATTGACCTCTGATCCAGCTGAGCAGCCGTCTACCTCGGCTCCATATCTGATCCCAATATCCCAGCGTCGTCGACAACGCCGAACAATTTTTGCTGCTGAAATGGGCCGCCAAAAAGCAGTCGCTAAGGATCTTTTGGCCAGTATTCCTGATTCAGTTGATGCTCAACCAGCACCAACCCAGCCAAAGCCGAAGACAAAAAGGATCAAGAAGGCTCAGCCAAAGGCAACGGTGACTCAAGTCGACACTGACGACACCTTGCCAATCTCCAAATTGGCTGAGAGCAATAAGTCTCATTTTGCCGCCGAGAAGAGGCCTGCCAAGGCCCAACCATCCGAGTCTAAACGATCAAAGAGGCCGAGGTCATCCGCTACAACCACCTCGGGGTCTCTAAAGCATGATTCCCTCTGGGCCCCCCAAATCACCTAGAGGATAAGTCAGTTAAGGCTAGCGATAGTGCCGACGACATTAATGTTGTCGTCGCCCTTAGTACCACTCTGCTCCTTCCCGGCGATCTAGACCGAAACGCCGAGATGAGCGAATATGAGAACTATGCTCTGATGCTCCAGCGCTCTGTTCAGGTAAGTCTCTTTATTTGGTAACTTTTCTTCCTTTCTCTTCATTTCATACTTATAATATTTTCTAATAACTTCTGTTCACTTTCAGGCCATCCAGCATGCTCATTCTTTCTTAGTGTAAGCCTTTGAGAATCTGAAGGAGCTGGCCGACAAGAAGAGGGAGGCTGCTAGTCTGCAAAAGACTAATAAAAACTTGCAATCAAAGATGAAGACCTTGGAGGATCAGGCCGAGGCTGCTATCAAAGCTCAAAATGACGCCGAAGAAAAGGCGGAATCCGCTGAGGCCATCAAGAAGGTTCTTGAGGCCGAAAAGAGAGAAGCCGAGGAAAAGACGGCCCAGACCCAAAAAGAACTGCAAGAAGCCTTGGCCATGAAAGACGCCGAGCTCAAGGCAGCCAATGAGAAGGGCTACAGTGAGGGGGTGGCCGATGTCACGGCTGACTATGAAAAGCAAGTAAAGCAGGCATGCAACAAGGGTTTCGCCCTTGGTTAGATGACTTTGCGTAAAAAGCTTGAGGTCCCCGAGGACTCCCCCCTTAGGAACGCCGACGTCCTTCCTCTTCCATTCCCTCCAACTCCAAGCCAATCCGATGACGATTCTGAGTCTGAGGAGGAGGCTCTGGTGAGGAAGTCCAAGGAAGCTGCTGGGGCCAAGTCCCCTACTCGGGATGAGCAAGTCCTGGACTTGACTCAAGATGAGGAAGGTGAGAAGGTTCCCAAAGATGCTACTCCTGAGAAAGCATCATCCGACGTGCCTCTCGCCGACAAGAGCCTTGATGTAACCCTTCAAGAAATCAATGTTGAGCTTGCGGCCGAGAAGGCTGCCGAGATGTCTTCCCAGCAGTCGTCTGAACTTCAAACCCAACCATCTGTTGTTGCTGAGGAGTCTTAATTTTGATGTCTTTTTTTTCCTTTTTGGAACAATTTGTAAGCTTTAGCCGACATGCCTTCTTTTGAACGTTAATGCAACTTTCCTGCTTGTATCTTTGTCTTCTCTTTACTGCTCTTGTTTGATTCTACACTTAGAATATTTTGCATATCTTTAATATACACTTCAGTCTTGTGTAACCTTCTCGGGGTGACACGCCTTGTTTATACAAACTGATAATTTACCTCGGCAAATACCCAAGTACCTCTCTTGGCACAACCTTGGTTTCAACTTGTAAATTCCTTCATAAAATTTCAACAAGTGTTTTACCTTGGTTTAACTTTAACTTGTAAACTTTTCTTAAGTTTCAACAAGTGTTAAACATAATCTCGGTCTAACTTTAACTTGTAAACCTTTCTCAAGTTTCAACAAGTGTTTAAATATAATCTCGATTTAACTTTAACTTATAAACTTTTCTCAAGTTTCAACAAGTGTTAAACATGATCTCGGTTTAACTTTAACTTGTAGACTTTTCTCAAGTTTCAACAAGTGTTAAACATGATCTCGGTTTAACTTTAACTTGTAAACTTTTCTTAAGTTTCAACAAGTGTTAAACATGATCTCGGTTTAACTTCAACTTGTAAACTTTTCTCAAGTTTGTTAAACATGATCTTGGTTTAACTTCAACTTGTAAACTTTTCTCAAGTTTCAACAAGTGTTAAATATAATCTCGGTTTAACTTCAACTTGTAAACTTTTCTCAAGTTTTAACAAGTGTTAAACATAACATTGGTTTAACTTCAACTTGTAAATTTTTCTTAAAATTTCAACAAGCGTCAAACATGATCTCGGTTTAACTTCAACTTGTAAACTTTTCTCAAGTTTCAACAAGTGTTAAACATAATCTCGGTTAAATTTCAACTTGTAAACTTTTCTCAAGTTTCAACAAGTGTTAAACATAACATCGGTTTAACTTCAACTTGTAAATTTTTCTTAAAATTTCAACAAGCGTTAAACATGGCCTCGGTTTAACTTCGACTTATAAACTTTTCTCAAGTTTCAACAAGTGTTAAAACCATTTTTCGTCTCTCTACCCCTAATGTGAACCTAAGTTCCACTTGGGTTCTCATTATACATGTATTCCAGAAACAACGTTATGTATTTTTATCAGTCACAAGTGTATAAACAAATAAATCAAGGTAAAACTTTATTTATTTACTTCGGCAAATGACAAAAGAACAAAAGATTCTAATGATAGAAAAATTTCAAATTGCAAGTGTTCCAAGGCCTTGGCAACTCTTTGCCTTCATTATCTTCAAGCCGATATGCCCCATTGCCCAGTACCGAGATGATTCTGTAGGGTCCTTCCCAATTTGGGCCAAGCTTCCCCTCTCTGGGATCTTTTTTGTTGCCGCCAACTTTTCTCAAGACAAGGTCACCGATTTGAAACTCCCTTGGGTTGACCTTCTTATTATAAGCTCTGGCAAGCTGCTGCTGGTATGCTGCGAGCTATATTGCAGCTCTCTCCCTTCTTTCTTCTAGTAGATCCAGGTCTCGGGCTAATAATACGTCATTGGTCCCATTCTCCACTCCCTGGGTTCTGATCCCTGGGATGCCGATTTCTAGAGGAATGACTGCTTCTGTACCATAAGCCATGGCAAATGGGGATTCCCCCGTTGATCTTCTCAGCGTAGTCCGATATGCCCAGAGTACGTTTGGCAGTTCATCCACTCACTTTCCCTTTGCTGCTTGCAACCTCTTCTTAATCCCATCTAAGATGACTTTGTTGGATGCTTCTGCTTGTCCATTGCTCTGAGGAAAACTTGGGGTGGAAAAGTAATTCTTGATTTTGAACTTTGCATAGAAGTTCTTGATTAGCTTACTGTCAAATTGTGTTCCATTGTCTGCAACTATTGCTCGTGGAATTCCAAAACGGGTGATGATGTTCTTCCATATGAAGCTCTTCACATCCACATCTCGAATCTTGGCAAGGGGTTCAGCTTCTATCCACTTGGTGAAGTAATCTGTTGCCACCAGTAGATACTTTCTTTGTCCAGTTGCTTGGGGGAGTTGTCCAACAAGATCCATGCCCCACTGGGCAAACGCCCAAGGACTGGATACTAGGTTCAGGTCTACTGCTGGTTGGTGTATCAGGGGTGCAAACCTTTGGCATTTTTCACACTTCTTCACATAGGCCTCTGCATCTTTTTGCATGTAAGGCCACCAATACCCCTAGGTAATGGCCCTATGGGCAAGTGATCTGCCCCCAGCGTGGCTTTCACAAATTCCTTCATGAATTTCATATAAAAATCTTCAACTTGTAAAAGATGTACACACCTCAAAAGGGGTCCGGTGAAGGATCTTCTGTAGAGATATCCCTCTACTGTCAGACTGAATCTTGCCGACTTCAATCTGTTCTTGTGTGCCTCTTTGTGATCATCTGGCAATTTTCCTTCTTTTAGAAATGCTGCTATTGCATCCATCCAGCTTGGTCCCATGTCCACACACATTGCTTCACGCTCTATGGTCCGTGGTTCGATGCTCAGGCCCGACAAATAGTCAACCATTATTGTCCTTGCTTTTCTAGGTTGTACTGCACTAGCTAAGTTGGCCAATGCATCAGCGTGACTGTTATCATCTCGGCTAACCTGAAGTAGTCGGCAGTTCTGAAACAAGACTGCCAACTTGATGACCTCCTTTGCGTAGGCCGACATCCTTTCATCTCGAGCTGCAAACTCGCCTGTTGTCTGGTTAATTATAAGTTGTGAGTCACAAAAAACTATTACCTCATCTGCTTGTACTACTACTGCCAGTTTCAGTCCTGCAATGAGTGCTTCATACTCTGCTTCATTGTTTGAGGCCTTGAACCCCAAACGAATCGATTGTTCTAGTATCTGCCCATCTAGAGATACCAGTACTACTCCTGCCCCCGCTCTCTGTCGGTTTGAACTCCCATCAACAAACAGTCGAAAGGAGTCGCCGATGTAAATGCTGCAGGGTCTGAGTTTTTCCTCTTTCCTTTGTTCTTTCGCCTTTGGCTGGGCTCCTCCTTGCTTGTTTGGATATCGTTCGCCTTGGCTCAACGGAGCCTGATGTTTGATGGATTCTGGCGTGAACTCCGCCACGAAGTCGGCCAAAACTTGGCCTTTGATTGCTGTTCTGGGTCTGTACTCCAGGTCATACTGGCCCAAGGCGACTGCCCATCTGGCTATTCTTCCTGTCAGGTCTCCTTGTTGCAACAAGGACTTCAAGGGGTGTTCAGTTAGCACCACAATTTTATGGGCCTAGAAGTAATGGTTCAGCTTCTTTGAAGCCATTACTAAAGCCAGTGCCAATTTCTCTAAGGGTAGATACCTCGTTTCTGCATCGGCCAAGGTTTTGCTTACATAGTAAACAACCCTTCGTTCCCCTTTTTCTTCTCGGATTACCACTACGCTTACTGCGTGTTCTGAAACTGCTAAGTACATAAACAACTCCTCTCCAGGTTTTAGATTTGAGAGAACTGGAGCCGTGGTTAAATACTTCTTCAAGTCGGCCAAGGCGGCTTCGCACTCTTTGGTCCATAAGAAGCCTGTGGCTTTCTTTACTAAGTTAAAGAAAGGTTTGCATTTATCTGAGCTTCTGCTTATGATGCGGCCCTCCCAGTCAACATTTGTACCTGTTTTGCTGACGTCGGGCTCTTCAATTGCAAGATGGCCTTAATCTGATCTGGGCTGGCCTCAATGCCCCTTCTAGTCACCAGGTATCCCAAAAACTTACCAAATCCCACTCCAAATGCACACTTCGATGCATTGAGTCGGAGCCGATATGTTTTAAGGATGTCAAAAACTGCTTTCAGGTCGGCCAGATGACCTTCAGGTTCCTTGGTCTTCACGACCATGTCATCGATGTAAACTTCCACCGTTCCGCCAATCAGGTGTTTGAACATCTTGGTTACCAGTCTTTGGTAAGTTGCTCCTACGTTTTTCAACCCAAAAGGCATCACTCTGTAGCAATACAGCCATTTGGGAGCGATAAATGCAGTCTTCTCTTCATCTGGGGGGTACATGGCTATTTGATGGTACCCCTTGTAAGCATCCAGGAAACTTATCCTTCCATGCCCTGAAGTGGCGTCTACCAGTTGGTCAATCTTGGGTAGAGGAAAGTTGTCTTTGGGACAGGCTTTGTTCAGGCTGGTAAAGTCTACGCAGACCCTCCATTTACCATTCTTTTTCTTCACCACCACTGTGTTTGATAGCCATGTCGGGTAATTTACCTCTCGAATGGCCATGGCCTCTAGAAGTATGTCTGCTTCCTCTTTCACTACTTCGACGTGCATCAACATCGGTCTTCTTGCTCGTTGGATTACAGGTTTTGCCGACCTATCAACGTTCAATTTATGGCAAGTGACATCGGGGTCAATGCCAGGCATTTCGTAAGGCGTCCAAGCAAACACCTCAATATTTGATCTCAAGAAAGCTTCCAATTCTTTTTCCTCTTCTTCGGCTAAGTCCGAGCCAAGAAGAAAGAAGCATTCCTCATCCCCTTCCTGGACGAGGATTTTCTTCAGTGCTTCTTCACTCTTCTCGGCTGGCTCCTTGCCGACATCATCTAGGACCTCCATGTCCTCGTCTTCGATCTCTGCCTTCTCTGGTTCTCGAATGCTGCAGGTGGATTTCATGGCTGCCATGGAGTAATTCTTTGCCTACAGCTGATCTCCTCTGACCTCCTCAATCCCATGCTCTGTTGGGAACCGCAATAGTTGATACAACGTTGAGGGAACAGCCCCCATTGCATGCAACCATGGCCTTCCCAAAATGATATTGTAAAGGGAGGGTGTGTCGATTATGGTGAACTCCGTCTTTATTTTCTTAGTGCCTGCCTGCACTTCCAGGTTTGTTGTGCCCAGCGGCCATGTTGGCGTTCCATTGAATCCGACCATTGGGCCATTGGATTGCTCCATATCATCAGGGTGAAGGCCCAGCTCCTTGTAAAATCTGAAGTACATGATGTCACAAGAGCTGCCTTGGTCAATTAAGATGCACTTTACTTGGCACTCCCTAACCTGGAGGGATACTACCAAGGCATTGTTATGTGGATACTGCACCATCTCAAGGTCGGCTTCAGTAAAGGACACTACTGGTCCCTGGTACTCCTCTGCCCGATGTCTCTTCTCCCCGACTTGGTACACATGCTGCAAGTGCCTCACCTTCTGAGTCTCCCCCCGTATTTCGTTTTCGTTGACCTTCGAGTGAATTACATTAATTACTCGAGGTCCGCCTGCCTGTGGCTGCTGTGCTGGGGGAGGTGGAGCTGTCGGTGCCTGGGGCAGTTTTGTCTGCTCTTCCCTTGTCCTGGCCTCGTCTACAAGGTCCCTCAAATGGCCTTGCCTTACCAGGTCTTCCAGGTGTGCCTTCAAGGCTCTGCAACCCTGGGTCATACATAATGCTTACCAAGGCTTCGTCCCATAAACTCTCCTGGTACCCTTGCTGGTGTTCTGAAATAGAGTTGGGTTTGGATTTTATCCAGGACTTTGTGAATGGGGATCCGGAACACAGTTGTGACCGCCTGTGCAGCCCTTAGTCTTACCTCCTGCTTGTTGGTTCCGTTGTTACCTCGGCCTCGCTTCAGCGAGCCGTTTCCTTTTTCTTGCTTTATCGTCGTTGTTCCTAGCGTGTCTTCCTCGGCTCTGGCATATTTCTCAATTCTGGCCATGAGCTCTTCCATGCTTTTTGGCAATGTCTTTGCCAGTGATTTTCGGAATAGGCTTTCAGGCCGTTTTTAAATGACACAACGACCAATTCTTGGTTGCATTCTAGTATTCGGTTGAACACCTCATAATACCTCTTGGCGTAGGCCCTCAGGCTTTCGTCCTCGCCAATCTTCAGAGCCATCAAGGCGTCTACCCTCAAGGGCTGTAGTTTGTTTGTCACGAACCTGGCCACGAACATCTCGGCCAAGCCTTCCCAGGTCTTCACACTTCCTTTTGGCAGTTTGTGAAACCAATCCGATGCAATCTCCCCGAATGATGAGGGGAACACTTTGCAGAGCAACGGCTCGTTCCCAGTGTACAACGCCATCGCGTTCAGGTATAATCCGACGTGAAAGTTGGGATCCGACTTCCCATCGTATATCTGGAACCTCGGCATACTGAATCTCTTCGGGACCTCAACTTTGTCTAGCTCTACCGAGAATGGTGTTCTCGATTTAATAGTTGAGGTTACCTCGGCATGATCTTGCTTTCTTTTGAGGTAATCTCTTAAGTCCTCTTTGGTCCGCCCAGGAGCTCGGCTATCTCCTGATTTCAGTCTTTTAGGTGCACTACTTTCAGCCTCATTGTGAGCCCTTTTTGACCTTTCTCCAATGGTCGCATCGAAGCACAATTCCTGCCTTTGAACATGCCAATGTTCTCTGGGGTCTCTCTCCTTAGTGCGTTGTGTTCTTCGAGATTCTTCCCTTCCTGGCTCTCCACACCCGACCTCCCTTGAAGGCCGGTGAGAATGTCTTTCGCTTCTGGGGTGCTGGGGGGCTATAGAGATAGTTTTCTGTCCTCCCTTCTGGGCATTAGCCGCTGGAATCGGCGTGTCCTGCAGCGGGAATGGTGGCTGCATTACGTTGTTCTGCATCATGAAGTTGACGACCGATTGCAGGTCCGCCAACTTGTTCGCCATCTCTTTAACCTCTTCATCCCTCCGTAGGCATCTGTCTTTCCATACCTGGAGGTTATCTTCGTTATAGTACCCGCTTTGGTCTGTTTGCTTTAGTATGTCGCATTCCTGGCCGACGTCTTTCACTCCGTAATTCTGGTCTTCGTTGCAATTGTCCTTCTCAACGTCAACATCAACAGGTCTCCCACTCCCGTTAGGAGTGTCATCCCCAACATTCTCCCTCTGTCCGTCATTGGCCATCTATTCTTCTTTCTTTCCCACAGACAGTGCCAAATTGTGTGAGTGATTTTCTGACCACACTACCAACTCAATAATCAGTTGGAGAGTACAAGCAGAATAGATGACACCTGGCTGACCTGCAACAGAAAGAGAAAATTCCGGCGGTGGTTCGTCCACCCGGGGGCACTCCGACGATCAAGTCAGTGTATCTCTCAAAGATAATTAATAGAACTCACTATTTAGAATATAAATTGCGTACCTTAGACCCATCGGGGGTGCCTTTCTTTTATAGTTAACTCAATCTTTGTCCCAACAGAAGCCTAGCTTCAATGGATTTTAGCTCAGTGCCTATCCAGGACTCTTCAACAGATGGAGATAAACTCCTTAAGAGCTTTATCTTTATCCAGTCTGAGTCCCCTCATCATTCTAGGACTCTTGTGCCTTATCCGCTTATCTCGGATTCCGATATCTTCGGAGATAACCTCGGCGTCATGACCAGGACATGTAGCACCTCGGCTGACACGTCGGCATCACCTTGGCCACGTGTTGGTACTCAGAAAATATATCTCCACAGAAACCATTATCATTTCTTTTGTCACCTCATCTCACAATCCAAACATAGTGTTAATACTGTTTTCACGTTTTTTATAATTCATTCATCTCTTCTTTTGGGTAATGTGCGTTCAGATGCGTCAATAATTTGCACATATCTCCATCTTGCTGTCATTGCTGTGAAGAAGTTGGTTCGCATTCTGCTACAGAGGTTGGTTGTCAGTCTAATGGCAACAGTGGTAATATTCCTCAGCCTTGCAATATTGGGGGGTCTTCGTACCAGGGAAACAATTACACTGATGTGTCAGGCCTTCATTTGTGGGTGGATGTGTATGTATGTCAATGAAAATGGGCAAATGTGTGGCCCTTACATTGAGTAGCAGTTGTATGAGGGTTTATCCACTGTTTTCTTGCCTAATGAGCTTCCTGTGTATCCCATTACAAACGAGACTTTGATGAACCCCGTGCCAGTTTCCCGACCATGTTAAACTGGCTTTGCATATTTAACTGCAGGTATCTCTGGGACAATTGGGCCCACAGATTGCTTTGCATATTCAATTAGAGATTTAGCCACAAACAAACCACTATTTGCTGCTCGGTCAAGTGCTTATCCTGATTGTCAGTCAGCAATCCAACCATGCCTCAACTTCAGCAGTTTTAGCACCAACGAACATATGCCAACCTTCGACTCAGCTGCTTCACCTACATCATATCCACCACAGGTATTACGACTTTTGTTGGTCAATCCATTCTTATTTCTTCTCATTTCTAAAAAGTGGTCCTTTTATTTCTAAAAAGTGATTCTCATTTCTACCCATCTTTATGAAGAAGACCATTAAAATGTTATGTGTTAATTGGATATTCATTCTTCTTCTTTGTTAATTTTTTTTTATGTATTTATGAATTATACTTATTAAATCACAGTTGGATGACAAATAGTCTTGCTTCTTTGAGGATGATGACGGCAAGAAACATGGACCATACTCTCTCATGAAGCTTTATTATTGGCATCACTATGGTTATCTTTGCAATTCATTAATGGTAACTTATAAGACTGAGACAACGTGATGATGATCGTGTGCGGAGTTTAATTTGTGGATATGGCGTGATCTTGCTCATGGTCAGCAAGTTATATTGCATTGGTAGAATTGTGCCACAACAGTTGATATGTATATTCTTAAAAATAGCCAAAGAACCTTTAGACTTTGTTGTGCGTTACAATTTTATCTTCTTGGATATAAATTGTTGTGTTACAGTCCAATCAGCTTGTGCCAATGCTTTTGCATATAGTGCAATTGTTTGTACAATATTCATGCCATATGACTTCTTTTGGGGAAAACATGTTTTGATTGTTTTGGTGATTTTTGTTGGAATTTTTTTATTCAGTCATCACGGATCTATCCACAACACCCGCTATGTGGCTGTGGAATTATCAATCTTCCTTGTTTTCATTGAACGTGTTTTTCTTTCTGATAGTGGAAATGTTAGTTTTGCTTTTGGACCCACCGCAGAGCTATTGAAGCATCTTTACCTAATCAAAGTAACAGTGGATGTTTGAGCTTATTTTATGCTATCATTATGATATTGTATTTGCAAGCATTTTTCTCTCGAGCTTTTAGCAAGACTAAATAGTTATGAAGTCTGCCGCTGGTATGTTTTGGCTAATATTGTGTACCAGTCATTGTCAAATTCTGGTTACCTTATTTCTCAAAATTAATGCTGCCTGCCTATTCGTCAGGTTCAGGATATTCTTCTTCAAGGGTGGGTGTGTTGCGAAATCTGTTTGGAGGTCCTTGACTTGCTTCAAGCTTGAAGACCAGTGGGTTGAATTGAAATATGAGGAGCAATTTGTTGTGGAAATCTTTCTTTCTTATTTGTTAGTATGTTTTAATTTTTAATTTTTAATCATTTGGATGGGGGAACTGGAGTTTGCTTTAATCTATCTCTATCTTTGACAAAAGATCATTAATGTTTCTCTCCGCTACTTCTTGTCCCATGTCCAAGAAGAGGAAAAAATGATTTGTGACCGCAGATTACCACCTCCAGTAATAAGTTCCATCCAGTTCAAAATGGATTTTGGGTTTGGCTCATTTATTATTTATTTATTTTCTAGAGATAATCAGGGTTATAAGCATTTGGAGGGTGGTCATTCGGCTATAACATGTTTAATTTGGTCTCATTGACAAAGAGCTTGGTTCCATTTTTCCAAAAATATTTTTCAAAAAATTCTACTTTTTTGTTTTCTGTGTTTTTTTTTGTTTTTACTGAATTTTTTTAATATTTTAAGCAATTTTTTTTTTACTTTTTAGACATACCTAACATAAATATACCTAAAAAGTAAAAAAATTGTGAAAAAAACCTTTTAAAAATTCACTAAATACCAAAAATACAAAAAAAAAAAAAAAAAAAACCAAGAATTCAGTATATTTTTTGGATTTTTATGTATTTATTAATTTTTTAAAATATTTTTTCATAAATTTTTTACTTTTTAGATACATCTAAGTAAGATGCATATAAAAAAGTAAAAAAAATGTTTAAAATTTTAAAATATTCACTAAAAACAAAAAAACATGAAAATCAAAAAACTTAATTCAAAAAATTCAAACCAAACATACTGATTATGATTTACTTCTTGTGTGAACAATTCCTTGCATGGATACATGACTTGCACTTGCCAAGCATTCTTTTTGGCCACATTATGTCTTACTATTTTGGCTACATGGTAAGAGAATGAAAATTAGTGATGGTTAACCTAAATATTATTGTACAAATCATTGAATATATATATAGCATATGTATGCAAACTAAGTATTCACAGTGGCTATATAAAACTGCATGCATAAGTCTGTGGTTCTACATGACCTCGAATGGAGCCAGGGTTTTTCCATATATATATATATATATATTTTATTGAAGTCTTGGATTTTGGATGTTGCACTGAGAAAATCTGATGCACAAAAACTATAAAATTCCAACTGGATGATTTTTCTGGTTTTTTCTTGATGGTTCTAGAACCATTAGGAACAACCATGGAGATTAACAAAGGATAAAGAATGGTATAGTTGTTAACAATTCTTTGGAACCGTCGGATTAGGGGAAACTCTTTAATTAACCGTGACGCATTGTGGGAAACTCCTTACTGAGGGCTTATGCATCCTGGGGATTAGTCGGGTTTTGATCCTGATACCCTATTGCCAAATAACAAAAAAAAAAAAAGAAGGTTAGCATAGTTTTGATTTATTTTAGTAGTTGGGTGTGGTCATTTTTGGCTTGTATAAGGGGATTGAGTCTATATTTTGTACTATTTTCGTCTTCTTTTTTCCTTTTTGTCTAATTGTATAAGAGTTGTGCTCCCCTGGGCACGTTTTCTGATTCAATTTTATCCATTGCTGATTTTAAAATAAATTGGACGAAAGCAAATTGTTATTATCCCCAAGAATTAGGCACCTTCACAGTGTCTGCTAGGAGCCCTTGGCAATTGCCTGTGCTGTGATTACTTCATATGAAATTATCCTAGGCTTAATTTGGAACCTGTAATTAATTTTTTTCACAATAGAGTTTTTGCCTTTACCATTGTGCTTGCTTGAGGTTTTGGGGAAGCACTGATCCTTTATATTTATTGCTTGACGCCATGGGCAAATTGTGTTGATGAGAGTTGTATTTTCAGGTGTCCTAATTGTTTGATACTTTTTTAGTGGGATTACAGTGCCTATACTACTTTCTTTTCTAAATGAAATTTACTTTGGCTTTGGGAAAGCAGATAAAAATGAAATATACTTTGGTTTGGGTAAATCGTTTGGCAAGTGGCTTTTTTAGTCAAAAAGTCAAAAAGTCACTAAAAAAATTAAAAAGCCAACCACCTATACCAAAAAGTTAAAGATTCTCTTTTCTCTCTACTTTTTGCACATCTTTTCATAAAAAGCCAAAAAATATCCCAAACATATTATTTTTTTTACATCATATTTTAGCCAAAAAGTCAAAAAATTACTAAAAAAACATGTTTCCAAACGAGACAGTCTAGCAACCAATTTATTTTGCCAACAAAAAGAGGGAAGTGAAAACAGAATTGTCTGTATTTTGGATAGAAACCTTAGTATCTCTCCTAATATCAGTTGTGGGTTTTGATACGGCTTTTATGTTGTCTCAGTTATGAAATGCAATTTTCAATACGGCAGGATTACATGATTATGGTGATGTTTTCTTTGGACTTTTGCTTACTTGTTGGAGATGATGAATTGCTGATTCATGCATATTCTTGTAGATAGCTCTCAGTTGCAGATGAGTTTCTCCTCTTAGAAACTGTAAATCAGTTTATTGTTTATTTACTTCTGTGAAATTTTTGGAATAATCCCTTGTACAAGCTTGTCTCATTTAGCTTATAATTCCCATACATCATACATCAAGTGAACCCTTGCTGATACCACAAATACTTGCAGTTATTTTTCAGTTGCTAGTTTGTGTTGTGGGTCTGCTGAACGTGGATGCCTGTTGGGTGATTATTCAATATTTACAGAATATGGACACATGGTGCACTATAAGGTTTTGATTGGTAGAGAGGGGTAGGGGCTCACGATTTATGTTGGGGATGGGAGAATAACATAGGGGCTAAGTAATTGATGATTGGTTTGGAATGTGGACACGTGGTATTCCGGAATTATTAAATAATTTCCCCTATTTTAGTTTGTTGTTTAAATGGTGAAATTCACTTTACCCTTGTGTTATGGTCCCAGAGCCTTTCACCCCCTCACACTTAAAACAGCCAAAGACCTCTCATGCCACACGCATATTTTGAGAGCCGCAAAAAAAAAAAAAAAAGAAAGGGTCAAATTTCAATGTGATCTTGTTCCTTACTGCATGTAAAAATCCTAACCCAGCCGACCCCTGCCACCCCTCTTCTCTGCCAAATACTTTTTTACTTCTAAGATAGATGAGATGATATAAACCTCAAATCTTTTAATTATTATCCTTCCCTTTTGTGCTTTCTTTGGGTGCAGGCTAAATCAAGTAATATCTCTATTTCAAATGCTGTGACGGAGGCCTATTTAGGCCCTCATTGCCCTTGGTATGTGTTTAATTACCTCCATCTTTCTGGGATGTTTATGTTTCTTTTACAGTGCCCCATTCTAATGGATTAATATGTAGTTACAAAAGATCCAATATCGATGGGGGAAAAGATCCAATAGAAAAGAAAAATAGCTCATATTAGATACCTCCTTGTTAAAAAGAGAGTTGTTCGTAAGTTAATACCAGATCTGGGGTTGGACTCCAATGTAGCTTTGAAATTCTTTGGGAAAATCTCAAATCAGTGGCATAGTGGAATTATTTTTTTCATTTTCATGGGGTACAAGTCTCTTCGGCTTAGTGCAAATATTTGTGTGTTAGCTGCAAGTCATTTTCTATGTTAGAGTTGCAATTTTTGTAGAACTGTCCCGCTGCTGTGCAATTTGCCAGTGCTCCGTATGGTTGCAACTATGCCATAAATTCTGGATCAAATCACTGGTGTTGGTAATAATTACAAATAAAATACTAGAAAATACAAATAATAAAAATTATAATAATTATTGAAAGGGCTGAGGTTGTTGGCTTTTTGGCTTTCGAAGGGTAATTTTGTAAATGCGAGCGTGCCAGCAAGGATCAATCAGTCCTTACAGAAATTATAATTGCCAACCAATTATCAGGCGATTGTGTTTTAGTTCTTTCAGTCTCAATGAAGAGGACTTTTACTAGTGGCTTGACTTAGAAGAAATTAAACGAAATAACAGTTAAACAAATAGCAATTGAAGTATTTCATTAAAATGAAAACTTACAATGGTTCGAACTCAGCCTCGTAGAGGTTTACAGCGACAATCTACTTGAATCTACTTGAAACTACTCCTATAAATGAAGTGCAGAGCAGGTATTTAAAGTGCAGAAATGTAAAGACTGGAAATGTAAAAACTGGAAAGGAAAATATATAAAGTAAGACTGGTTTGTATAATCTGAGTTCGAGAGCTTTTTCTGGGGACCTCCTTGCTATTTATACTCCTCAAGGATGAGCATCGAATTATACTTCAAACCGTCGAACTGCTCCTCCATGATCGCTGATCATGCTGCCTTAGAAGTAGTTCCACTACGCCATCACTTGCAGTTGGGCTTCCCTCCTATATTCGAATTTGAATATGAGTAACCGTTGAAGCCACGTCACCTTGTATCTCTTTTACTGATCCAGTACTACTCAGATCACGTGAGAACCAAATTTCACTACCACGTGTACGATCAGGATCGAAGACTCGAGTAGTCTCCCTAACTTACCCTCACTTTGCCACGTGTCAAACTGTAATTGGCTTTTACAAAATATGTAGCCAACATTACCACCCGCACTAATATACCCAATACTTGGTGATATTAGTGGATCACAGCCTTTCCCGCGCTTTTGGAACGTGCATAGAGTCTATCTTCTGGAAACACAACCGTCATCTCTTTGATGACCATTTGCATTAACTCTTTTCCAATCTGTTGAACATCCCAATACCTTAGCATTCGAACAGACTACGGCTAAATCAATTTCTCTTTCTATTTATCAAACACACGAAAAGCCATTGAGTAATGCTGTTTCCCCTCGAAAGAATCTTCACGCATTCATTAGCCACCTTTACCCGCCTTTCTATATTCAGGTCATGGGAGCCTTTGCAAATTACCAACCTTTGGACTACGAACACATTGCCCCTAATCCTTCGATTCAACAAGTTGCAGACACAGATACAAGAAGTTCTTCCTCTGACTCCCCCTTGTACCTCGAACAAACTGCTTTCAAACCTTTGATTTGGCAAGTTACAAATATGGACTTAGGAAACTCTTCTTTACAAAATTCTGCATGGGATGAAGTTATAACTTCTTCATCTTCTGGAGTTTCTGGCTGGACGAGTTGGTCAACGCCTGAGACTTATGATTTGAGGGAACAAATCAACCATCATTTTGTTGAGTTCAATGACCCTTTGGAGTTTCCTTCCTATGGTCGAAGTTCAGTAGTCTACCCTTACGTGCCCATTGACTATCGACGTAGTTTGGAGGAGAACTTTCTTATGGCATGGTACACATCCTCCACGCCTACAAAGTCAGTGCTTGTTGCCCGATGCCCAAAAGAGGCACAAGGGTACAACTCGTCATTTTTAGCCAAGAAGGCGAAGATTGGCTCTTCTGACTGGCTTGACTATATTAATGCTTTTGTTCCCATGCCATCTCTCATAATAGAAGCATCCACCCCTTCTTCTCCATCCTCTGAAACAGAAGCATCTGCCCCTTCTTCTTCATCTTCTGAAGCAGAACCATCTACCTCTTCTCCTCCACCAACGCTTTCCTGGACAGAGAAACTGAGGCTTGCCTTCCCCATGAATGAAGTCATTCCACCTTACAAACCTCCGTCAATCCCTACATCAGCTGAGCGGAAAAAAGCCCAACTTCTGCTTGCAGCTTTCTCTCACTTGCCCTTCAATGTTCTTGAGGACGAAGTCCCTCTCAAGAACTTTCAATGGGCTTGTGATATTCTAACTAGGGCCCATATCCTTAATCCCATTGCCCAAGCAGAACTTCATATGTTCCTCGACCAACTCCCAGTGCTCCTCTACTGGCATCGAAATTCCATGGTTACTACACAATCTTTGGACCAACTTTCGTCTCTCCGAATTCAAACACAGTATGAAGCAAAGAACTTTATCGAAGAATTCGATGATTTCAAAAACAAAGATTCTGCGTATTGGGATGATTTGGTCATAGATGAATTGGAACAAAGATTGAGAGAGGAAGCTTTCGAAACAAAGGCTGAAGAACTCTACTACGAAGTACGAGCTCACCAACTTATGCAGCCAACATTAGAAGAAATAGAAGATATAATAAAGAAAGAACAGAAATTCATTGATCACTGCTGGACCAAATTTCATGATCTTGTTATTTACTCTATTCCTTATTTTTATGAACTTGAGTTCATACCCAGATAGGGTCATTTGATGTAATTGCTTTGGCTTTCATTATAAATAGAATCTTTCATTTGGCATTTGTCTCCATTTGCCTTTGAGAGCCAATTTAGAGCTTCGAACCGAACAAATTCATTCTTCGAATCTGGACTCAATTGTTTTTAATGAAACACTAAAAGGGACCAACATGTCTTTTTCCAATTTATGGAGTAAAGTTGGCAATTCTGGCTGATATCATCTAGAATTAGTGCTTCGAATTTAACAACCTTGCCTTTCAAACTAACTACAACCACTATATGGCCATGGTTGATATAACCAATCTATTTTAAATCGGCCACTTTTACTTCGAGGAGCAGTCCATGCTGCTTTAGTTTAAAAGACAGTCTCCTTTTATAAAAACCAACGATTGGTTTTGATGTTTTGAATAGTAATTCCCATCCTTAAAGAATCCTTCATTTTGCTTCGAAGGCCGTTATTTTCATTAATAACACTGAAACAGGTCTTAAAACCCTTTGAAGTAGACCAATACGCGAGCATTCTAGCATCTTTAAATATGTAGTATGCTTCGAAGCCGGCTTTCAAATTTCGCAGCCGTTGTTTGATTTTATGGTGCCAAAATTTGGCTTCGAAGCCAAATACCCTACTTCGAAGCTAGCCTCAGTATCTGGGTTATGTTTTTTCCCTCCAAAAGTACCAATATTGAAGGAAAACTCTTCATATTCGTTCTTTTTAGTACTTAACGACTTACGCAATACATTTTTCAGACACGAAACCTTCACAAGCCCTTTTGTTTTGTATCCTGAAATCACTTGCTCTTTTAACACACAAACCCTACCGATCCTCTAATAACCCTCTCTTCCTCAATGGATCCTTCTTCACTGAAAGTACTCGCTGGCGATCGTATTAGCCCTACCATGGCTTTGAAGAAATGCATCGATGAAGAAATCACCAAACTAACAACTGGTGGGTCGAGCGTTATAGATGGACGTCTCTTTGTCCCTCGTCACAGCAGCCAACAAGAATATGTTCTAGGCTCCATCTTTCGGGAAGCTCCTGACCAACTCCCAGCTTTATACCCTCGTTTGGAGGATCACTTTCTTCTCTACGAAGGAGGGCTTGACTGGAGCAATTGGAGATTAACCCGACCTCATCACTGCTGGCCGACGTTGAGAGCTGAATGGGAGGAATGGTATGACAGGGTTGTACCTGCGAGAGAAGATGACTTACAGAAGCTCTATATCCTTGACGCCCTTCGTCTTTCCAGGTTCATCATCCCTGAGGACCCCTTTTTAATTCCAGCTGCTTTATGTTTTTGGAATATGGCTTTTAATTTCTTCCAATTTCGATGTGGCATGATGGCTCCCACCATTCTCGATATTTGTCATTTTTTAGGGCTTTCCCCTCATGGCTCTCCTTTTACTCCCAATTATCCGGACCTTCCTGTCAAATTTTCCCTTCCAGCCTTAAATTCTTCTTATAGTGACTTTGTGAAGGCTGAAAATAAAAAGGAAGGCCCTGTGAAAGACAGAGAATTCTTTTCCTTTATTTTATACTAGTTATGCAAATTTCTTTTTTGCACATCGTCTCAGAGAATTATGCCTGAGTTCGCTCCCCTCGCGAAGGCACTTGTCCTGAAAAAACATATAGCTCTTGCTCCTTACCTTTTAGGCCATGTTTACAGAGCTTGTTCCCAATTTTGTGAAAGACCACTTGATGTTAACCAAGGAGGTCCCCTCTGGGTGCTCCAGCTCTGGCTCTTCGCCTATTTTACTGATCTGCATTCAAAATGCCTAAGATTCCTTGTCCAGGATCCTAGCACTTACGGGGAGAAGTATGCTAGGATTGTCCTTTATCCTGCTTCTTTTGCTTATTACTTTACTTTCTTTTATCAACTCCCTATTTCTCCGTCTGCCTCCTTCTTTTGTCCGTTCGAAGCCAATAGAGGACCGTCCTGGCTGCAGACTTTTCTGGCTGATAAAGAGTGCTCCACCTCACCTTATAAAGATATGTGGGCCTCTATACTGTTACCAAGGGAATTGTTCATTGGCACCTTGAACCCTCGAGCCTATAAGTGCATTTCTGAGGTGTATTGCCCTTCTCAATTTGCCAGACAATTTGGGCTCACTCAAGGAATACCTATTCCACTTTGCAGTCTCTCGAATGTCCACCTTACTGCTAGAGATTTGAGGATATCCAAATCCAAGCTAGAGACGGCAATACTCAAACTGCTGAAGGAATTGAATGAGTTCCAATTTGTCCCCTTTCTTCCATCTGGCTTAGTTTTGAAAAGATTCCAAAACTGGTGGACAGCCAATATGGAAGTGCGTCTATCTGTGCACCCTCATGACTTGCTAATAGGGTTGGGAGTGCCTTCAAAGGCTAAGTCAGCAACGGCTGAGAACATTCCCATTTTTCCTGAAGCTACCACAACTACTCCTGCAGCTTCATCCCCTCCAGCTAGAGTTACTAGAGCTGCTTCGAAGAAGGGTAAATATCTTCAAATTTCCCTTTTCTTTCTTTTGAATCTTTTGTTCATTTCCTTTACACTTATGTTCTTTGGTGCAGGGTCCCCGCAAGAAGAATCCCCCAAGATAGCTGAAACTCTAGCTATCCTCAAAAAGAAACAACAACAAAAACAGAAAAGGAAGCTAGTCCTCCCTCCTGAGGAATCTGAATCTCTGGAAGAAAAAGAGATTGAGCAAGAGCAAGAAGTGCCTTTGCAAAGAACAAAGAAACGAAAGGTGGCTGTCTCCCCTTCTGATATAATCGAACATCCTCCTCTCGAGGCAACTACTACAGTGATGGGGAAAGAACTTACCTCTGAAGAATCTGAACCCCAATTTGAAGAAAGGGGAATCGAAAAGGAGCCAGTAGCAGCACTGCCAAGAAGGAAAAGAAGGAAAGTGACTGTTCCTGCTACTGACTTGGTTAAAGACCCCATTCACGAAGCAGCTACTAAGGCAGTAGAGCAGGAACATTCTAAGGCAATAATTGTTTTTGAAAGGGCCGAGAGGAGACGGCAACAACAATTTTTAAGGGATGAAGCCGTTGCTGCTAATGCATTACAAAGGGAGGCTGCAAGAAGGCGACAAACTGCCGAACATTACTTCCTTCGCAGTTCTCCCATCAGTGCTAATACCTCTGGAACGAGTACTTTCTCTCACACTTCTCCCCCCTTTTTTTTTTCAACTTTTGGTATTGAAATTTGACAATCTTTTGTATTTCTTCCTTTTACAGCAACAACTACTGCGTTTCTCTTTCCAGCGAGGCCTCCCTCGGTTTCAGTTGAAGTTGGCCAGATGCAGGATGTGAGGATTGGCCAGATGCAGGATGTGAGGACTACTCAATTTATCTTCCCACTTTCAAGGTCTACACTTCCTATACTTTCCCTGAGATCAAGCATTCCTGCATCTCTCCTTCTTGGCCTAGAGCACTACCTCCCTTTTCTGACTTTTGATCTACTTCAGACCACTTCTCCTTCGAACCTTGCTCTTCCTCCCTCCTTCACAGAAATTCCAACTGCTATTCCATCTCTGATGGCAGTTGATCCCCTCACAGAGGGTACTGGTAGTCTTCCAACCCCTAGTTCATCACCTTTGCCTACTTCCAGCCCCTCTTCCCTAGATTCATTGGTAGCTAAGACCATAGAAGCTGCCAAAGATGCTCCTTTCATTTCTCCTATCCCCATGCAGTCTTCTATGCCTTCCACTGCAACACTCTCTGCACCCCTCATGTCTATGGATGAGGTTGATGTTTTTTAGGCCAGATTAGCTGGTCTTTTTGACATACCTTCTACCTCTCCAATATCCAGTATTGAAGCTGAGCCATTAGTTTTGGCTAACTCCTTGTTGGAAATTCTTGAGAGCTCTTCTTCTTCCAGCCGCAAGCCTTCTGTACCTTCAATAGACCTGGACACATGCCTGGAACTACTGATTTCCTTTTCGAGGATTCCCTTCGAGGCTCTACAAAGGCCTATAATTAGAAATGGGTTCCTCCAGTGCTGTAAACTTGCTGAACAGTCAGACATGGATGTTTCAAGTCATTTGTCTGAGGCAGCAGCCACTGTCGACTTTTACATCAGCATTTGTCAAGCTGCCAAGGCTGAGGCTAAGAAATTGGCTGGCGACCAGAGTTTTGTTTCTCAAGTTCATGCTGAAGTATCAAAGTTTAAGGAACAACACTCATCGGCCTCCCTCTTTCGAGCCCAGCTACTGGAGAGGAAAACTCAACTTGAAGAGGAATTAGCTGCAGTAAACCAGGCCTTGGTTCGAACTGACACTAAATTGCAAATCACCAATCAAGAACTGACCGATCGCAAGGGAGAGATGGCTGCAGCTATTCAACTATTTCCATCACTTAACAATAGGAAATCTATTGTACAAAAACAATTAAGACATTGTAATGATTTCTGGGCCAATTTGTGACACAATGTACTTAATTCTTTATGAAAGAACAAATTTTGTCTATCATTTGAGCAGTCTTGTGTTCTTGTATTTAATGTTTATTTTATTTCTTGCGTTTCCCAAATGGTTAGAAAATAAGGCTTCAAATATCTGCCATTAATCTTTTTGGGATGTACATACCCATTCAAATTTCTCAAATGGTAGGCTCCAAAAGGCAGAACTCTATGAATTTGATATGGTCCTTCCCAGTTAGGTGACCATTTGCCAAACTTATGGCTTTTAATTCCTATTGGGAGTATTGTTTTCCATACCAACTCACCTTCATCAAAGCCAATGTGTTTGACTTTCTTATTATAATTCTTGGCTGCTTTCTTCTTTTGGAAAAGAATGCTATTTAATGCCAAAATTCTGGCCTCATCTAAGCCTTCTAATTCCAAATACATACTCTGATGGTACTGCTCCGGATCCAACTGGTTTTGGCATCTTATCCTCAAAGATTTAACATTAATCTCTACAGGTAACACTACATCATGCCCATATACTAGGGCATAAGGTGTAACTCCTGTGCTTGATCTTGGGGAAGTTCTGTAAGCCCATAAAACATCCAACAACAAATTATGCCAATCCCTGGGATTATCTTCCACAACCTTTTGTATTCCTTTTTTTAAGGATTTATTGGATGATTCCGCTTGACCATTTGCTTGTGCATAATAGGGTGTGGAATTAATAAGGCTAATTCCAAATTCTGCCACAAAAGACTTCACCATGTTCCCATCGAACACAGTCCCATTGTCCACAGTTATGGTTTGTGGGATGCCAAACCTATGGATTAAATCTTTAATGAACCCAATGACTTCTGTCTGATCTATAGCCTTGTATGGTTTGGCTTCGACCCACTTAGTGAAGTAATCAGTGGCCACTAGAATGAAACAATGATGCTTCGAAGAAGGTGGGTGTATTTTTCCCATCATATCCATGGCCCATCCTCTGAATGGCCAAGGCTTCACTACTGCATGTAAGTCAGTTATCGGCACATGCCTTATTGTACCATGCTTTTGACATGCCTGGCAACCCTTTGCATATTCTATACAGTCTTTAAGGATAGTCGGCCAATAGTAGGAATGCCTTCGAAGCAACCATCTCATCTTTACACCAGGCTGATGAGCACCATAGATGCCTTCATGAACCTCAGCCATAGTTGTTAATGCCTCTTTTGGGCCTAAACAGTCCAGCAATAAACTATCTCCCCCCCTTTTGTAGAGAGCATTGCCATATATCATGTATTGCATAGACTGCAATTTGATTTTCCTGCTGGCCTTCGAAGATGGACCAGCTAAGTATTGCATTATTGGATGTCTCCAATCTTGTTCTTGTAAGTCATTACAATGGACTTCCAAGACCACATTCCTTTTATTCAAAGGTGGTATCAATTTTTGATATGTTGTTTGGCTTATGTCCCTTTAGGCATTCTCCCTTCTCTTGAAGTTCGAAGCTTTCTGAGCCACATCATTAGCTTTATTATTCAAGAATCTTGGAACATGAGTTACATTTGCTATTTGAAATTGAGAAAGCAAATATAATGCAACAACATAGTACGGCAAAATACTTATGCTTTGACGCTTGAAAATCCCTTTCACTTGGTTAACCACCAATTGAGAGTCTCCAAATATGTCCACTGCATGTACTTGTAATCCAATAAGGATTTCTAGTCCCACTATTAAGGCTTCATATTCAGCCTGATTATTGGAACAGCTAGCTTCATCCACTCTGAACCCATGTGTGGTCTCTACCCCTTGCGGAGATTTAATCACAATACCAATTCCAATCAAGCCATTGGCTTTCGATCCATCGAACCACATCTGCCATGGCTCAACACTAGCCATGCCAAGTTCCATTATCTCTTGGCTCTCTGTTTGAGAGGGATGGTCTGCCAGAAAATTGGCCAGAACTTGCCCTTTTACTGCCCTTTGAGGGACATATTCTAAATGAAATTCTGATAAGGCTAGTATCCACTTGCCAATTCTCCCCTTCAACATAGGTCTAGATAACATGTACTTAACCAAATCTGTGGTTGCAATTACCAAGACAGTTGTAGGTAAAAGATAATATCTTAATTTCATTGCAGCAAAATACAAAGCAAGACACAGTTTTTCTACAGCTGAATATTTACATTCACAAGAATTTAAAAACCTACTAAGGTAATAAACAGCTTGTTCCTTGCCTTCTTCAATGTCTTGGGCCAAGAAAGCTCCCAATGAATCTTCTGCTGCAGCTATGTACAACTTCAAGGGTTTATTGTCCTTTGGTGGCATCAGCACTGGAGGGTTGGCCAAGTAGGCTTTGATACCTTCGAAAGCAATTTGATGCTTTGCTGTCCACACAAATTCCTCTTCATCTTTCAGCCTTAACAAGGAAGAAAATACTTTAGTTTTCCCTGCAGTGTTAGAAATAAACCTTCGAAGAAAGTTAACCTGTCCAAGGAATCTTTGTAATTCTTTCTTACTTGATGGAGGCCTAGCTTCAATGATGGCTTTGGCTTTATTCTGATCAATCTGTATCCCTTTCTTGTGCACTACATAACCCAAGAAGTTTCCAGATGATACGCCAAAAGCACACTTAAGAGGATTGAGCTTCAATTTGAACCTTCTCATTCTTTCAAAGGCTGCTTCTAAGTGAAACAAATGCTCCCCCATGGATTGGGATTTGACTACGATATCATCAATATAACATTCCAAATACCCTCCAATGAGATCATGAAAGATAGTGTTCATAGCTCTCTGATATGTGGCTCCAGCATTCTTCAGGCCGAATGGCATTTTAACCCATTCGAAGGTGCCAATGTTTCCAGGACATCTGAATGCTGTCTTGTGGATGTCCTCCTCTGCAATGTAGATTTGATTGTAACCAGAGTGTCCATCCATCATTGATAAAACTTGATGCCCTGCTGAACTGTCCACCAACAGATCCACTATAGGCATAGGGTACTCATCTTTCGGAGTTGCTAGATTTAAGTTTCTGAAGTCAATGCATACCCTCATTTTACCATTCTTCTTGATTACAGGCACAATATTAGATAGCCATTCAACATACCTGGCTGTCCTAATAAAGCTTGCCTTGAGTAGTCTAAGAATCTCTTCCTTGACTTCCTGAATTACTTCTGGACTCATTCTTCTTGGTTTCTGCTTGTATGGCTTGAAATTAAGCTTCATAGGGAGCCTATGTTCGACTAATGACCTATCCAATCCTGGTAGCTCATTATATGACCACGCAAAGCAATCTTTATATTTCTTCAAAACAACCAATAATTGGTCTCTGTCCAGATTATTCAAGCAAGCACTTATATAGGTGGGTTGTTGCATAGAACCTTTCCCTAAATTTACTTCTTCTAAGGGATCCTGTGTCTGAGAACTTATTGAAGCTTCTTGCTTGGTTTCCTCTACCTTCGAAGCAACCTTGTCGCCTTGTTCTGTTCCCAGGTTCTTTAGTTCAACATCTTCGCCCTCTTCCTCATAAACAAAGTCTGTCCATAAGACATCCTCTTCCTGTATTTCCTGGACTTTTGTTTCAATGTCCAACGCACAGTATTTGCCAAGGGTCAAAATTCTGACCCGCTGCTGTTCCTGTTCACAGTCAATTATCATGGCTTCTCTCTCTTGCTCCTGTACTTTCTGGACTATGGCTTTTACATCCAATGTTAAGAATTCAATTAGAGCCAAAGACTTGGCTTCCTGTCCTTCATCTCTTTGCCTACAACCAGGCATCATTGTCATCCTTAATGACAATCTCTTCATCAGCACTTTCTTGGACTAAGTGCTTCAGGTGTGTCACTTCCTCATCGGCCGTCACTTCGGCTGAGCCATCAGCTTTCCTCAGTATACTGAGTGATGTTACACCCTCAATATACAACTTGGCCTCTGCAAAGTCTGCACAGGCTATGAAGGGTTGAGGATCTGCATCAATTTCCTCCGTCTCCCCATTGCCTAAGGCCATCATAATCTTCTGATGCAAAGAGGAAGGCACACATTTGTTAGTGTGGATCCAATCTCTCCCAAGTAAAGCATTGTATTTAGCATTACTGTCGATTACGAAAAATACTGTCATGCAGTCCCTGGTTCCCACACTCAAGTTAATGGGTAGAATCCCCTGAGCCATCTGTTTGTCTCCGGCAAAGCCAGCGATAGTTGTGCTGGTTGGAATCAACCTGGGATTCTTTTTCCCTAGTTTCTTCAAAGAAGATTTCGGTAGTGAATTCATTGCTGCTCCATTGTCTATCAGGACACGGTTCAGTTGTATCCCATCGAAGAACGCTTTGATGTACAACGGCTTGACATGTTGTGTCATAGAGTTTGAAGGATACTCAAAAGGATATGAGAGGTTAATGCTCACCTCTTCTTCACTCTCATATTCAATCTCCATTGGGGTAGCCATCCCAGGATCATCTTGTACCATACTTACTTGCGAGTCTTCACTAGAAACAGGAATAAGATCCATGTCTTGGTCATCTTGGTCCTCATTTCTAGCCTGGAACTCATGGGGCAGTATGTGTACCATATTGACTGATACTGGAGGAAATGAGCCAAATTGGATGACTGGTTGTACCTGCTCCCTCTCTTGGCCACCTTCAGTTACTTCAGCAGCATTCTCCATGCTGCACTCTGGTACTTCATTGTTAACAGATTCCTTCGAAGGATCTTTCTCGACTGAATTTTCAACCAAAAATGTTTGCTCAGCCATGAAGGCTTCGAACATTTCTTCCTCCATCATTTCTTTCTTCTGGCTTGTGCCAATCTCTTCTTCTGTCCCGCTATCACTCTCCATCAGAGCTTTCTCCAATCCTGCTAAGCTACACTTCTCTCTGGCTTTTAGTTCAGAATGAACCTTAGCCAATTGTTCTCTGCTGCAACCCACTTTGCTTTGTAAAGTTGGCTTTGGAGCATGGTCGAACTTTGGAGTTTTCTTTCCTTCTGTCTGGACCAACGAAGAGCTCTCTCCATTTTCTTTTATATCGTTCTGGTACTGAGTGTACCTACGCTGAATTTTTCTCCTTTGTGATCTTGAAATAACTGGGACCATATCTGGTTCCTTTGTCTTTGGGTGTTTAAGCAATATCCAATTGTTCGGAGCCACCAAAGGAGGCTTGACCATCCTACCTTGGATGCCAACATCTCTCCGGGCAAGCAGTTCTCTGGGTTTGTTTTGCATTACAAACTAGTCTGGGACTCCAGGTACCCACGAACTTGCTGACTCAGATGTTGAACCGCTTTTTCCAACCTTCGAGGCCATCTTCGAAGCTGGCTGTGAAGGTAAGTGTTTGGCTCTGACCTCATGTTTTGAACCTAATTCAGACCTTCGATGAAGGTGGCCACTTTCTGTCCTGCGTGAGGCTGGTCTAGGAGGCCAATCCCTGGCCTTGATTCCATGAAATGAGCCTCTCTCCAGTCTTCTTTCAGAATGACTGCTCTCCATTCTATAATAGTTAGGTGGCCTAGATTCATGTAAGGGCCTCTTGCCTTTAGCATGCATTCTGTCTATTGCAGGCTCAACCATTGGTGGTCGCTGCCTATCACTAGCCGGATACGGCCTTTTGTTGTAAGCGTTGGTTGATTTAAGACGTCTCTGAACATCTCTGTAGTATTGCTTCCCATCAATTGGAAGCCCTTTCAACCATTTATAACTCAGTCTGCACCTGGGACACATCCTCTGCATTACAGCTGCTTCCAAGGAATCATCATCCAGTACTTCTTCATCAAAGTGTTCCTTCGGGTGTGAGAAACCTTGTCCAATAGCTGGTAGGTTTTTAGTGTCCTTCTTGGTAGTTGTCTGGTTAGCAATATGCATCTGTACATTGACCTTTTCCAACTCCTGCAGAGATAGATTCTGGAAGTTTGGTACAACCACATTAGCTGTACTTTCTCCAACTTCTAGAAACGGGTTACTGTCGATCCCCATGGCCTTTCTGTTTTGGCTGGGAACTTCAAACTTCCTTTTCGAATTTGTTCTTGGATCCTGTCTCGAAAAACAATGCAGTTTTTAGTCGAGTGAGACCAAGAGTTATGCCATTTACAATATACTTTTCCCTTAAGTTCATCTGGAGATAGCAGTTTTACTCCTTTTGGTAACTTAAGGAAATTGGCCGCGAGCAAATGATCAAAAATGTCATCTGCTTTTGTTAAATCAAAAGAGTACTTTTTGTGAAAGTCTTTCTTTTTAAACTGCTGGTCAATTGTTGTATCCTTATGAACTAATGCCTCACAAATCACAGGTTCTTTGCCCACAATCTCCACTGCATCAATCTCATAATTAGAATCTCTATAATATGTCTTGTATGATGCATTATTTCGATCTTGTTCCTCCTCTAGTAATGCTTCATATCGAGACACCTTATAGGTTAGTTCGACCAAATCTCTGAATTCAGTTGAATCAAACTTCTTTCGAAGCCTGAACTCTAAACCGTTTTGAGCCAATCTTACGAATTCTGGCTCTGGTAGGATGACTCTACATTTATTTCGAGCCCTTTTAAACCTAGCAATAAATTGAGTGGCCTTCTCTTCAGGCCTTTGACTCAATCTGGCCAAGTCTGCCATGGAAACCTCTGGCTCCGATTGGAAGAATTGGGCATAAAATGCCTCTTCCATTTGTTGCCAATTTTGAATAGAACCAGGTGAAAGGTTGATGTACCATACAAACGCTCCCCCAGTTAGAGAATTTGGGAATAATCTTAGTTTCATATAGTCATGATTAGTAAATTCACCGCATTGAGCAGCAAACCTAGCAATATGCTCTATTGTTGATTGATTCCCAGTCCCATAAAAAAGGGTAAAATCTGGTATTCTGAACCCCCTTGGGTATTCGTGTACCCTGTCTACCCATTCTGGGTATGGCTTTCTATATACAGGAGTCTGGACCCCCCGAGCCATTGGTCCACACATCTCCCTAACAATATCAACAATTTGGTCCCTAGGGACCATATTTTGTGCCTGCTGAACCATTACTGGAGGAACAAACATAGGGTTTGGTGGACAAACTTGTGCTTGTGGTCCTCTTGGTCCGTAAGGTGGTACATTTGGGACTGGTTGTCCCTGTGGTGCAGGTTGCTGTTGGGGGTATGGGTAACCCCTTTGGGCCTGACCCACGAAGGACCAGCGAAGGGTACTGGAACTGGTGTCATGTCTCTGCCACTTGCAGGAAAACCCTCCAACCCCCCGGGTATAAATTCAAATAAGGGATTAGTGTACCCCCTTGTGCCAAGTATGGCTTCGAACATGGGATTTGTAACCATTCTTATGCCGGTTTCTTGTACTTGACCAGATCCACCAACTTGTGTGGCTTCATTGTTGAGTACTGAGGCATTTTGGCTTGCCACAGGCCTCGAAATGGGTTCATACCAAGACTGAGGCGATGGTCTTTCATGATTCTGATTACTAGTTTGACCATTAAAGTGTCCATTAACTTGCATAGGCTGTTTATCTCTACCCAATCTTTGTTGAGGGACATTTAAAACTTCCTCTATGTGTCTCGTGTTAGTTGGTTGGTGGTTATTCATTCGATCCAAAAAGGATGTTGTCCACATTTCCATCGTGTTCATTAATTGTTGTCCCATGGCATCTACTAAGCCATCCCATGGATTTGTTGGCTGAGTAGATGGCACAGTGGATGGTCCAATTCCTTGGTTTCGTCCAACATTATGAACATATGGTTCTTGTCCCGAAGTACTGGTCTGTTCGACCATAGGTTCTGATAACATGGGAGTTTCCATAGGATGGGTTACCACATTATCCTCTGGATTAGGTACTTCTACTTCTCCTTCTACGCCTTCTTCCAGACGTTCATTTTCTCCTTGTCGTCTCCGTCTAGCCATTTTAATAGGTCCCACCGGGCGTGCCAAAAATATATGTTGGCTTTTTGGCTTTCGAATGGTAATTTTGTAAATGCGAGCGTGCCAGCAAGGATCAATCAGTCCTTACAGAAATTATAATTGCCAACCAATTATCAGGCGATTGTGTTTTAGTTCTTTCAGCCTCAATGAAGAGGACTTTTACTGGTGGCTTGACTTAGGAGAAATTAAACGAAATAACAGTTAAACAAATAGCAATTGAAGTATTTCATTAAAATGAAAACTTACAATGGTTCGAACTCAGCCTCGTAGAGGTTTACAGTGACAATCTACTTGAATCTACTTGAAACTACTCCTATAAATGAAGTGCAGAGCAGGTATTTAAAGTGCAGAAATGTAAAGACTGGAAATATAAAAACTGGAAAGGAAAATATATAAAGTAAGACTGGTTTGTATGATCTGAGTTCGAGAGCTTTTTCTACGGACCTCCTTGCTATTTATACTCCTCAAGGATGAGCATCGAATTGTACTTCAAACCGTCGAACTGCTCCTCCATGATCGCTGATCATGCTGCCTTAGAAGTAGTTCCACTACGCCATCACTTGCAGTTGGGCTTCCCTCCTATATTCGAATTTGAATATGAGTAACCGTTGAAGCCACGTCACTTGTATCTCTTTTACTGATCCAGTACTACTCAGATCACGTGAGAACCAAATTTCACTGCCACGTGTACGATCAGGATCGAAGACTCGAGTAGTCTCCCTAACTTGCCCTTACTTTGCCACGTGTCGAACTGTAATTGGCTTTTACAAAATATGTAGCCAACAGAGGCGCAGGAAATTCGCTCTCTTTAAGGAGATTCAAGTCCTCTACGGTTAGGCAAAGCCTCACACCGGTGCAGTAGAAAAAACCTTGACTTGTCCCTCCTAGGATACAACAGCCCGACTAAGTCGTATGGTCCACCAATACTGCACAATTGGTTGAACCCAAAGCTTTATCACATAGACCTTTTTTTATTGGGCAAATTACAAACATTCCCTCCAGGTTTGGTGAAAATACAGATTCCCCCATGAGGTTTGAGAAATTACAAATTGCCCCCTGAGGGTCAAATTTTCATAACAAATTAAGGGAAATTAGGAGGGAATCTATATGAAAATAAAAATCTCAGGGGGTAATTTGTTATGGAAATATAAACCTCAAGGGGCGGGATGTAATTTCTCAAACCTCAGGGGGAAATCTGTATTTTCACCAAACCTCGAAGGGGGTGTTTGTAATTTGTCCTTTTTTATTTGCGTGATAATCTCACTCAAAACATAATAAAGCAACAAAAACTTCTTCTCGCATCCAAGATAAGAAGTTAGATCAATTTATAGGAGATGAAAGCTTGGTGGACAAGTTTCTTGGAGGAGGATTCTTGGAAGTTGCTTGGAGGCTCTTTGGAAGTAGCTTAGAGGATAAGACTTGACTCTTGGAAGACTTAGAAGAAGATTTGATTAGGCAAAGACTTGGAAGACTTGAAGGATTCTTAGACACCAAGAAAGGATTAACTTGGAGGAACCGAAAACAAATCAAACCAATAACACATTATAATATTAAAATATCTGCTAACATTTCCCCACCTATTTTAATATTATAGGTAACAAAAAATTGAGATTATTAGGCAGATAAAGATATTATGCATCATGGTAGGTGTGCTCTGCATTGAACCTACATTAGTGAAACAATAATAGCTACTTCAGAGCCAATAATATGCTCAGCATTGAACTATGACTACTTAAGGGAAATAAATAATTATTGCACACACATAATATTCCAAGTGTTCACATAAGCTTTAAAAGCCAACACGTTACGGCCTTGTGCGATCCCAGGATTCATGAGTGTGTTTGAGAATTAGCCCAAATCTCATAGGTAGCGGCCCCACTACCACACTCACATAGGTGACTTCTGTCAAGAGTGCTCCTGTAACTATGACACCCCACTCAATAAGAGCTACAGAAATTCATTAAGAGTTTTTTAATAACTCAGCCTCTACAACGTTACAGGATAAATGTACTTACATCATAAGGATGGGTAAAAAGTAATTTAGTGCATTTCTCACGGCCATCATATGATCGTTTTTCTCATTGAACCCAGTTACAGGATCTCTGGTCCCTAGGTTGAGTATCCTCATACATGGCTCCTGCTATATTCAATGGGCTTCAACCCCATCCCCTTCGATGTATTCCAGACTCTATCTCTTGCTAAGGTCTTAGTTAATGGATCTGCAAAATTATCACCAGATTTAATATAATTCACATTTATAATGCCATTATTCATATAAGATCTCACAGTACTATGTTTTCTTCTGATAGGTCTGGATTTACCGTTATAATAACGGTTATTAACTCAACCAATTACTGCGGTGCTATCACAATGAATCAATATAGGTGGAATCGATTTTTCCCAACAAGAGATTTCATTTAACAAATCTCTCAACCAATTGGCTTCTTCACTAGCTGTAGCTAAAGCAATAAGCTCAGCCTCCATTGTTGAATTAGCAATAATGGTTTGTTTTTTCGATTTCCAACTTATAGCACCACCTCCCAATGTAAATAAGTAACCAGTGGTTGATAATGAATTACCTGACAAGGTATTCCAATCGGCATCACTGTAACCTTCAAGTACTGCAGCATACTTATTATAAAACAAGTCATATTTTATAGTACCAGATAAATATTTTATAATCCGCTCAATGGCTAGCCAATAATCACTGCCAGGCTTGCTAGTAAGCCTGCTAAGTACTCTAATTGCATAAGCAATGTCAGGTTTAGTACAGTCAGTCGCATAACGCAAGCTACCCATCATACTTGCATATTCCTTTTGATTAATTGCATCCTCATCATTTTCAATAGGAAATAAATGCACATGAGGATCAAAAGGAGTAAGAACATACTTGCACTTATAAAAATTATATTTTCTCAAAATTTTCTCAATATAATGCGACTGATCAAGAAATATACCATTACAAGTTTTGGTAATTTTCATTCCCAAAATATAATTAGTCTCACCAAGATCTTTCATATCAAAATGGCTACTAAGCATATTTTTAGTTTCCACGATGATATGCAAATTAGAGCCAAATATAAATAAATCATCCACATAGAGGCTAATAATGACATGTGAATTTTCTTCAGATTTATAATAGATGCATTTATCACATTCATTCGTTTTATAGCCATTCTCAATCATGCAGGAATCAAATTTCTCATGCCACTGTTTAGGGGCCTGTTTTAAGCCATATGGGGATTTAACTAGCTTGCACACTTTGCTTTCTTGACCGGATTCCACAAAACTCTCAGGTTGATCTATATAGATTTCTTCACCCAGGTCTCCATTTAAAAAGACTGTTTTAACATCCATTTGATGAATTTTTAAATCATGAATTGCAGCTACTGCAATTAATAATCTAATGGATGTAACTCTAGTAACCGAAGAAAATGTATCAAAAAAGTCAAGATCTGTTTGTTGTTTAAAACCTTTTGCAACAAGCTTTGCTTTATATTTATCAATAGTTCTATTCGGTTTAAATTTTTTCCTCAAAATCCATTTACAGCCAATAGTTTTACAACCTGGTGATAAATCTACTAATACCCAAGTTTTATTGAATAATAATGATTCCATCTCATCATTTACAGCCTCGTTCAAAAAAACAGAGTCAGAAGATGCCAAAGCTTCTTGTAAAGTTAATGGAGTTTCCTCCACATTAAAAACATGATAATCAGGGCCAAAATCTTTTTCTAATCTGGCTCTTTTACTCGTTCTAGGTTCAAAAACTACAGTATCTTGGTTTTGTAAAAGAGGAGTAGAGGAACTGGTTTCAGATAAAATATTTTCTTGATAATTTTGACCCCCACCATTTTTAGATTTAAAATGAAATTTTTCTTCATGAAAAATTGCATCACCTGATTCAAAAATTATTTTGTTTTCAATATCAAAAAATCTATATGCTGTACTATTTGTTGCATATCCAAGAAAAGCACAAGTGGCAACTTTCACACCTAATTTAGGTCTTTTAGGGTCCATAAGTCTAACAAAAGCTAGACAACCCCAAACCTTCAAATATCTCAAATTTGGCTTATGCCCTTTCCACAACTCAAAAGGTGTAACTTTTGTTTTTTTATGTGGCACTCTATTCATAACATAACATGCAGTTAAAATTGCTTATCCCCACAAATTTGAAGGAGCACCTGGTTCAATTAGCATAACATTTGTTAAATCAGTTAAAGTTCTATTTTTCCTCTCTGCTACACCATTAGATGCAGGTGAATATGGTGGAGTAGTTTCATGGATTATTCCCAAAGACTAAGCAAACGAGTTAAATCCAAAAGATTCATACTCCCGGCCTCTATCACTTCTATATCTTTTAATCTTTTTACTGAATTGATTTTCAACTTCAAGAAGGAATTCTTCAAATTTTTCAAAAGCATCACTTTTATTTTTTAACAAGCATACATAAGTGTATTTTGAAAAATCATCCATAAAAGTGATAAAATATCTATTTTCACCACGTGTTAAAATTCCTTCAAATTCACATAAATCAGTGTGAATTAATTCTAACAATTCAGTATTTCTCACCACACTTTTATGAGGCCTTTTAGTTATTTTTGCTTGACTGCAAACTTCACATTTCTCAAACTTATTTGTTAGTCTGGGAATTAATCGTAAACTACTCATGACTCCCACATATTGGCTATTAATATGACACAGACGAGCATGCCAAAAATTCATAGAAGACAGCATGTAAATAGAAACATGTGATTTCTTATTCTCAACATTTAATTTAAACATTCCATCACAGGCATACCATTTCCCCACAAATATGCCTTTTTTAGTGATTACATATTGGTCAGATTCAATAGTCTGCTTGAAACCAGTTTTGTTGAGCAAATAACTTGACATCAAATTTTTCCTCATGGACGGTGTGTACAACACATCTTTTAAAACAAGCACACGTCCAGAGGTAAAATTCAGCTCAACATCCCCACACCCGAGCACCTTGGTTTAACTGGAGTCACCAAGCATAACAGTCCTCTCCTCATTAAAAGGAGTGAAATCTTTGAACCAATCTGTATCATAGCAGACATGCCTATTGGCACCAGAGTCTGCCCACCACCCTTCCACAGATTGAACCATAAAAATATCTGTAATCATTGCCACAATTGGTTCCTCGGTAACATTAGCCTGTGGTCGAGACTGTTGTTTCCGAAATTTGCAAGTTCGAGCAATATGCCCACTTTTGCCATACACAAAACATGTCACATTTGTCAAATCTTGTGAAGGGGGTTCTTGGTTCCATTTCTTTTGCCTCGGGTATTTTTTATTTTGTGGCCTTCCAGTATTTTTCCAAATTTTCTTAACTGGTTTCAAGTGACTATTTTTATGAAATCGACCTTTAGGTAAAGTATTTCCAGAAGTTAAATTTACCTTTGTAGTGGAATGCTCTTGTGTCATAAGCGCATCTTGTCCTCGTGCTTCCTCCTCTACCCGAATCCGTATGATTAGAGTCTCTAAGGACGTCTCTTTTTGCTCGTGACGCATTGGCTTCTAGAACTCCCTCCAAGATGATGGTAGTTTGTCAACAATACCTGCTACAACAAGATTGTCTTCAATTTTGATGCCTTCGGATCTAATTTCAGCCACTAGCATTTGAAAATCTTGGACTTGCTCCACCACTGATTTTCCATCTATCATCTGATAGCGAAAAAAACGGCTTGCAGCATATTTTTTAGCGTCTGCCTCTTCAGTGTCATATTTATTCTACAAGGCTTTCCAAATTTTCTTGGCAGTGGTGTAAGTAGTATCATAATAATCATAAAATTGATCTGAAAGACAATTCAAAAGATAATATCGATATTTATACTCATCTGTGTTGTATTTCTCGATTTTTTCAATATGAGCAGCATATTCCTCGTCAGTCATCTCTTCAGTGGGGACTTTGTTCGGATTTTTCTCAGTCATGATATAGGCCACCTTGAGGAGATTGAGGTAGAAAAGCACCTTGCATTTCCATCTCTTGAAATAGGCTCTCTTGAACCGTAAGGGCTTGTTGAAATTGCCGGTATTCTCATTGGGCTTCTCTAGTACTGGCTCAATGAACTTTTGCTATTTGAATCTCCTTAAAATTGTTAGTGATAATTATAAATAAAATACTAGAAAATACAAATAATAAAAATTACAATAATTATTGAAAGGGCTGAGGCGCGGAAAATTCGCTCTCTTTAAGGAGATTCAAGCCCTCTGCGGTTAGACAAAGCCTCACACCGGTGCAGCAGAAAAAACCTTGACTTGTACCCCTAGGATACAACAACCCGACTAAGTCGTATGGTTCACCAATACTGCACAATTGGTTGAACCCAAAGCTTTATCACATAGACCTTTTTTTATTTGCCTGATAATCTCACTCAAAACATAATAAAACAACCAAAACTTCTTCTTGCATCCAAGATAAGAAGTTAGATCAATTTATAGGAGATGAAAGCTTGGTGGACAAGTTTCTTGAAGGAGGATTATTGGAAGTTGCTTGGAGGCTCCTTGGAAGTAGCTTGGAGGATAAGACCTGACTCTTGTAAGACTTGGAAGAAGACTAGACTAGGCAAAGACTTGAAAGATTTGAAGGATTCTTGGACACCAAGAAAGGATTAACTTGGAGGAACCGAAAACAAATCAAACCAATAAAACATTATAATATTAAAATATCTGCTAACAACTGGTTACAAAAACAATTTTCTCCTGAACAAAGCATTTCATTACTAAGATCCCAGTGAAGCGGGGATGCATACTTGATGATGTAGTTACATTTAATTAAATAAGTAACAATTTTTTTGTTCTTTGGAATATGACTTTTCTACTGAAATCATTTTTCATTAATTTATTACAACCCAAAAACTTGATTTTGGTTTTTTGTGTTTTGAGGGTCAATGAATCTTGCTGCTGGATTTGGACCCAAAAAATGACAAACCATGCTTTTCTTGTGGCCAGTTCAATTTTGCATATGTATCGAACGCCCTTCCCATTATTATTGTCACCAAAATTTATTAATAGATTACTTGCTTAGAAGAATGTGCAACAGTTGCTTGGGATGACAACAATTTGCTCCTTGGATTGATTTAGAGAGGCAAAAGTGGCAAGTTGGGAGTGACTGAATAATTGTTCGAGGCGGCAAGAGGCAATAGTGGGGTAGGCATAATTTTTGTCTTTGATAAATTTGTTTAGGAACGTCGACAATGGGGGGAACAATGAGGTGGGGCTTTTCAATCATTAGGAGTATAGTGGGATATTGTAACATATAATGAGAAACTTAGGCGAGGCTGAGGGTTCCTCCCTCGACAGGTTTCCTTGCAAATGGAAATGGAAATGGTTCCAGTTTCAATACTAATATAAGCCCATTAATTTTGGATATATTGCCAACCAAGCCTATGCCTGAGGGCTGAGGGCCATACTTACTTTCTGCTACTCAGTTTGTTTGTGTTTTGCTTACCCGACCTTAGCTCAATGCAAGAGTGAGAGGGTTGAGCATGGACCAGATGTCTATCTTGGAAATTGCTTTAATCCTTTGGTTGTCTGTTCGGATCTGACAGGTGGGTGGTCTTCTTTGGTTGTTGATATATTCATTCATTCATTCATTCATTCTTAAAATTGGAAAGATGGCTCCAACATATTTTTCTGCTACTGCTGCTTCTGTTTCCTCTCTTTTGCTGCTTATTATTATTATTGGTTGGAAATCACTTTTGGAAGACATAGATGAGATGCATTCCTATACAAAATATATATATATATATATATTATGGAGACGAATACAGATCTAACAGTGTATGGTTAATTTATGACAATCCACCATTTTAAGATTCCACCAAGTTTCAAACATTGTTGGGATTTCACAAATGCTATTTTCTGAAAGTTTGAGAGTGGTAAAAGTGAAACTGGTCACTAACCCAAATTTTAAGGGTGGGGGAAGTAATTGACGGCAGTGGGGTGGAGGTAGGGGAGAGGTTGTTGGTGTCAAGGAGGGTGAAGGTAGAGATTAGCACACAGCGGATTAGGCCAGGGTTTATAAGGGAAAGGGAAGAAAGCACCCGAGGAAGATGGAAGAGAGAAGAAATTAGCTCAGACATCTTCCTTCTTGTTTTTCTTTCTTTTTTTCTCTTGTTCTTTGGGGTTGTGAAATTGAGAAGAAAAATAAACTACGGGCTCTAGGCTAGTTTGTTAGTCTTTTGGCCAATAAATTTCTTTAAATGAGAGGTTTGGGTTTGGCTTTTAAGAATGGAAGGAGAGGAAAAGATTTTATCATAAGGTGTATGGATGTAAATTTCAATTCTTCGAGATGCTAATTTAACAATTAATCTCTAACTTTCGCCGATAAAAATAAAAAATTAAAAAAAAATTGACAAGAAAAATAAAATAAAAGGCAAAGTACACCACCATTAACTTACCGAGTAATTGTTTGGTAAAGAAAAATGTTACATAAATTAATAAAGGGAGATTTATTAAGAATTTTTTTTAAGTAATTATATATCAATTAGTGCATAGCATATTCTTATATTTTAATAATTCTTATTATTTAGACATTTGATTAATTAAATCCTAATTCTTATATTTAAGATATTTTATGAATAATTTTACTTTTACAAATATTTTTTGAACAGATTGATGATATGAATATTCATATTCATATTTTACAATGTGAATATTCACATTGACAGTGAATTTATACCATCAATATAAATATTATTATTAAAGGTATTTTGGTAACTGTTTCATCTATAGTACTTATTGAAATATAAAAAAATAATGTAAACTAATGAAATATAAGTAGGTGGAAAAGGATATATGAATAGGTACCCCATTAATAAATTTTATTAATTTTTTAACTGCAAATGTGGTGTTTAACGATAACATCTGAAATTTAAAGCCGGACTCACTAGAAAAATGTGTTTGGCATGTTGTGTTGGTTTTTTTTTTTTTTTTTTTTTTTTTGCTGAAATAGTTAAAAAAAAAACAAAACAAGTTAAAAAGTCAATAAGATAAAATGTCATATTCAAATCATAATAAATTTATTTTTTCTCCCACAAAAGTCAAAAAAGTCCAACACAAACAAGGTTTTTAGCCCTAGGCTGGCTTATTTTGGAAAGTAGGTTAAAAATTAAATTTTTAGCTTTTTTTGACCTTTTTTTTATAAAAAAAATCTATAAAAAAAATAGAGAGATACTATGACCACAAAAAAAAAAAAAATTTAAAAATCAACTTTTAACACAGGTCAAAATAGGCCAAAAAGCAAAAAAGACAAAAATCAATCCACTTTCCAAAGAAGCCGTGATTTCTTTTTCGTTTTTTTCTAAGATATAAAAAAATGCCCAATAAACTATTTACCAAATAATTAAATTGCAAATACCTCCCTCAATAATCAAATTTGAAATTTCTGTCTCAGAGTTTCTTTCAACGGTCGTTAATTAACATAAAATTACATTATTATTATTCTTCAATGTCTTCACACAAACCCTATACTATAAACTCTTTCTGTCCCCTCACCATAGTGATTAGGGGCAATTTGGGAAGAAGCTAAAAAGGCTAACTTTTTAGCTTTTTTACACAAAAAGTCCGCGTTTTTAACATAAAAAAGTCAAAAAATCAGCTTTTTACGAACTTTTCGAAACACCACGTAGTATTTTATGTCATTAATAAACATTGTGATATATTCATTACATAAATTATAAAGTCAAGCGTAGAAATGAGTTATTTATGATGTCGTTAGACTCTAACACTGTCGTGTGTGCACTCATAAATCCAGTATTGTATCGAGGTTTTTTTGGAACATTAGGCACAAAAGAATTTAATTTAATAATGATACCATCTACGTGATTCTAGGGCATAAATTTAAATAAATCATATGATTCTAAAGCATAAATTTAGTTTCGATGACATAAATTTTGAGAGTAAATTATAATATGATTCTAAATAAATCATATGATTCTAGGGCACACTAAAATAATATTGTTAGAGCATCTCTAACGGTTCAGCAAATCTGACATCAAATTTGAAATTTGGTGAAAAAGATACTTTTTGAAGCTCCAACGGTTTCACCAAACTAGTATCAAATTGAAAATTGAACAAAAAAACAATCAAACTGAGAACAGAATACAGGTTTCACCAAATTACTGTGCATGACTGTTAAAGCAGAAAAGCTTGAGAATTTTACACATGGTGGTCGACCACCTGGATGACCACTTGGTCGACCCCTTGGTCGACCACCTGGTGACCAACCGGTCGACCAGTGCATGCAAAAATTGGCCTGCGAACTGGTTCAAACAGTTCAAATAGGTAGGTTCAAACAGTTCAAAAAGGTTAAAAAAATTGGCTTTATCGGTCGACCAACCAGTTGACCCACGGGATTTTGATGCACCGTTGGAGCAACTGATATCAAATTGAGAAAATGAGTCATTTTTTACTCAAATTTGGTGAAAAAAGAAATTCATCGTTGGAGATGGTCTTAGTAATGAGATTCATGTTAATGAAATTTTCATTTATACTATTTGATTTCATCCATCCAAACATACTTATGACAGGAAATTCTAGGCAAATTAGATAATGACTCTTACTATATCAGAAACTGTATAATTTTGTTGGCACATCATGCACAACTGTGTAAGGGAGAAATTATATAGTTAAATTATTCACTAAGGGAGATTCTTGGAACATCGTGTAATCGCATAGTTACATGATGTAATTATTAACACAGTAGTTCTGGTAAATAATTATAGGATTTGGTTAACGAGTATTTGGTTAACAATACAATATTTAAATTGATTATACATGATATGTTGTACGGACTTTCGTACATTATACATTATGTATAAATATTTCAAGTTTCTTATCAAGGGACACTTGTTAATAAAATCCATAATTATATAGTTACACGAGAGAAATTAACTATGTAAAGGGGAAATTATTCAGTAGGTCATCATAGTGATGCGGTGTGTTAAACTAATAAATTTTTTTTAAAAAATGATAATTATTGACAAAATTTTTAAAATTTCCCCATATATTATGACTTTTTTTTTCTCCCCTTACGTGTGTTATTTCCGTTGATTGGGCACATTACCTTCCATCCATTCTCCTTACAAGGAGTCTCCCTAGATGGTTTTGCCGATAGAAAATAATAACAACATTTTGTAATTTTATCATATTATTATTATTATTATTATTTTGTGTGCCATGTAAATACATAACCCTTGCTGTTAGGCAAGCATCATGCCACTATAGTCTGTAAACTTCGCCTGACTAGAACAACAAGGTCCGTTTGTTTGAGGGGGTAGAGGGGGATTGAAATTAGCAGTGAGGTGAGATCTAATAATATTATGTTTATTTTGAGAGATGGGGAGGGGATTGATAGTGAGCTCTAGATTAGGATGGGCCTTTCCAAGAGGATTCGGATGGGCCTCCAGGACTTAGTATTAGAAAAATAGTCCGACGGACTAGAAATTTTTTATTTTTTTTTTTATTTTTTTTTTTTACATGTCAGGCATTTTTTTTGAACATTAATGTTTAATTTTTTGTATTTTTTGTTAAATAAAAATCATTATTTTATTTGTTTTATTTTTTTCTAGAAATTTTTTATTTTATTTTTATTTTTTAAAATTTTTTTACATGTTGGGCATTTTTTTTAAAACATTAATGTTTAATGTTTTTGTATTTTTTTATTTGTTTTATTATTTTATATTTATTTTGTATAAAAATAATTTAACAATCCCTACATTAACAACTATCATTAAAATAAACACAATTTTACTTAATCCACTCACTATCAATTCCTTCACTAACAATCTCTTAACTATTAATCCTTTCACTGTCAATTCCCTCACTAACAATCCCTTCGCTATTAATCCCCTCACTATCAATCACTTCCATTCTACCTCTGAAAATAAAAAAAGTTATGTATATATAAAATTTATTATATTTAATAAAAAAATAAAAATAATCTTAAAATTATTGTTAATGTTGAAAAAATATTAAAATTATAAATTATATTTTATACTCAAGAGAAATACTTAAAAAAAATCGGACGAACATGTTAAAAAAATAAAATTATAAGCGTAACCTAAATCTAATATTTTCGTAAGTTTTAGTCCCCACCAGAGGGTGAAAGAGAGCTCTAACTTTAATGGTGGTGGCTCTGTGTTCTTCTTAAAAGAGTGGAGTGCTTCTTCCTATTTTACCATTTCACTTATTCTACAAGCTGTTCCACTCTCTCTCTCTCTCGCTTCTCTCACTTTTCCTCAAACACTAGAAAATTAAGAAAAGCAGAAGAGTCTCTCTCTCTCTCTCTCTCTCTCTCTCTCTCTCTCTCTCTCTCTCTCCCTCCTATCTTTCTTTCACTCTCACGTCAATCTTTTGCTTTTGTCTGTCTTTGTCTTTGATTAAGATCCGCTTTAATCATAGATCTGTCTCTCTTTCTCTCTCACTCTCCATCTTCCCAGCAAAATCTATACACTGTCAGCTTCTGGTCAAGGGTTTGTGGTGATATACTTGCATACACACACACTTACACACAAGGAAATGCGAAGGAGAGCATAAGAAATTCCAAAGCATATTTGGCTGAAATTGTTTTATTAGTGTGGATGGAACAGCAGTGACGGAAGAAGCAGAAAAAAGAGAAAGGGGCTAGTAGGAATGGGGTCGGAGCAGAATAGGTTTCCGCCACAGCAGGAACCAGCGGCCCGGGTATTTTCCCTTTCAGATCTAATAAATCTTCTTCATCCATCCATCTTTGATTTGATTGTATATGCTTTCATTACTCGCAATCGTTTCTTCTAGCTTTTCCGTAATTATTATTATTATTATTATTATTTCTTCTTTCTTTCTCCATCCTAGTGGTGTGGTGTCCTTGTATCTCATTGGCTATGCATCTATTTCGATTTCAATGTTTGACTCGGATCTGTTGGTGTGTGTGAGGAAGGGATCCTTGTTGTTTGTAAAGAATTCCCTTCCCCGCTAATATGCATTTTATAGGTTGGATTTGGTCTCTTTTGTGCTTCTACTGATCCTCTTTTAACGGATCTGATCTAAATGGCGGAGATGGAGATGGAGATGAAGATGGAGAAGGACTGGAGGATGCTTCTCAAGACTAATCCACACAGCATTTTCCATCCACTAAGCTACTAAATAAATACACACTCTAGAGGAGAGGGGAGGATTGTTTTTCTTCCACATTTTCTTACCTGCCTGCTTGCTGTGGGCCATTTGCCGTTTGTGTATTAATAATCTACCACCAGACCTCGCTTTTTAATTTAGTTTAGACTAGCATGACATGAGCTACTTGCCTTCTTCATGTGAGCCCCGTAGATCTCATGTGTTGATGTTCAGGAGACATGCTGCTTATACAAAGTAAGGAGATGGGCTCAGTTTATAAGATGCAGGGATGGTGCCCTGCTATAACAGGTGTTGTATCTTGTCTTGTCTGGCAGCTATTGGGTGGGGTAAGGGGAGCACACATGGTATAAGTCAGGATCTTCCAGTACATGTGGACTTGGGCACCCTTGCTGTAAGAGGGACTGAAGATATGTAAGTTTTCCCCCCAAATAGCTCTTAGTTGTCCCCTTTTGGTAGAGTTGGTATGAGATGGGGCAGAACCTAAGGAGGTTGCTGATTTGTTTCTTGTGAGCAAAAGAGAACAACGGTCACATCGGGCAAAGAGAAAAATGAAGGGATTGAGAGTACTTCTTTGGGTGTCTCATGTGATGGACCGGTGGTTTTGAGGAGGTGATTGGTTAACTGATGGAGGCAACACAACAGTTTGGGGGGGTGGTATGTGGTTAGTTATAGTTTGCTCATGAAGCTTAAAATTGTGTCTTGGAATTTGAGGTTAGTTAAAATTTAGTTTGCTCAATCAAATTATTAAAGTAGAAAACGGGTTGGGTATGTGGTTAGTTATAGTTTCATCATGAAGCTTAAAATTGTGTCTTGGAATTTGAGGGTTTCAAACGATCCTTATAAGAGGCAATAGTGAAGTCCATGATTTGTTCTTAGAAAGCACATATGGTATGCCTACAAGAAAATAAAATCGAGTAGATGATTGTTGAGATTGTGCACAACTTATAGAGCAATAGTTTCATGGATTAAGAGTGTTCAACAATAATTGGAACTGCAGAGGCATTCTTCTTTTGGGGATAGGAGAGTGTTGACAAGGGTGGATTCTCTATGTTGTGTTTATTAATGAATGTGGGGGATGGGTTTTGTTGGGCTTTCTCACATGTACAGGCCAATGACTAAGGCTACAAGAAAGGGGGTGCGGGAAGAATTAAGGGAGGTCAAGGAATGGTGGGTTTAGTTGTGGTGTATTGGAGGAAATCTTGACACCATTGAAAGATTGTGATGGGAATAAGGTGTCAAGTCCAGATGAGATGACTTAGGCATTGTGTTGGTTCTAGGGGGATATGGAATTGAAGGATTTTAGGCCCACTAGTCTTGTGGGGGTGTATCTATAAGCTAGTGGCGAAAGTTTTGGTACACTGGTTGAGGTTGGTTGTGTGAAAAGTTGTATGAAAGCTACAAAATAATTTTCGTGGGAGGCATATATTGGATGTGTTGTTGGTGTCTAAAGAAGTTGTTGATTCGAAATTACATAGTGGAGTGTCGAGGACCATTTGTAAGCTCGATTTCGAAAATGCTCATGTTAATTGGGAATATTCTTTTTGTATGTTTTGTAGCTTAGTTGCACGAAGCGGGAGCGGGGGCGGGAGCGGGAGTGGGGGCTGGAGCGGGGAAGCGTGAGCTGATAGAAATTTCTTAGGTTGGGAGCGCCTCGGGGAGCGTTAATATATATATATATATATATTTTAATACACATTAGAAGTTTTTTTATAAATATTTTTTATAATACACATTAATTATTTTATTTATTTATTATATTTTTTAAATAATATGTTATTGTTAATTTATTTTTTTTATTTTTAATTGATATATATATTATAAATAAAAAAATATAACAAATAAGGAATAATAAAATATGTTAAAATAAATAATAAAAAATTGGATGATTTATTTTATAAATTTTATTAGATTTTTTTTATTATATATGATTTAATGTTTGTATGTGTTTATTATATATATTATATTTGTATGTGTTAATATTTTTTTTATGTAAATATATTATAAAGATTATATATATTAATATTTTTATTTTTTTTATTATATATTTATATGTATATATATGATATATATTAAATAATAATGTGTTAATGTTTTTTATTTTTTTATTTTTTAAATATATATATTTATTTAAAGATTTTATATGTTTTATATATATATATATATTTTATATTTAGTTAAACATTTTATATGTTTTGTTATCTTATATATATATATATATATTTCACTTATATATTAGGTATACATCGTGAAGGCCAGAGAAGGCAAAGGAAAGACAGAGACGAAGGCAGAGGAGAGGAGACGATCTGCGAGAGAGAGAGAGAGAGAGACGATCTGCCAGAGAGAGAGAGACGAACTGCGACAAAGACGAAAAACACAGAGAGAGAGAGAGACGAACTGCGATAGAGACGAAAAACACAGAGAGAGAGAGAGACGACCTTCGAAGTGATGAAAGAAGAAGAAAAATGAAGCAAATGACATACCAGACACAACCTTCAGGTTCTTCTTCACTTTCTTTCTCCTCTCTCTCTTTGTTGACCAACAACCTAGGGTTTTTGTTCTTCTTCACCAACGATCCCATCTTGGCCAGGATCGCGTTTCTCTCTCTACGGAAACGCGATTCCTACACGTTTCTTTCTAAGAAACGCGGAATCGCGTTTCTTACGAAGATTCGTCACCTGTTAGGATGATTCCTGCAACTAAGTTTTGTAGAGATTGGGTTTTGTAAAGAAGTGGATAGCATGGATCTTCTTTTGTGTCTCAGCTATCAAGTTCTCAATATTGGTTTATGACGATTCTCTTGTTTGAGAGGGTTGAGGAAGGTAACCACTCTCTGCTCCCCTTTCTTCATTATTGTCATGGAGCTTTAGCCATGATGTAGATTAGGCAGTTCAGGTGGTTTGTGTTAGGTTTCAAGGTTGGAGGGTAGGAGAAGAGGGCACCATCAGTCTCCACAATAATTGTTTGCAGGCTATGAAGCACGGGTACTCTAAAAATGATGCTGTACGAGTACCGGGTACGTATTAGGTACGGGTACGCGTACTGGGTACGGCCAAAGAGGGTCTGGTACGTTTGGTATATTTGGGTATGGCATGGGTACGCCGTGGGTACGTTTCGGGTACGCCGACTTAACCTAGCTTTAATATATATGGGTTCGAAACAGAGAGATATGGGTTCAGAGAATGGGTTTGGGAAGAGTAAGCCAAGGGCGAATCAAGAAGGAGTAGTGGTAGTGGATGAAGGGCTATGAAGCACGGGTACGGGTACGAGTACTGGTACTGGTACGATACGGGTACGTCGATACGGTAAAATTCAAAAAAAATAGGGTACGGGTACGGCTTGGTACGCTTGAAAAAAATATTTATTTTTAATTTAGAGTAATGCAAAAAATAATCAAATGGTTTAATTTGTTAAGATCCAACCTATAATTAACATTTAATGCCAAAAGGAAAAGTATAAATCAAAATTAAATATCAATATATTAAACAACTTACAAACCATAGTTTAATTTTAAAATCATGCTAAGCATAAAACAAAAATTAAAAAAGAAATCTAGTGAAATGAGTTTTATCTCTGTAGTAGAAGGAAAATATTGTTTCAACTGAGGTATGGTACGGCTTGGATATATACTAGGTACGTCTGGGTACGTCAAAAATTAAGAAAAAAAAACTTGGGTACGTGTTTCGTGTACCCGGTACGTATGCAGAAGTACCATACGAGATACGGTACGCCGGTAAGTACCCGGTACGGGTACGGCATGTTTTTCGAAGTACCCATGCTTCATAGATGAAGGGCAAGGGGAGCTGGAGAAGGAAGGAGACTCGTTCTTCGCCGTAGATGGCAGCGAAAGACGGCAACAGTGGTTTAGGTAAACTTCGATCTAGATCTAGATCGACCACCACCACCCCTCTGTTTCTCCTTACACTCTTCATCTCCATGTCTTTGACATCAACTCTCTCTCCTTAGCATATCTCCTCAGCATTGATCTGATGAAGGAATGGAAAGAATAGGTGAGGTTTGACGAAAGAGAGAGAAGACCAGACCTGAGAGGCGGCACCGTGACCAAAATGCTGGATCTTTGAGATGTTGGATCAGACCTCAGCTTCTCCTCAGATAAACCACCGAAATTGACACATCTGGGATGTTGACGGTTCGACAATGGGTATAGCGGTGGCGATGACAGAGAGCTTGAACAATCTTTGAGGAGTGACGAAGCTAGGGATGAATATAAATTATACTCTCTCTCTCTATACAGTACAATATAAATTATAAATTGACTTAACCTTTTGAAGGGGAAAAAAAATTATAAAAAAATAATAATGATTTAAAATTTCATTTTAATGATAAATCAAACTTTTAATTTTTAATTATTTTAATTTTAATTTTTAATTTTTAAAATGATATTTATTATGACCATTTGACAATTATATTTAGTTTTGTAATTCTCTTTTTAGTTTTGATATTAAATTTTAATTTGTAAATTGGATCCTTTTAACCATAATTATAAAAATAAAAATTATCAGCGTACCGCAGCCGTACCCGTATCATACTTTTTTTAATTTTCACGTATCAGCGTACCCGCACTCGTACCCGTACCATACTTGTACCCGCACCCGTGCTTCATAGTTTGCAGGTGACACTATTATCTTTCTTGATGTGGAGGAGTAATTGAGGTATCTTTGTGGTATTTTGATGTGCTTTGAGGTAGTTTCAGGGTTGAAGGTTGGTAAAAGTTAATTTGGTAGGAGAAGTGAAACATATGAGAAATTTGGTTGCGGTCTTGGGATTTAAGAGTGCACACTTCCTACCAGGTATCTTGGGCTCCCTATATGGTTGAAAGATTTGAGAGAACATTGGCAAGTTGGAAAAAATATTATTTTTAATAGTACATTAGTGAGCCTTCTACTCATGGCCCATTTACTATCCCAATGCCAGTGGCAAAGATATTGGAGAAGCTACAAAGGGATTTTTCGTGGAAAGACAGTAGATGAGCATATGCGCCACCTTGTTAATTGGAAGCGAATTTGTGCCAAAGAAGGTTAGTGGGCTGGGAATTAGGTGCTTGGCTAACTTCAATCAAGCGTTTTTGGGGAAGTGGATGTGGAGTTCTGAAGATGATTGATTGTTGTTGGCGGAGGCTAGAGGGTCATTAATTCCAGATGCGGTTTGAAGGTGGGGGGTTGGGCTTCTAAAGAGGTTAGGCACTCATTGGGGACAGGGGTTCCTAGAGATGTATTGTAATTTGTATTCAAGCAATCAAGGAAGCATTTGTGTCTGGCTTCTTGAGGTTTTCCGAAGCAGGAGTGGTGTGGGAGCCACACTTCATCTGACCCATTCAGGACTGGGAGAAAGTAGCTATGGATGAGTTACTGAAGATGTTGTATAGTGTAGAGATTGATTGTAATGAAATCATACTTATAAAAAAAAGTTTAAGCTCTATAATGACATGAGTTATTGTAAGGCTCATTGTATTCTCTTATCATTATGTGTCCATTTATTAAGGGTCTAATTTATATAAACATTTTTAGTATTGATTTTCAAGTTTTGCAATAATTAAGTACTCAAATTTTAAATCTGAAAATTTTAAGATAAACAAGTTAGTTGAAAAAAATGAAAACAAGAACAAACTTCCATTGACCGTATTCGACGTTTAGCGAGAAGTCTAAAGTCTCTTCCATTGGTAGGTGATTTTGTTTTATCACATGCATTTAATTGCGAAACCACTTTAAAAAGTACGGATACGGATACGGGTATGCCAATATGGCAAATTCTTAAAAAAGTAAGGTATAGGTACGGCTGGGGTACGTCAATTTTTTTTATTTTTTTTTATTTTTATTTTTTTATATTTAAATTTATAGCTAAACATCCAACATACAAATCAAAGTTTCAATATCAAAATTAAAAAAAGAACAACTTATCTTAAAAGTTATATAATTCTTTATTTTTCTTTTTTTATTATCTAAAACATGATGCAAAAGAGAGTAAAACCGTGACTAAAGGGTGTTGAAAATAAATTACTAGATATTTTTAAAATTAAAAGAAGAATGAAAATAAATTACTTGATATTTTTAAAATTAAAAGAAGAATAATAAAGGCTACAACAAATTTTACCAACTGCAAAAAAAAAAAAAAAAAAAAAAAAAAAAAAAAAAAAAAAAAAAAAAAAAAAAAAACACCTCGCCGTACCCAAATATATTTGTCATACCCAGCATGTATTTGGCGTACCCGGTATGCGTACCGCCGTACCGGTATGCATACCGCCATACCCGCACCCGGTACTTGTACGGCACCATTTTTGAAGTATCCGTGCTTCATAGGTTGTAGGCTTAAACTTGAGGGCAACTGCTTTGTGCAAATAATGCCGAGGGCTAGGTCTGTACCCAATCTACCCCTCCCAGTCCCCCATTAATGGGACTAACTTGAGCATACTTTTACTTTAATAAATAAATAAATTAAATAAGTTTAAAAAATATGGTTTGTCATATATTATCGTGCATGATCATGTTAATTTAGTGTGACTATACAAATAGATAGTCACTTATCAACAGGTACAGGACATGCCTCAAGCCGTTGCTGAATAGATTGAAGAAGAGTGTAAAAGTAAGACCGTAACCATGAGATCTGATGTCACAAGTGCTGAAAATGCATGCTGGAGTAGTTTTCTGTAAGGTGGGGAGTTTGCCTGGAGGAGATAGGGTTGGGGTTTTCTGTAATTTGTCAAAAAGAACCAAGGGTTTTGCACAGCATTTAAGTCCTGGTGTGATTGCGTCTTTTAACGTGATCTTAATCAAGCAACGTGGCGCCTGAACAATCATTGAGTTACCTATTTATTATGCCACCTCAACATCCTTCATCAATTGTTCGTACACTTCATTTCCTAGCAGTTAGCCTGCCATACTTATTGTTGCTGCCCATTGGCAGGCTTATACTTTTGGGGATAATAGGCAGTTAGTGACCTATATGGGTTGGAACTTGGAAGTCTTTGTCTAGATCTAAAACCCTGTTTTAGGTATTCCTTGGAATCCACATCAAGGAAGAATCTTTTGGCTCTCTCTTTGGCCTGGTATTGCTTGCTAGCCTGTGAAGTGGTTCTCATATTCAGGGTTCATGTTCATCCTTCAGTCTATTGGCATTAAGTAAAAATGAGCCAATAACATAATGCTAGTTTTGATTAGAGGGTTTTTCTGATAGCTCCATTTTGGTAGTGACCTATTGTTTTATTGGATAATGATATTGTTACTGAAACTGCAATGGGATCATTTTTCTGATAGCCTGCCATACTTATTGTCGCTGCCCATTCATCAGTACCTTTTTAAAAACTTTAATAGCTCTACTTTTCCCAGCCAATAATTTTAGGAGTATTTGTCTGTTCATGTGCCTACAAGGCCTATAAACTGTTTAGGTTCACAAATGATAAGGGATGATCCTCATCGACTCCATGAAGTAAAATGTGGCCTGCTCTGTTAGTTGAGACTATTAAATTGTTAAGATTTGATGGTAGAACTAAACCTAGATACATAATTTATATATACACATATATAAACATACATTTGTTATATAATATTACACAATATCTATTACTATGAATTCAGAAATCTGAATATAATTTGTTTTGTACATTTTATACTTAAAAATTATACCCCGTGAGAGAAGGCATTGCAAATTTGGAATTTTGAAAACTTGTTTTTGGAGATGTATCAGTTAGTGCAATCAGGATACATCTCAGGAAAAAAGGTTAGTGCAAATTAGGACTTTTGGAAGGATCTATTGCAAGATTGGGCTCATGTGGACTGTGGAGTACCTTTTTCTTAATTCAGCTTTAATTTTTTAACTTTCTGTGTAGTACTTGTTTTTTTATTATAACCTTTACTTTTGGGTGGCAATCTGGAATGACCCCAGTATCTCTTTACTTTTGGCCTGCTCTGTTAGTTGATACTATTAATTT